>CAOKZL010000511.1:600000-930000 GCA_948472985.1 Iguana delicatissima | reverse complement strand
CCAGCTACCCTTCTTCCCGTAATGAATTGCTTCGGCTTTAGCTGAGTATTAAACTAAATATCTAATAATAAACCAACAAAATTACCAACTAAGTTTTATCTTGTGCCGAAAAAGTGGGATGGCTCTTCCAGGCCACGTTAATAGTTTGGTGCATGAAAAACAAAGCCTTTCCTGGCAATTGAGGATTTTATGCAGTGGAAAATTTCATTCATGTGCCAGTTATGCCAATGTGGGGCACATTATATGTTTCTTGCCTCATGGTCAGCTACATAATGCTACTGCTTTTGGTAGTCATACTTCAGCAAACATAGACACGTTATTAAGTAAGATGAGGGAAAGTAACTTCTGCAACCTTGGAAAGAGATCATTTTGCTGAGCAGAAAGCTTATTCCCCGTTCTGACCTACACTCACTTAGGCATGGTATAAAGAGGAACTGGCTACGGCCAAAACCGGTGCCAATCTCCTTATTTTCATCTGGTCCTAGGCAATGGTTGCTCATTTCCCTATTAACTTGATTACCATCCTGCTTTTGGTCTAGCTGTCTCTTTTGGCCACATGAATGAATTTCACTCAAGTGTTTCTTATCAGAGAACTGTCTGGTTGGAAGGAAGAATCTGGCTCATTGCTGGATGTGTAATAATTCTCATACGTGAATTACATATGAGAATGTTTGTGCAAAGACCTCAGGACAAGCTCACAACATTTTGAACTTCCATATACAAAAATGCAGAGTTTCAGTCTATCAGTAATTTTGGTACAAACTATTTTTAGCAAAGCAACACAGTACCAGTTCCTAGCATTCTAGTGAGTTTTATTCTGGTGTGTATGGTGGCAGAATGTTGCAGCATGACCACTTTTGCGTTGCCAAGAAGGAGAATATATCTAACTAAAATGGAGAACAGAAGATTCAGGTTTGCATATATGGTATATATGCTCACATATGCATATATATGCAGATTTAGACTACAGTGGAGAAGATGCGAGGTAAAGCACGTACCTGTTAAGTCTGCTATGCTGGTGTTCACTGTAGACGTTAATGGCAAAGGTCCATTCTTCCTTTTCATAGTTCTTTATTCTGGATTGTACAGCCGAGGGCAATTCAAAACATTGGCAAAGCCCAAGATGGCACTCTCTCCCTAGTCCATGTTCAAAAGATGACTGGGCTGGCAGCTGAAGCTTATATCCACAATAGCAATGGGTGAAGATTTTATGTATTGTGAACCACTCTGGAATCAGTTTAGATGAAAGGCAATATGTAACTATTTTCTCCTGAGCTTCTGTGCTCAGTGTTTTGATTCCTACTTTTGTCTATACAAACATTGTGTCTAGGGGAAAATATGAGCTGCTTCCTTCTTTTTGCTGAGCCACTAGCACTCAATGCTAGTGTCTTCTATATCAGTGAGGTGGTTTAGTCCAAACTTTAAAGTAACTATTTGTTTATTTTATTGATTGATTTGATTTATATCCCACTTCTCTCCCAAGTGGGACTCGTTTTTCAAGATGTTCCACCCATTCTGGAGATTGGGCTGAGCACTTGGATCGCTCCTTTAAAGTTTGGACTAAAACCCATGGACTAAAACCCATGGCAGAATCCCAGCCCCACTGACATGGAAGCCGCCAACTTCAATTGTCCAGGGGAAGGTTAGAATGGGGAAGGCAAGCGTTCTTGCAGGAAAGAAAAGGGGGAGCCTGTTCATCTCCTTTAATTGTGTTAAGTGCAGATCATTTGAGAAACCAAATGGGAACCTAGTAGCTATACTCCTTCCAGGCACTTTCTGGAGCTGAACTGGATTGAGGTGTTGCTGTGAGAAGGAACAGGGCTTTCCCCTGAGAGTTCTGTTTAAAAACTGGACACTTCTGAACTGCTGGTAAGGGAGGATTTCGGTCTCCAAACACTGCTGGCTGGAAAATGAGACCAAGACTTAGGCCCTTTCTGCACTTTACCTTTTTCCAGCGCTGGGGTGCGAGGATCGCGTAAGCAGCCTCCAGTGAGAGGCTCTCACGTCGCTGCTGCTTCAGCTCTGCACGAACTGCCTGCTCGCACGAGAGCCCCACCTTTTCCTTCCACAGTGTGGCCTGAGAGTTTCCCAGGCTGCACTGGGGCAGGAAGCGTGACCGGTGTGGCTTCGGAGGCTCTGCGTGCCAGGTAATTGTGCGTGGGGCCCAGGAGCAATGCATGATCGTGCACCATTTTCGGCTTCCAGCCAAAAATGAAAAGGTGCGCGATCAGCGCCTGCCAGCCCCTGAAGCATCGTGCGATTGTGAGTGCGTCATGCAGATCACTCCTCACAATCACGCGATGCTCCAGGCACCGTTTCACATGGCAAATGCCATGCAAAAAGGGCCGTATATATGTATGTTTGTGTGTTTTCAGAGAAAACATACATAACTTTGGGTATGTCAATAGGTAAAGGTGCAAATATGCATTTTTTGGGGCATCAATTTGACATGGACCATGTTCTCCCATCCAGACCAAAAAAGTTTGCTCATCTCTAGGATACTATTTTTCAACTACATCTGCTGATTCTCCTCCCCTCCCTCTTTCCCTTCCAGCATCATACAGAGCCTCATTATATTTACTCCCAAGGCCAGCCCCATTACATCTTACCCTGGATGCTTTCAGAAGTAAGGAAAGCTAACTCTTTTCCCCCTACAATTCAAGAACCCAGTTCTTTCATTAAAAAAAAAAGTCTTTGCAAGTTCAAAGCTTTAGTACCAGTAGCAGATAGACCCCTGTTAAGCAGTGAATAATAAGAGTACCTTTCCACTGAATTCTATCCTGCTGTCATCCCATGCTATTCTTCTTTTGGTATTTTTAAAGAAATAGCGAAATATGTTCTGGGCAGGCAAGCAGAAACCAGTAACTGGGCATTATGAGCTCTTGGGATGCTCACAGATATTTAAAAATTAGATGAATTTCAGAAGAAAATATTTTTACCTTATTGGTGGAAAGAAATGATTTAACCTCTGTGCCTGGGGCCCAGCATGTGTAAAAGGACATTTCTGGCTACGGACAATGACATTAGTTCTTGGCGCTCCTCAAAAATCTTTCATCTCTTCCAGTCCTGCAAGCTTGGCTGCTCTGTTCATTGGGCCTTTTCCTGCACTCGAGTAAAGTTATTATCCTTTTTTTATATACTGCACTTCGTGCCCTTATGAACCTGTTGAAAAGTAGTGAAAGAGAGTTGAAAAGTACCACTGGCTCCTAAAAGTAGTGCTGACTATGAGGCAGAAAAGGGGAACTCCGGTTTTATTCAGTGCTAAAGATAACACCATACAGAATGATAGACTCCTCTGAATTGTTTGTTCCCCTTCAGCCATTGTTTCTTCGCCACTGAATGAGCCTCTTAGCCGCACTTGAGGGCCTGTCACAGGTAGGCAACCAACAGAGATAATTCCCAGCCCATGCTTGATTGCCCCCTTATAGACACTCACTCATGAGTCTGAAAGGCCTCAGACACTGTTGAATAAACTCCTACTCGCTTCCATAAACTTTTTCTCCCACTGAATTTTCCGGGGATGTGAGCAGCTCCCAGCCGGACCTGAGGATGCTGCTGAATGCACCCCTGTTCTGAATCAAAGTTTGACAAGCCTCAGCCTCTTTATAAAAGCCACAGAAGAAAATGGGGCCATCCTTCTGGAGGCATTTGCTTTCTTCTGCAGGTGAAGTCAAAGCCTCTGTTGACTTTTGTTTTTGCACTCCTCTGCTCAGCCCTTGAATATTTGCAAATTTACTTCTGCAGCGTGTCCTTCCTGAAATCTCTCCAGATGGAAAGATGCTTTGCAATTCTAGTGGCTTTGGTGATCAGCCGAGATGAACAACGCTAGCATGAGGGTGATCACTGGAACAAACGCCTGCCTCTCTCTTTCACTTGTTCACTTTTACTGTTGCAGCACGGGTGTGTGACTGATACAATTCGTACTACAACTGATTCCCAGTAGCAGATGTCTGAGGCAGGAAACTAATGCATTTTAAGTGGGTCTTTCAGGATATGTGTGAAAACAAGTGTTTTTCTTAAAAAAAAAAAACTGAACTTGTCATTTATAACATATAAAGAGAAAAAAATACTGCACGTCACACAAACGACCACTTTTCAAGTCTATGTTCAAAATTTTTGTTAAAAAAACTGCCTGCAGCTCAAAAAGTTTCTGTGATATGCTAATATTACACTGAACAATCTGCCAGATAAAATGGAAGAGGGGCTTTTTTTAAAAAAAAGTGAGAACCTAGACTAATCATACTAACATAGGAAATGTCTGTAAAGTAAAGATATGGTATTTATGCTGTTTGTTTACAGACAGTTTGGTCTTGAGAGGTAGGTTGGGTTAATAGAAAGTAGGGCTTACCCTTTATACATTTTTTACTCATCCTGCAGGATTAGTTTGTCCATTTAAAAAGATGTATCTTTTTACTTTGAAGAGACTACCCTTCAAGTATGAACAAGGTACTTGAAGGTGCCCTTCAGGTACAAACAAGGTACCCCCCAGATGTGCTGGACTACAGGCCTTTACACTTTACAATTATAGCACTATTATGCCACCTTAATTACCACGGTTCCATCCTGTGGCATGCTTGGATTTGTCACTTAAGGAGGCGCTTGAGCAACTCTCTGGATGTGAAGTCCAAATGCCCCTCCCTAAACTGTCAGTCACGGGATTCCATAGGATGAAGCCATGGCCCTTGGAGTGGAATCATCGTCCTATAACTGCATAGTGTGATAGGGCACTACAACACCCATCAATCACAGCCAGCAGAGTAACTTGTCTTATTTCATTATTCTGAAATAAGTTTCACTCAACCTATGGGTCTTAATGCCTAAATAAATATGTACTGCATTCATTCATAGGCTGAATATGTAGGCAACTGGCGCACTTTCACACTATACAATTATGGCACTGTGATTCCACTTTAACCACCATGCCTCCATCCTTTGGGTCCTGTAATTTGTAGTTTCATGAGGTACTCGTATTTGCTGTCATACAAGATGCACTGGCGTATAAGATACACCCCATTTATATGCTGGCAAATACTATTTGCTAGTGTATAAGAGACACTGGTGTATAAGACGCATTCCATTTTTAAACAATATTTCTAGGGGGGAAAAGTGTGTGCCATACACCATCAAATACGGTATTTAGAATTGTCTGCCAGAGAGTTGTTTGTGCCTCACCAAATCCCAAATCCCAGGATTCTATAGGATGGAACCATGGCAGTTAAAGTGAAATGAAAGTGATATAATTGTATAGTGTGAAACAGATTTTTCAGAAGACTAGAATAAACAACTTATGGGCAATCCAGACGAAACTCTTCAAACAGTTAATGGCAGACAAGAAACAAAAATAAAAGATGACAGACAGGATCAGAATCCTGAACACAACTGTTTATCTCATTTTGTGTCAGGATAAAGAGAACTGTTATAATAATAACCAGTGAGAAGAAATAGAAGGGAAAAACTAGGGGATCAAAAAAATTAGAAGGAAATTCAAGCCAAGAGTAGAGATGCTGAGTGACCATAACAAAATAAAAAGATAATGGAGGCAATACACTGAGAAACTATATGAAAGAGGCGGAACAATTACAGATTACAGCAAGGAAGAATGATTTTACATTGAACGCATGGTTTTATAAAGCAGAAAAAGTTCTCAAAGTCTTGGGTGAAATAAATCACCAAGAACAGATGTCATTCCATCAGAGCTCTTCCAGAATATAGATATAAAATCCATTCATATGCTAATAAAAATCTGCCAAAAAAACATGGAAAACAAAACAGTGGCCCACAGACTGGAAATGCTCAATATCAAAAGGGAACACTAGGTATTGTTATAATCATTAGACTATTGCACTGATCTCCCAGGTAAACAAAGTGATATTTAAGATTGTACAAGAAAGACTTTTACTACATGCGGAACAAGAAATGCCAGACATCTAAGCTGGGTGCAGGAAAGGAAGAGGCACTTGGGATCCTATTGCAAATATACACTGGATAATGGAATGCACCAGATAATTTCAGAAGAAAGTCAACTTCTGCTTTATAGACTACAACAAAGCCTTTGATTGTGTAGAGATGAGAAATTGTGGTTCACTCTAAAAGCAATGGGTATACTACACCATTATTTTCCTGATGAGTAACCTGTACTCTGGACAAGAAACCCCTGTCAGGACACAATATGAAAAACAAAAAACAAAAAACTACAGTGCTTTCCAACTGGCAAGAGGTTCAGAAAAGGCTGCATTTTATCATCCTATTTGTTTCATTTATACACAGAGCATATCATATAAAAAGCAGAATTAGACTCAGATGAAAGAAGCATGAAAACTAGGGAAAAGAATATAAACAATTTAAGATACACAGATGACACCATCTTACTAACACAAAATACCAAGGACTAGGAATGAGTATTGATAAAAGTCAAGGAAGAAAGTGCAGAAACAGGGTTACAGCTGAAAATGAATGAAGAAAACAAAAATAATGATAGCAGATTATTTATATAGCTCCAAAGTTGGTAATGAACATTAAAACAATTAAAGATTTTCTATGCATTGACACAGTTGTTAATCAAAATAGAGACTGTAGCTAAGAAAGAAGAAGAAGACTAAAACTTGGAAGGGCAGCTATGAAAGAATTTGATAAGAAACTCAAGCATAGAATTATATTGTTAAATAATAAAATCAGAATCATCTATGCCATAGTATTTTGGATTTCAATGTGTTTCTGAAAGCTGGGGAGTGAAGATGGCTATCAAAAGAAAATCAGCTCATTTGAGATGATGTGCTGAAGGAGAGTTCTACGAATGCCATGGACTCCTAAAAAGACAAATGCATTGGGTCCCAAAGCAAATCAAGCCTGAAACATTCCTAGAATCCAAAATGACTAAACTTAGACTGTTGTACTTTGGGCATATTTTGAAATGACATGACTCATTAGAAAAGATAATGCTTGGTAAAGCAGAAGACAGTAGCAAAAGAGGAAGACCGTATTATAGGTGTATTGATTAAATTAAAGTCCCAGCCCTGAATTTTCAACACCTGAGCAGGATTGTTGATGGTCAGGGCTCTTGGTGGTCTTGGTGGTCATTGGTAATAATATTGTGTGTGTATCCATGCGGGCCTTCAAGTTGCCTGTCAATTTATGGCAACCTCATGAATTTCATAGGATTTTCTTAGGCAAGGAATACTCGGAGATGGTTTTGCCAGTTCCTTCCTCTGAAATATAGCCTACAGCACCTAAAATTTATTGATGGTCTCCCATCAATATGCTAACCAGGGCTGACTCTGCTTAGCTTCCAAGATCAGACAGATCTGATTCCTATAGGGTATTTAGGCTGGTAATAAAATTACACATACCATAATGAACAGAGTATCCATGGAAGACAGAATGGTTTCATGAGGTATTTAGAATTTTCCTAAGTCATGCGGAACTCTCTCCATCATATTTCTCTGAGGTCTGCACACTTATAATCTCTTTACAGTGGTGTCTAGTGGCTGTAATTTGAATTTGAAAGGAGCTGTTCAAGATGGGAGATGAGATTTGGGAGACAAGATTCAGCTCCTTTAAAGTTCAGACTGAAATCCAGGATTGGTCTGGAGCTCCTCTGACACAGAAGCCACCAAGTATCACTGGTCTATTGGTACACTCCAGCACAGCCTGGAAATATACTTCAAGCGAGAATCCACCTCAAGTTTTATAATCCAGGGTTTCTTTTCTCCAGACACTTCACCAGAGTAACGTTTTGCGGAAGCAGCCCAGAAAAAAAGATAGGTTTTTGGAGGACCCAAAACTGTGCCTAAATATGTCCACCACCACCCTACTCTTACTTAGTTCATTTACCATAATTCTGGATCTTTTTGCTTAATGACAAGAACAGGAAGGTTAGACTCAAAGAAGCTTTGGTCAATTGTGGAGGGTCTAGGAGTTGCACACATTCCATTTTCCACACTGTCTGAACTCCTCCAGGCAGCACTTACCTCTGTTCCCAAATCAGAAGTGACCAGAGGTAGCTAGGTATCTGTGTGTAAAGCGAGGTTTGTGGACACCATTTGTTTTATATGAGAAATGCACCTCTTGGAGGCCTTGGGGCATAATTCCTCATTTGGGTGGCATTTTTCCCACAGTCAGAAGGGGAACTCTGTGGACAAGCTTCATATGCTGGACTTGGCAGGTCCACGAACTACAGAATTAGCATCCCTGTTTTAATATTAATTTGATAATCAAATTACCTATAGATTTAAAAAATTCCATCTTCCTTTTAAGAAAATCTACCAACCATCTCGTAGGGCTGTGCCCTATGTTCCATTCTCTTTAGCTGCTTCCTTGAGCAGAGGATGTAGCTAACTTAGATAGAATCCTCCAGAAAGGAAATCATAGTCAGGATTAAAACCTGGATCCATACTATCTGACCGAAAGGTTGATCCAAACTACATCCCACGATGAGCCTATCTAAGTTTTAAAATCCTTGGGGAGGACGTTCCCTAAGACACACCAAGCCTAGTGTCCCCTTTGGGAGCTGACAGAGGCTTATAACCACAGCTTGGCCCACTGCTAATGACTACTCGGTAAAAGTGAAGAGATGGCCGGCCGGCCGGCCGGCCTGCCTTCCTTCCCTCCTTCCTTCCCTCCTCTCTCCTCCCCTCCATTCCCTTTTTCCTCCCTTTTCTCGCCTCCCACTCTCTTCCTCGTTTCATTCTTTTGTTCCTTTATTTTCTTCCAGACACTTTAGCTAGAATGATGATAAGTATGGTGCTTGCTTAAGAGTAACAGAGAACAATATATGGTAATGAGAGTAATGGTTGAGAAATGTATTTATGCAGAAGATTTGTTTTTCTTTTAAAGAAGAAAAGGCGACTTTGGATTTCAGGTTGTTTTGGCTCATTCTCCAGAGTTTCCACTACCAAGGGTTCTTACAGTGAAATGGCAGATGAACAAAACACTGGAAGGAAAACTCTTATTGTTTCAAATAATTTAAGCAGCCAAAGCATCTTAATGATGAACAATTCAATAGAGATTAAATCCTTAGCAAAATTGTTTCAAAACCCCAAGACAAATATAAGATCCTTGCCTGGTGCTGAAAGAACACTAGAGTTCATATGAGGCAAACCTCTCTGAGAACAAGCGACTACCACAACCAAAAACACTGTTCTACCACCATTTGTCAACCCACTGAAGGCAGGAAAATCCAGAGAAGGTCCGGGTGATATTAATATGCAAGTATTTGGGAGGGAAATACACATTTCCAGTTCTTATATGACAGAATCAGAACAATTCACAATCTTACTGTAGGTAATTTCAGCATAAGTTAGGAAGACTGCATATTAGATTTGGAGATCATAACAAAAACCAACACTAGTCAGTCAAAACCATCTGTAGTATTTTGTTCAAATTATCCCACCAGAGTACTGTTCCTTTCTAGCCCACACAAATTCTTGTTTTTGTGTATCTGAAGCAAATATTATCTTGCTAAATTGAAACAGTTCTTACAGCCTACTATGATATTAGGGTTACACAGTAGTCAAACACAGTACCATGAATAAAATCATAATACGAGTTTGTTGCTGTGGATATACAGCATGGATATATGAGCAAGCTGTATCTCGGTACTTGGTGCAAAGCCTGTCCCTCTCTGTTGCCCTGAAAATATCTACAAGCTATTGTGCTCTCTGTGAAAAACCTAGTCACTTTGGGTGGAGCTTACACCAAAGATAGACTAGATAAACTCCACTCATTGCTTCACAATACTTCTTCTTCTTCTTTTTAATTAATCTTTAAAAGATAGGCTGCTGGTTAACTGAGAAGTCCCCTGCTTGATTGACAGTATCTGTCAGAGGCAATGAACTCCACTCGAACATTGCCTTTATGTTGCTGTGTAAAGTTGTTCAACTGTGACCCTTCCATCTGTTCCAGCTAATCTGAAAGTCATTTAGACCTGCTTTACCATTCATCCTAAACATAGCACATTCTCCTGTTAACACACATATGCAAACTTGGGCTGACAGCAATGTAAGGGATTTTCCCCCCTCTTTCATAAAAGTCTCATCTGTGGCATCTATGTAAACATTAATGTCCTAAATGGATTTTTTAAAAGCCTGTTTAATACAGTTTGAATCAACTTCATTATTTTCATTTAGTTACACGTTTGCATGACTCAGCTGGTTGCCTGGTTCTGAATCCTTGTTGAGGTGATGTTCTGAGACATATATGCAAGCCTTGAACCTTTTAAGGATGGAAGATTTCTGCTGCACCTCACAGTTTTTCGTAGTTACGTAACCTCTTATAGTAATGTTGTTCTGTTTCACAAACAGTAGTCTACCTTAGATTACTCAAGATCATCATATGAATTTGCAGAGCAGGTTTACATATTCGCTGGTTTGAAACTGAGTATTCATTTAATTTGATGAGCATTTGAATTTGAATTATATGAATACATACAAATTGTTTAATTCAAAGTTCACAATAAAGCTTTGTGTCAGCACTAATTTGCATTTCTAAGGATTGCTTTCATTAAAGCAATAAACAGCTTGGATGTTGCAGACCTTAGAAACTACCTCCTCCCTTCAGTGTGATGGTGGCCTTTACAGCCAGCTAAAAGTAGCTCTAAACCCATGGTAATTTGTAAGTTAGCCAAATCGCTGGATTTTGGCCAGGCAAGCCTACAGATCATTATCGCCCCAAAGAAAAAGGTTTTCCCTTTTGGGGGCTAGGAACATATATATTTCTTCATTTATTTCATCTTTGCATGCAAGAATTTTTTTAAAAAGTATTCTTCCCACTGAGTGACATTATGGCAGTTTTTGCACACTTGTTGATGATTTTTCTCTTGGATGTTGGGGCAAAAAAAAAATGCAGGGTTTTTTTGCATGCGTACAAGATCCATTGCATTGTGTGAATTTTTTTGATGTTATTTTGAGCAAAAAAAAAAAAAGGTGCTTGTGCAAATGCGATGTGTTGTGTTAAAAACATTCCCTTTGTGAAATGTCTACCAAAAGTAAAAAATCTCACTACAGTTATTATTTTCAATAGGGTGTTTTGACATGTTGAGATACGCTACTTATCACTGAGACTGAGAAAAATTGTAAGGATTTTTCATTATGTCCCAATTCAGGAGCGGTAAATATCTCTTTTTAAAGTAAATTTTATTAAACACTTTGAGAATAAATACAAAGAAAAAACAATAAATAACATCAGGGGGAAAAAAGCAGAAATGAAAATTACTGAAAAAGATGAAGATAGTTAAAAAATAAAAAGAATGCCCATTTGATTTCCAGCTTTCCTAATGCAAATTATATGAGACTATATGGAATGATGTCTCTAATTATAAAAACCATTCCAATATTTCAACTGCTTATTTTTCAAAGTATATTAATTACCAAAATCTATAGCTAGCACATTGTATTTTTTCTCCTTGCAAAAAGCCTATCAAAGATTCCTAGTTACTCAGCAAAGTCACCAGTGATTTTTCTTATCAACATTGTTAATTTATGAATTTCTGCTAAGTGCTTTAGTTTTATTAGACAGTCCTCTTTCATTGGAATTACTGACTTTTTCCATTTCTTTGTTTTTAATAATCTTGCTGCAGTGGTCATACATTGTAGTGTCTTGCCATGCTTCTCCATTTGATCATCTACTAGTAGCAACAAATATAATTCAGGCTTCCATTTCAGAATTCTTTCAGAATTGTATGCACCATACAATGTTTCCAGAGTATTTTTACCCCTTCACAAGCCCACCACATAGTATAAAAAGATCCTACCTGTTGCTCACATTTCCAACAAACATCAGAAGACTCTTTATTCATTTTGGCAAATTTTTCTGGTGTCAAGTACCAACAATACATCATCCTATAAAAGTTCTCTTTAAGGTCATAACATAATGTAAATTTTGTTCCTTTCAACCACATTGTCTCCCATTGTTCCAATTGTATGTTTTGTCCAACATATTGCACTAACTTTGTCATATAGTCCTTGATTTGCTCTTCTTCTATCTCTATTTTAACAAAAGTTGGTGCATCTTACCAATCAAATGGTCATAATCTGAGCACAACAGCTTGTTGAATTTTGATTTACTCAGCTCAGAATCATACAGCTTTTTAAAATCTATTTTGAATCTATTATTTGTCTGAAAGAGAACTGTGGAAAACTATAATGTTCTGAGATTAATTTTTCATTTGACTTAATTCTATATTATTCTTGGTCAAATTCCAGAAGCTCTTGGATAAGTTGCCCACTTTTCCTTTGCTGTTGTCTCCTTCATGTAAAAAGTCTCTTGTAATGAAACCCATAAAAGTATCTTAGGGCATAACACTGGTTTGCATCTATTCTCTATTCTTAAGAAAGCACATCTCACATAATGGTTATTAAAATCAGCATTCCTTTTGGCTTTATCATACCACAGATAATCTCTATTCATGCCTGTTAAATCCAACAGTTCTTATTCATCAACATAATCCAGTCTTTCAGACAAAACAAACAACATGTCAAAAATACAATTTCAGATCTGGTAATCTCAATCCTCCTTTTTGTTTTAAATCTTATAAAATATTATATTTAATTCTCAATACCTTCTTTTGCCATATACATTTGAATAACTCACTTTGCCATTGTTTAAATAAGACCTCATTAGTTAAAACTGGTATGGTCTTCTGCATCTCTAATCTCTTCTTCATCTTTATCATCCAATGTCTTGTCCTTGTCTTTAGCCAAATCTTGATCCAATTCTCCAGGTTGATCCAGTTCTTTCTTGTACTTCTGTATAAACTCTTTAGCTTTCTGTACAGTTTTCACCTTAAATTGTCTTTGTTTAAAAAGAAAAGAGATAACCTCCAAATTTTTCTATCGAAATTGGACCTTGTTTTGCTTCCTCTTATCTGTCAAGAAGATATATATACCTTTCACTTGCACAAAATTCTTGTTACTATCTCCTTAAACACCACCACCTTGACTTCATCCACCTTCATTCTGTTCTCAAAATGATGTTGCAATACTTCATCCATTATCTCCTTTCAAACAAAGTAAGCAATTCCATCTCTTGATAAGTCACTCTGAGTTGCCGCAACAGGAGAAATTCAATAGACTTGGTCAAGTTCATGTTGCAGCTCATCCCTTTGTTTCTTCAATAATTTTGCTATGGCATCAATCATTTTTTCCTCATATATTTTCATTAGGTTGTTCTGGAATAGCTCTCTTTCCAGCAATTCCATGAAGGCCGTAGCATCCAAGTCATGCTCACAATCTCTGCCTAGTTTATCTTATTTTCTAATTTCTCTGTTTTTAATGCTAGGTTCTGTTTTGTTCTGTTTTTTTCTCTTTGTTTAACTCAGATGGCAGCTGGTTCAAAGACAGTTTCACCTCCTTCAACTCAGATTTTAGTTCCTTTTAAAATTCTGCCATATATGTAAACAGAGCAATTTTAAAAGAAAGGGGAAAAAAATCTGATTGCAGTATTATCTTTTGACCACCAAAAGTTGCTCCTTACTTCATTTTTTTCCAGAAAGACTCTGGAGTCTGACTTATTTTCATTTCACTTCTACAGAAATGACCTTGCTGTTATCTCACTCTTATGGTAAACAAAGCTCTGTTCTCCTATGAGTACTTTTATCTCCCCCAAAGTCTTTATTAATTATTTCAGTTTTTGTAATTCTTGAAATAGTAATAATTCCATAAAATCTCTCAATCCTGCTTTTTTTGCTTTGTTTTATAGCTATTTTTAAAGGAAAAATACGCCTCAGAAAATCATTCCAACTCAATTTCCTCATGAAGTGTTGGTTATGCAGGGAAGCATTTTTGCAGAAACTAGAGGTCTCATCTACTTAGTCAGAAAGCCTCTTTTAAATTTAGTTTCTTAATTTTACAGCCTTTATTCTTAGAAAGAGGCTTTATAATGCTTGTTGCTTTTTGCAATAATGCACTTCATGCAGTGGGGCCAGTGGCTAGCTTTGATCCTTCTCCCCTCCAGTCGCAATTGCTCACCACTTACAGTATTTAGTGATTACATTGCCAGGAGTCGGTCCTAGGATATTTCTTTGTCAATCTTCTGAAACCCCCTGTTACCACTGTGTTCTGGCCTGGCCTTTGGTAAACCAAAGATATCATTTTGATATCATAATTCGGCCCTACTCTGCCACCAGCCAAGTGTTTGTGAGGCCTGCCGAACAAGCGCGAAACTAGGCATGGCTATTACTTGCTGCTCCCACCAAACCAAGCCAGATATTGCCAGATCTGCTTTAGGGGACCTCCCGAAACAAACACCTTCATTACAAGTGCACGCTACCACAAAGAGATCCTCTGCCCTGGGAGGACACCCTGGTGAGCTAGGTATTTAACTGCCGAGCTAGCTGCATCTACATACCGGCCATACCATTGTCAATTCAGACTCTAACTCAATCATGCAAATTCTGACCTTTCAGAGGCTTTGTCTCCAACCCAAAACTTATTGTTTTTGCCCAAGACCAGACTAGCCTGCGGTCGTTCTTTCCCCCGCTCTGAGAGCTCTTCGGAACTCTTGCCGGATCATCTGAACTTCACTTTGCCTTGCTGCCGCTCAGTTCAGCAGATTCCCCTCGGTCACCACGACAGGTTTCTTCCTCTTCAATCAGGCTTCTTCAGGACTGCAGGACAGGTCGCGTATCACCCATTCCCCATGAAATTCTATTTCCTTTTCTAGTTAGGAGTGTGTTTGTGCTTTTCTTTAATAACTGTTTAATAAATCTAATTGTTATTTGAACCATTTGCCTCCTCACTGACCTGACGCTGTAGACATAGAGTAAAAGATCCTGCTGCATTGCCCTGCCTCTCGTTAGCCAAGAGAGTGCTCCAGCTAATTTCCCCATCTTTGCTTAGGTTTGGCTTGTTGTTTGGGTGCCCCTCCTGGGACCCTCAATTCACAGGGTAACACCCCCTTTTTTCCAGGGGGTGATTTTCTCCAGTCTTTGGCACCAGGCACTGAGAAACACTGCATGACACATCCCCTCTTCACAGATCTCAGAAAGAGGGCAATCAACATTTTGCATTACTCTCCTGGGACTTCTCTGGAAATCCCAGGACAGGAAAATATCTTTGGTTGTAAGAAACACATGCAGAAAAAGGAAATAATATACCTTGAGTAATGTATATACTTGAACGCACCAATGGCATTGCCTTTCTATGGTGGTGGGATTGTGTGGCCCTGTGATGCAAGAGACTATGCTGATGGCACCAGTGCTGCTAGTAGGGTCTACCATGTTAGACAGGATTTTCATGAGGAGCCGTTCTAAATGTGCCAAACAGCTACTGGGCAGCAGCAGTAGTGCGAGGAGTGTCAGGGATTTCTCTCTGCCAGGCTGCAGCCAGCAAGAGAGGAGAGAGGCCAGGAACACTTGGAGAGTCCAAATATACCAAACACCAGGAAAACACAGGCCGAGCTAGGTCAAGTCCAGTCCAGAGGTTCAGGAGGCAGAGATCCATCCAGAGGGTTTCAGGAAGCAGGAGACACAAAGGTTGTGCAGGCTTGCTAATAATTTGCTGCAAGCAAGGAGCAGCCACATCGGCAGATATAAATATCCCCTGTGAGCAGGTGCTGCTTTTTATTGTTTCTTTAGCCTAGTCCAAGCAGCCTCCCTCTCTACAACCTGTTTCAGTCTTCTGCGTGATCGAGGGCTGATGGGCACAGCTGGCTGCAACTCCTCTGCATCACTGCTGGTTCCCTCTCCATCATGAGCTGGCTGGGGCAACTCAGTCTCTGTTTGACCTTCCAGTGCAGGGGATGTTTGCAGGTTGACTTGCTCAGTCACTGGCTCACCCCCGGCACAATCAGTTGCTCCTCAATCAGAGCATCATCATCTATCACAAGGAGTGATACTGGTGGAGGATCCCTACAGACAATAGCAATGGTGCCATAGTTAAGACTTGTTAGTATTGCACAGAAGGAGACACAGTAAACCCCTTTTGAATGTATTTTACCAGAAAAAAACCTATGACAAGGAAATCCAAAATGAAACAAGAAAAAGTGCCAGAAGATGAAACTGTCAGGCTAGAAGGCACTCAGCAACCTACTGGGGCACAGCAGATGACAACTATAAATAGCACAATGGCTAAAGATGTGAGTGAACTCAAGCTGAAACAACATTCAGTTGTTAACAAGCTCAGCGGTGAAAGGAAGGTCCAAAGCAGCACAATGCATATTATAGGAAAATGGAATATTCAAAATATGAATCACAGGAAGCCAGACGTAGTAAAACAAGAAATGGAACATATAAACCTAGCAGAATTTGAAGTGAACAAGCTAAAATGGACAGGAACAGGACATTTTGACTCAGATAATTGAACAGTATTTTTCACAGGAAATGAAAATCTAAGAAGAAATGGAATGGCATTAATAGGTAGGATAGATATAGCAAAAGAAGTCAAAACATATAATGCGAAGTCTGACTGAATAATATCAATAAGAATTCATGGAAAACCCCTCAATATAATGATAATCCAAGTTGATGCTCCAACTACAGTGGCAAAAGAAGAAACTGAAAGGTTCTGTGCTGGAGTCCAGGAGGATCACACACCAAAACAGAACATGTTCTTTATCATAAGTGCTTGGAAAGCAAAAGTAGGAAACAAAGCAGAATCAAAGGTTGTAGGAAAATTTGGCCTAGAATCAAGAAAAGAAGCAGAGACTAACTGACTGAATTTTGCAAGGCCAAGAGTTTGCTCACTGCAAGCACACTCTTCAAATAACCAGAGAGGCAACCATATAAATGGACATCATCTATTGGCCAATACAGAAATCAAATTACCTCCATAACTGGAAGCAGAAAATGGAGAAGCTCCATTCTCTCTGGAGAAAAAAAAAAAGACCAGGAGCAGATTGTGGAATAGACCATAAACTGCTAATATAAAAAATTGGGGTAAAGCTAAAGAAGAACACCAAACCAACCACTGTGACAAAATACAACCTAAGGAACATTCTCATAGAATTGAAAGATAATGTTAAAAAAAAAAAAGATTTGCACCATTAAGCCTAATTGACCAGGCACTAGAAGAATTCCGAACTGAAGATAGGGGCATTATCAAAGAATGCAAAAAGTCAGTATCTGCAGCCAAAAAGAAAGAGAAGCCTCAATGGATGACAAATGAAACTCTTCAAGCAGTTAAGGACATACAAGAAGCAAATGTAAAAGGTGACAGAAATAAGGTCAGAATCCTGAATGTAACTATTCTGCAACTTATGTGCAGAATCAAAGAGAATTACTGTAATAATCAATGCAGAGAAATAGAAGATGACAACGAAAAAGAAAGAACAAGAGAGCACAAGATTTGAGAAATCAAAAAGAAATTTAAACCAAAGTTGGGGATAATATTTGACCAGCAGGGGAACATATTACATGGCCAAGTAGAAATAAACAGTACACTGCAGAACAGTTATGTTCAGCCTGGGGAAGAGAAGGCTAAGAGGTAACATGATAGAGCCCTGATGGTGCAGTGGTTAAATGCTGGTATTGCAGCCACAATGTTGTGAGTTTGATCCTGCAGGGCTCCAGGTTGACTCATCCTTCCATCTTTCCATAGATCAGTAAAATGAGTACCCAGCTTGTTGGGGACGATTGCTAAATACATTGTAAACCACTTAGGGAGTGCTTAGCACTGATAAGCAGTATAGAAATGTAACTGCTATTGCTATAACTGCTATGTTTAAATATTTGAAGGGATGTCACTTGGAGGATGGAGCAAGTCTGTGTTCTGCTGCTCCAGAGACTAGGAAATGGTGCAATGGCTTCAAACTTCACAAAAAGAGATTTCATCACAACATTAGGAAGAACATCTTGATGGTAAGTCTGACAGTAGAATATGCTGCCTTGGAGTGTGGTTGAGGCTCCTTCTTTGGAGTCACAGTGGTAGCTCTCTTGTGCCATTTGTAAATGCCTTCCCAAACCTACTTTACCAGAGAACAGCTACACTGAGAGATAGGTCTGTTCAGCTGGCAATCTGGGCACAGGAGGATGATGTCTCCACCCCTCTTTCTCCAGTGAGCAAGGCTGTGACAATCAGAAAAAGGACCCCTGTCACAATTGCAGCCTCATTCATGGGTGGACTGTGGTTGGAAACATCATCCTCCAGCACCCCAGTCACCACCTGAACAGACCTCCATTTTTTTGGTGTGGCTGCTGCCTGCTAAGATGGAGTGGGCATCAGGCCAGGAGACCTTACTTGGTTATGCATAGTTAACTAAGTAGATGATGTAGAATATTGGGTATTATAAATGTGTTTTCTCCTTGCTAGTCCACATGTACTTACTACTTACTTACTACTGTCCCTTTAATATCAGGCAGAACTTTGTCCTGTATAAAATGTACAGGGGAACCTGGATGATGTGTCTGGATTATTCAGTTTCAGATGAACATGAACGTTCACATAGTTCTTTGCCATCAAGTTGGCTTTGACTTCCAGCCAACACATAAATGAGAGACCGCTAAAATCCCAATCATCAACTGCCCTGTTTGGGTCTTGCAAACTTGGGTTTGTGGCTTCTTTGACTGAATCAATTCACCTGTAGCGTGGGCTCTCTCTTATCTACTGCATTCCACTTAACCAAGCACTATCATCTTTTATTATGGATGTCACTGAATGTCTGGAAGGGGCACATCTAATAGCTTCTCTCAAATGTTATTTAAATTGTGTTGTAAAAAGCAGGATCCCATAAGTTCAACCTCCACACCTTGATATAATGAACTGTACGATAAATGCATAGACCTATATGCAATTATGGACAATTCCAGCAGCAGGGACTGTGAGTTACATGTTTTCAGAATTACCTATCCAGCATCATTTTCACTGAGCAAGCGGTTGTGCAATTCAGTCTAGCTCCTTCCTGCCATATAACGACAGAAAAGGAGTAACAAATTCTCAGAATTAGAACTGCGTGCTAGCCCAAAGTCTCAACTGAAGCAAAGGATTTGGTGCTAGGAGCATGGGAGGAGTGTTGATGTTCCCTATAGGGATGGTTATTTCAGAATAATTACATGTGAGTCAGTTAACATGTTTTCAAAAATTATCGAGATGTGAAAAACAATGCAAAATGAACCACACCTCAAGATAAGACAAGCCAAATTATAATAGAACTATTGAAGGAAAGCATTTTACATGAGGACATGAAGTGCCCCCTTTTACCTTTCATATTTGTCTTTCTTTCAGGGAATGCCTTTGTTTCAAAGGGAGGTGGTTCAGTCTCAATGTTGCAAGCATCTTTACATATTATTGAAGAATGGAAATACTTATGCAGCCCTCTCATGCTTCTTTAAATTCTGTAGATTTGCTATAGTTTCAAGATTGGAGTAGCAGAGGAATTGTTCTAATCTCTTGCAACAAAAACAGCAGCATCTTTGGAGCATTTTAAAGAGGAATCAATTTTATGGTGACATTTCCATCTGTGGATTACAGTAGGCTACTCTACAAAAGCTTCTACAAAAAAATTGCTTAGACTTTTCATTGTTTTTGTAGCTTAGCTAACTGGCCCCTCCCTAAACTGCAAACCCCAGGACTCCATAGGATGTTGAAAGTGGTATAATAATGCTATAGCAGTCCACTGCAGAAATGGCCTAAGTCTGAGAGTAAGCAGAAATTGGCTTTATGCAAAGACTTATTTTTCCCCCTATTTCCTTTTTCTTCATGCTTTAAGGCTGCATCTCTGATAAAACTAGCCAATCTTACAGTTTCAAAGCCTCATGTGTAAAAGTTGTGCCACAAAGACTCTTCAGTACAGCCCTATACAGGCTTTGAAGATTTCTAATTTTCCAGTCTCAGTCCCAGGAATGATGTACACAGTCCATATAAGACCACTCCTGGGTGGCATGCCATGCAGATAAGCATTAGGGTGAGAAACATTGAACTTCATCCTTAAAAAATATCAAAAGGCGACTTCATTAAACCTAAAGATTTTTTGCAGTGAGGTAACAACTTATAGTGTTTTGCAAAGATATACAAGAAAGGGCAGGTTTTTCTTATCCTTTGTTATTGGAATCGACCCTCAGGATCCTTAGGCCTCAGTGAGAGCTTAAGCAAGCTTAGATCAAGGAAGGATTTTGAAATTGAATTTATTCAGATTAGCAAAACCTTCCATGACAGGATTTGCTCTCAACAAGCTGTTGCCAAGTTGGAGCATACAAAGGGCAACTCATTTTGCTGGTGCACAATCAGCTCCTTCGAAGAAAAGAGGGAGAAAAGAAATTTCCTTCCCTCCGTGGGCATCAATAAAAACATTTCACTGAAATTTAAATATGCTGTAAAAAAAAATATTGTCCATTTGACAAAATTCTAAGTGATATTTTTATTGCAACCCCAGTCCCCTCAAAATAGTGTAACTTAATCAAATGAAATTGTAATATAATCTAAGGAACTGCAGACCTCACAATGCTCATATCCAAATCACAACTGAACAATCATCAGCTGAGATGGACCATCACAGGATTAACAAATATACAAAACCAATACAACCTGCAGAAGTACTGTCCTTCCAATGTATTTCCAATGGTTTGAGAAATGTCCTGTTAAAGAATCATTGTTTGCATAAGAAATAAACAATCTGTTAATAAATCAACAGTTTGCTTAATGAGTGAAGAATCACTTTTCTTTTGCTACATACTTCACTGTGTAGTTCTTCTGAAAGGGAGAAGAGGAACAGCCTTAAAATCAAGATCTCAAGAACAGGATGGAGAAACAAAAGGTATCCTTGCTAATGATTAACATTTTTCTTTACTAATTAAAATTGACAAACACCAGTTAACGAGCTAAGGTCCCAATCCAATTGTTGATGCGGCAGCTGCTTAAGCATTTGCAGAGCCTGGCTAAAAACATGACAATTGTATCCATCAGCTGTTTGACAGCAGGGAGAAGAAAATAAATCTATGCTATCTCTTCCACATCCCAAGCAGCTGATTAGCCCACTGACATTTTTTTTTAACGGCTCTCTGCATGCGCAGCATGAGACAATTTAAAGGTATGAGACCATATCCAATATTGATGTATGTATTTCCTAGCGTGTATCATCCTAACTGGGTCATGGCATAAAACTCAGTTTTAAATGCAGTCACTAATAAGTACATTTACTTACTTTCCAGTAAACCTGTGCTTAGTTAGTAGCTTAGTAAAACTGCATAAAATTGGCATCTCTTAAAGCTGGGGTTAGATTTTCAGGGTGCACAGGATTCAGTCTCACATAGCAAGTTCCAAGAGCGTTTTAGTCAATGACCATGCTGGCTCGTGGATTCTGGGACTTGTAGTCCAAAAAGGAATGTTTTCAAATGCTAGTCTTTCATATCCAAGTGCCAATGCATTAAGATCATCAGCTGAACCTCACTCTGGATGATCCTGCCCTCTGGGGTCATTTATGAAGTTAGCTACCAGATGTGAAACTCTTCTTGTGATCGTACCTTGATAACGGAATTCCATCAAGACATGTTTGCCTGTCATATAATCACCTTCTTGCTCAGTGTTTAGGCATCAGGTGAAAACTTTTATTCTTCTAAAATTTTGGTAAAGCTTGGAAAAGTTAACTGTAGTTTTTTTTTAAAAAAAAAGTATAAAAATGTATTTTTTCCAAGGTCTGTGTTTACGTCTTATTGTATGACTTTTCTACCTATGAGATTCTTTAATAGTTAACTATTTTATTCTAATTGTATTGTTTTAAAATTCTTTTTTTCTCATCTACCATGAAGACTATGTGCAAAAAGGGGGGAAATGTACTTCTTACTATAGTACTATATTGCCCAAGAATAAGTGCCACTGTGTTCAGTTTGAACAACTGTCACTGACTTTAGTTTCCACATTTCACTAGAGTTTACCCACAATGACTTTGTTTTTGAAATGAGGAAAACAACTTTTTTAAGTCTCTACCTGATATTTCTTAGGTTACCTCACATAACACTAATGAATCTTTCAGTATGTGCAGACAGAATGAGAAAGTACATACCTAACAGCATTTCATAAATGAAAACTGGGATTCCTGTAACCAAACATCAGAGCATGGTCAAGAGGGCAGAAGTTATTCAAGAGGAAGATAAGCTAGGAGATGCTGCAGCAGTTTGGTTTTGCCAGAGCCTACTGGGAAGGGCAGGTACCTGCCCCTCCTCTCCTTTCCTATCCTCTCTGCCCAGTTAACTGAGTGCAAACTATTTCTGCACTATGAACTCAATTTGCAGCAACTGAAGTAAGTCAAGGGCCAGGGAGGAAAGTGGGAGAGAGGGAAGGAGGGAAATCTTAAAAGCAGCTTAAACAGTAGGACAAGGTTGAGAGGGGACATGATAGCCATGTTTAAATATTTGAAGGGATGTCATGTTGAGGAGGGAGTGGGCTTGTTTTCTCCTGCTCTTGAGACCAGGACGAGGAGCAATGGATACAAGCTGCAGGAGGGGAGATTCCACCCAAACCTCAGGAAGAATTTCCTGACGGTCAGGGCTGTCCGGCAGTGGAATGTGCTGCCACGGAGTGTGGTGGAGTCTCCTTCTTTGGAGGTTTTTAAGCGGAGGCTGGATGGCCACTTGTCGGGAGGGCTTTGAGGGTTTTCCTGCATGGCAGAGGGTTGGACTGGATGGCCCTTGTGGTCTCTTCCAACTCTACATTTCTATGATTCTATGACAACAGAGGATTAATGAAGACTGTCTCTACTAAATTGAGATAGTTGATGGATATGAAAGTGCTATGCATCAAGAAATAGTACTGAATTGTTGCTGTTGTGTGCCTTCATGTCATTTCTGATTTATGGAAGCCCTAAGGTGAACTTATCATGGGGGTTTATTATCTCAGTTTGTTCAGAGGGGGGTTGTTTTTTTGATCATCTGAGACTGAGAGGGTGTGACTCACTCAAGCTCTCTCAGTGGGTTTTTGTGGCTGAGTAAGGTTTTGAACCCTGTTTTGAAACACTCCGACCCCTACACCTCGCTGGTTCTCACTGAATATTAACACTCAAACCACCATACCTTGTTGGCTTTCACTGAATATTATTTGTGAGATTCAAAAACTGAATAGAACAGGGAGATAGCATGTGGGGTCATGGGTGGGGGTTTTGATTTAAATAATAGTTCTATGCAATACAGATATTTTCAGAGGAAAATCCTGGCAGAGGTGTTGAGGGTCTGTGGACATCCTTCTCTCTCCACCCAGGTCCTCCCTAAGTCACACCAGAGATTTCCATGGCAGCTCCATTGTAATTGGTAGGCTGAACATGGGGTGGCTTGGGAACATGTTGGGTGGGGTCTTTGAGGATCTGCAAGCACCCTGGGTCCTCTGGCATCCTCAAGTAAAACCAGAAATTGGGTATATCTCCACTATGCAGTTGGGGCTCCATTATAGTCCCCCCTTTTTTTTTTCCAGCATCAGAGGTGACTGTCCTTTCATTTCTGGTTTCGACATAAAGGAAAATATGCAGCCTGTGAAAGTCCAAGGGGTGAGTGGGTGAAAAATGTGGCTGATACAGCCCCTTAGAAGTTCTATGGTTGCCCACCCCAGCTTACAACAGTCATTTCCATTTCTAAGAAATTCTGAAAGTTCCTTTTGTTTCTTACTGTTCCCCTGCATTGTTGTCTTTCTTACAACACTGTTTACAATCCATTTGAATTTTCAACTGTATTACTTTGTAAAGTGTTGTATGTATTATATTTAATAGAAATCTAATTCTGTGCGTGCTAATGCTGGTTTTTTCACTACTTCAGTCAAAGTTAAGCCAAACCAACTGTGATTCTTTTAAATTGAAGCCCAGAAACATTTTAAAAGTAACCAGGTGAACCATGATTGAACATTTGAAATTGGGCAGTATTCTAGGAGGGGCAGAATATAATATTATCAATGAATTTGCAGCATTAAAAAGCAAGTTTGTGATAAAGATTTTAAAAAACAACAACAAGGAGACAGGAAGATGTTTAAAATTTCTGTCACAAACGGCTTAGGTCATATCACAAATATCTTAATGAGAGTTTTTTTCTAATTATTTGTAATACCTCATAAAAATCAGTAAGTACTGTAAGCAAAAACAGAAGGCTCCCACCCCCATTGATTTTGGTAGCAAGAGTTACCATTTTTATCCACAGTAGATTCCTTGAATACAGCTATGTAATCATAAAACAAAACCCCTCTATTGAGAACTTTTAAGATCCTTGCTTTTGGACTAGAAACAAAGAAAGCCAAAACTGAAAGATGTTATTTTCATAGTTCTGTTTATGGAAACCCCATAATTAATGCTAAGTAGATAATTGTAAAACTTTAATTAGATTTTGCAGTATCTTTTGTACAGAGGGGGGAACCAGGCAAACTACAACCCAGTATATGTTGTAGGACTTTGCCTCAGTCCCCTCACAGAGTATATGTATGAAAGGATTCCACGGGCTGATCTGCTGACAATTGCAGATTCTTACTTTGTATACGTGTTTAGCTACTGTTCCATTGTATCTGATGCTGGGCTTGTTTCTTGTAAGAAAGGCCACTGTTCAATATATACTATCTTAAATGCTCTTTTTGTGACCCTGGTCTGTACCTTTCAACAAATGAAGCAGGTTTTTCCCCCTCTTCTAATGGACATTTGTATGGCAGGGAGGAATCATCATCACCCATGCGGTGCACCAAGGCATACAAACTTCCTTGTGACCGTATTTAAAGAACTGAACACAAAGAAATAGTCGTTGCAGTTACAATAGGGGAAGTCTAGTATGCATTTCCAAGGAATCACATTTTGAGGAGAATTACAGAATAATTACACATATGCTTAGATCATGAGCATTCAATGAAGCGGACAATATTTTGGGGATTTAAGATGTTGGTGTTGTGGTCGTCTCTAAGAAACCAGGATAATTCAGACATTCAAATGCAAAAATGCACCATTTGGAGAGTGTAATGCGGTCTGTTCTGGTCAGTGTTACAAATTCGGAAAGGATTCCCTGGCTGCAGACATTAGCCACTTAATACTTAAATCTGTTTCCAAATGTAAAGCATAGAACAAAAGTGCTTTGCATTAATGAAACGTATCCTAACACTGGTATGGTGACACATTTCATTAATGTGTCACGCTGGCGACATAAAAAATAATTACAACAGCTATGCCTGTCAAATAGTTTGATAAGATCTTTGAATAGTACCAAACAGAGAGGAAAAGGTGAAAATGTTTTAACTGTTTGGAGAAATTTACATCATCATCATCATCCCAGGGACTGCAAGCAATTACAAGAATGGTTGAAGTTATGAATGTGTGCAGTAACTTTAATGGGTTTATAGGATCAAAATTTTAAGAGTGAAGAATAACCTGGAGAAAAGCAACAAAAGGAAAAGGCAATACAAGTCATATAATAAGTAATTATAACCACACAAGTCTATACTATGTCACTGCCAGGTCTCTGAATTTTGCCTTTTCTTTCCTCTCCTACAGATGACTGGTGCTATTGCTAACTTTCCACACTACACTGTTATAGTGATATTATTCCAGTTTCAACATCCCTGTAGAATCCTGGGGTTTGTAGTTTACTGAGGCCAAAGAGCTCTTTGGCTGAGAATTCTAAATGCCCCTCCCTAAAGTGCAAACCCCAGGATTTCATAGGTTGTTGAAAGTGGAATAATAGCACCATAACAGTGTAGTGTGGAAAGGCCCATAGTCTGACCAGGGCTACCTGCACGTGCACTATCATAACGCCTTATTTAGATGTTTTCATCCCTGAGAAGCTAAGGTTTATAAACAAGTATTTATATGTACATTTTTTTCTCATCCAGTCAAAGCCAGCATGAATGGCAGCCCTGATAGTCTACTATAACAATAAGCTGCATTATCTTACTTTTTTGCCAACAAAATGTGTGGCTGTGATAGGAGGAAGTCACAATCAGCTTTTAATCCCAGAAAAGGATATAATGATACTGATAGATATTCTGTCAATGACACAAAGCTCAGATAACATTAAATTTAGTTGGCTAATTTCGATATACAGTTGAGAGTTTTTTTTAAAAGTATCACAGAATTTTACAACATTCTTGTTTAATATATTTAACTGAACTGAAGGAAATTAGACTTGCTTTACTCAGAAAAACTGAAGGAACACCTAGGGGCCTTTTCACATATGACTTCGAACATGAAATGGCTACAAGAGCAACATGGAATGGACAGTTCTGCATGACATTCTCGCAATCACGCGTTGCTCCCATAGCGATCCTGCAGCAATTGCACATTATATCATTTTCAGGTTTTTCCTGAAAATGATGCACGATTGCGTATTCCTCCTGCTTTCCTCCCGCACTTACCTGGCGTGCAGAACCTCAGGAGACACGATGGCTGCACTTCATCCCCCAGCGCAGCCTGGGAAAGTACCTGGCTGCCTGCAGAAGGAAGGGGCAGAGCTATTGCGCTTCCTTCTGTCCAGCACGGAGCTGGCGTGGAGGGAAGCACAGGGGACACAATTCCCTCCCAGAGGAGGCTTTTCACGCGATCCCCGCACAACGCCAGTGGCACCAGGTAAGGTGCGAAAAGGCCCACAGTTGGAACAAAATATTGCAGTATACAGACCTCCAGGATCCCAGGCACACAATTTCATTCCCTCGTCAGCCGACTTTTCTGTACCTTCTCTCCTGAAAATGGTCATTCTGTGGCCACTGAGCATGCTCAGTCCTCACTGCCATTTTGGGCTGTCCCCCTGCTCTGATTTCTTTCCCCTCGAACATTTATTTACAGTGCTGGTTGCAGAACAAGACAGAGACAGTTAATGGGTGTCATAGTGCTATCCAAAGTGGAGTCAGAGAAGTAAAAAGGCAAACTGATCCAAAGACCTGTCAAAGAAAAAGTTCTCTGTGTACCCATGGATTCAAAAGTATCTTCAACTATTTCACCTCTAAATAACACTTTGTCTAGTAGTACAAAGGTCCAAACTCTGCCTAGCCAACAGCGGACGAATGAATCTTACAAGTTCTTCCACATCCTTAACTAGGTCTACCCTTGATGGATTGTTGTTGTTGCTGTTGTCATTGTTACTGTATGCCTTCATGTTATTTCCAACTTATAGTGACCTTAAGGTGATCCTATCACAAGGTTTTCTTGGCAAAATTTCTTCAGAGTCTTGTCTTTGCATTCATCTGAGCCTGAGAGAGTGCGACTTGCCCAAGATCACCCAGTGGGTTTCCACGGCTGAGCAAGGATTTGAATCCTGGTCTCCAGACAGAACCACAGACAGCAAAATATATATTAGATCTTTGTGTAAGACTTTTCCATTTGCTTTAATTTAAATTGACCAGATCAATAAAGAACACTGAAACTATACATTCTGATTAGTTATCTTGTTAATCTAATTGAGAAACTCTGACCAATCTTGGGAGAGTGCGCCCACACATGTGCCCAAGTGTGCCAATAGTATTACAGTCTCTCCAACATTTATCTGACAAGTCATTCCTAGTTCGACACCACCTTAAGAGGTACATATACCAACAATGTATTGCTTTTTTGATCGACTTCATTTGCTGGCTTATTGGGGAGAGAGAGACAAATTCTATCTCATTTATTTTCTTTGATGTATATCCCAAGTTCAGTTTCCATCTTAATGTACCATTTGATTTAACACTTTTAGTAAGCTTCACCAAGTAAAACACCAAATAATATTTTTTCTAAATTGGGAACTGAAACCCTTCACATTTTAACTTGCTTATATTTTACTTCATTAACAAATTATATTTTTCCCCACTGTTGGTAAACTTTTCAAAAGTTACCTGCACTTTTCAGATGTTTTGTCCTAGGAATAGTCTGAAATAGGAGTATAAAGTTAGGCAAAATATAAGCATTTATCAATGCTATCTTACCTAACAATGAAAATGTTGTCAGAACATTCTTTCTATTTCCGTCTGATATGAATATAGTTGTTTATCATTTTGAAGTATCAATTGACTGAGATCTTTTGTTAGAAGCAAACCTACATATTTGATTAAATAGTCATGAATAAGACAGACCTGAGATAACCAGGACTTTTTCTGCCCCTTTACTGAACTGCTAATGCAAAACAATTTATACTTCTCATAATTTATGTTTCTGAAAGAAAGACCTTCAGAAAGTATGTTGTCATCTGCATAAAAACTGATATATAGATAGATAGATAGAGCATGCCTTTTATGTCTAGATCTTTGCAAATTAGGTCATTTCTGCATTACACTGCTATAGCGCTCTTATTCGACTTCCAACTTCCTATGGCATCCTGGGGTTTGCACTTTGGGGGGGCATTTAGAATTCTCATCTAAAGAGCTCGTTGACATCAGTAAACTATAAACCCCAGAATTCCACAGGATGTTGAAAGTGGAATAATAGCACTATAACAGTGTAGTGTGGACGTGGCCTAAGTTCAGCTAAAAGTTCCAGTGCCAGGACAAGCAACAATGATGAAAGATGACATCCTTGCTTAGTACTGTGGAACAACAAGAATCTCTGAGAGTCAATGCCACTGAATGTTCATAATAGGAAGCAAACTTTTGTAGACTTTCTAGAGCATATTCACAAAATCTGTGCCTCAGTTTATGCTTGGAAGGACTTCAAAGGTGTGTTATCAAGATGCAAGATGATCAAAGGCTTTAAGTGTATCTACTGCAACCAATACAATTCTGTTTTACTCATTTTTCCCAAATGTTTTATGTTTGCAGCCCATTGATGGTATCCACCAAATTACTTCTGAGAGTAAAGCCAAAGTGATCAAAATGTATAAAATAATTTTTTAAAAAAATTGACCCTGTCAGCAATAAAAAAAATATTATTATCTTCAGTCACTACATTGTTCTAGTGCTATTATTCAACTTTCAGCATCCTATGGAATCCTGGGGTTTGCAGTTTAGGGAGGGGCATTTAGAATTCTCAGCCAGGGAGCTCTTTGACCTCAGTAAACTACAAGTCCCAGAATTCCACAGGATGTTGAAAGTGGAATAATAGCATTGTAACAGTGTAATATGTAAATGGCCTCAATTTAAGAGTGTAATTGGTGTATAGGCTGTTACTAGCTCTGAATTAAACTTATACTTGGGTATGGCTATGATCTAAACAGATTACAAAGATTCATGAGTTACATTTCACTTTATAATACCAGTATGTAATGGAAAGAGTTCCAGACTGAAATTCTTATTGATATTAGACAGAATCCGGTATTACCTTATACATAACTAAGTACAGTTGCCCTCCACATTCTCTACAGTTAGGGGCACAGGATCCCCAGAAAAATGGGGAAAGCACAAATATCAAAATTTTGTGTGTCTGTAGAAAGAAGGCTGAGGCATGGTGGGGAGAATGGGCACCCAGGGTCCAAACCAAGCCAAGGAAAGGACAAGGTAAGGAGTTGGATTGGCATGGTGGCCCTATACTTCCTGTCTCTTGGCCATCTCCTTGGGGTGGGGCATCAGGAGAAGGATTTTAGTGCTCAGAATGCAAGCTGTAAGCCGTTCTTAGCCAACCAGGTAGCAGTGGGTGGAGGAGGAAGAGGACTAGAGGCACATTTTTAAAGGGCTGTGCAGCCTGCTTGAAGCCACTGGGAAAGAAGGCTTTTCCAGAAAATAAGCAAAAGAAGCCTACTCCCCCCCATTCCCTTGCGTATTGCCTCGGTGCGAGCTCTCAGCATTGGTGCCAGAGGCAAGAGAATGGGGAGAGGAGCTCCGGAGGGGAGAAAGAAGGTTCACACAGGCCTTCCACCTTTCATTCCCTTGCCTATTGCCTTGGCGCATGCTCCCAGCACTAGTGTCAGAGGCAAGGGAATGGGAGGGTGGAACTCCAGAAGGGAGAAGGAAGGCTTGTGTAAGCCTCTTATCCCCCAATTTCCTTGCCCTTTGTCCAAGCGCTTGCACTACTCCTCCATGCCCAGTAAAATGCAAGAGATGAGAAGAATGTGGGGGGAGGCATACACATGCCTCACAAAGAATCACATTTGCAAAGGTCAAACCCATAAACATGGAGGGAAGATCAGCAGGATTTGTTCTTGACACACCCAAGCTGGCTCCAACTACATCATCGTAGAGATATTGGCAGACAGATTCTATATCTGTCTGCCAATCTATCTAGTCTAATATTTTTCCTGATACTGAGGTCAGGCTGACTGGTCTTGTAGTTTCCTGCATGTCATGTATCACTCTCATCTGAAGAACTGTGATCTTCTGTTTCGGAAAGGATGGAGTTCAAACTGCTTTTTTACTCCACTGTCTTCTGTTTTACTACCTTGTGAATCTTTCAAATATTATTCAACTTACAATTCAATATAAATATGGGGAGCAAGGACACAGTGCCGTTCTATGTGCTGCCCATCTCTCTTGACAGCAAGCCATACTCCCATTCTTTAGATACAAGATCTTATTTATTTATTTATTTATTTTCTTCCCTATCCTCTAGAGTGGAACACAAGGCAGCTGGTTCACTACTCAAAAAGAACTTGTTCATTCTGAGAAAATTTGGCTTGAATGTTTCTTTTTCAGTTTGTGCCCAATGTTAAGCTGCCTGCCTAAATAGGTCAGGCAGTAATAAAGAGAAGCTGTTTGTCCCTTCAAGACATAATAAACATGGGAAATTTACAACATTTTTACTTTTTAAAAAATAGAAACATTAATGGAGATTAGCTAAATAGAAACCCAATGTACAGATGTAAAGGAGTCCCACATGGCTAACTGATAAAAATAATGCCAAAAAAAAAAAAAAATAGACAGTGGAACGGTTGAAAATTCAAATGAAAACAGAAAGTAGACTGTACAAAGGATGCTGAGGGAATTCAAAGAATTCAAAGAATTCAAATTGAAAGAGAGGGATAGTTTTAAAGAGGCTGTTATTCCTCATTCTTGTTTTGTGGATGAACCTATCATGGGATTTTCTGAGGCTGAGAGTGTGCAACATGCCTGAGATTTCCATGGGTTTCCAGTGGGTTTCCATGGCTTAGTGAGGAATCAAACTCTGGTCTCTGGGGTAGCAGTCCAACGCTCAAAACACTATACCCCACTGCTTCTTCTTGGCCTGCATACTTAAACAGAACGTATAGGTTGATTTAGGATGCAAGTGCTACTGGGAAAGGCTCATTTTCAAACGAATAAATATTCACATTAATGTTTGTCACAAAATGAGATGAAAGCCATAGAGGTTATTTGCTTGAGATTATTTAAGACATTTCAACTGATCTGTGTTGGGCTGAGAGGACAAATAACAACTGGTCAGTCAAGAAAATAGATAGATAACCATGTTATCTGTTTCAATAGGTACTGAGAGAAAAGGCTGCTGAAGCAGAGGTCCAGGTCCCACTCAGCAGCACAAACAGGTCTGGCTTAACAATATTTTGAGGTAAGTTACACATTACCATATAACGCCATTTGGGAGAGGGTGTCTAGAGTTCATTAAGTCTAAAGTTCCACTATTACTTAACTGCATCACTGAGCTGCTTTCATTCAAGGCCGGACTGGATCAGGGGAGCACTTATATAGGAAGGGAGATGAGAGCACTGTATGCTCCAATAGGTATTTCACCTCGCCTCCGATTTCTTTTTCTTCAGTTCCCAAATTTTGAGCATTGCTGAGAATGAGACATGAAAAACTGTTCACACGATGTTCACAAAACATTCTTAAGTCAAATCTATTGTGTTTGGGGTCTTCCTGCTCATCCTCTTATCTGTGCTGTGTTCCCGTTCCCTTGGTCACTTTTTCTATCCCTTTTCATTGGATGCCTAAACTATATTTCTAAATGCTCAATGGAAGTTTTAAGTTACTGCTAGAAATTTAGGGATTGAAGGCAAATGTCATGGGGAAGGACAGACATATTATTTGGAGGGCAATGTCCTCATTTTGTGCACACTCCTCCTATTGCTACCACATTGGACTGGATAGAATTTTGATCTAATTTGTTAGTAATACAGTTCTCATGATTTCTCTTTTCCAATCATCATATGTTAAAATTATGGACTTACAGACCGCCTCAGTTACATATCCTGACATTTTAACATGCTTTAAGCCAACAGCTAACAAAAGAAACTGATCCTGAGTGATCAGAAACGCATTCCATGTTTTTGCTTTCACTTCAAATGTAAGTACCTAGTTCAGCGATACCCCAATAATGATCTCCTTAAACAGTCAGAGAAAGAATACATGACTGATAACAGTGAGCAGAGCAGCTATTTGGTTTCTTCTGTGATTGAGGAAGCCAGAAGAAGTAAACTCCCAAAACACACACACCCTTGCTCCAAAATTTAAATAGAATTCTTAAATATTGGTTGTAAACACAGCAAACATAATTTGTTCTTTCTTGTTTGTCCTGCAGATGGCTCCAGACACAAAGGGAGCCAGCTATGTTGAGGAACTCTTTAGATATCCAGGACCTACATATCCATACTGTTAAGGAAGCTATAAAAGCCACCACCACCACCAGCACCCTGATTCTTTAAGTATCATTAATATGTGGCAGAACAAGACAAAACACTATCCCATCCAACTTTCTTTCTTGCTTTGCAAATGAGGATTTTTTTCCTAACACTCAGAAGTTTTAGTGATTACTGTGACATAGAATCCATAGAGATGGTAGAGAAATGCGTGTAGTTCATTCTCTTGGGTTCTCTCTCTGTCCCTCTCTCTCTTTCTTTTATTTCTGTGCCAGGGCCTAGTTATGTACATGACTCACCTTCCTCCAAATTGTACATGACTCACTTTCCTCCAAACTGATCAACAATTTTATGAAGTAGGTTAAGTTGATGAGTAGTGATAGTCCTAACACAATGAGCCTTACAGATAAACAAGGATTCTAAACTGAGGCCCTTTAAGTTTAAAACTTTACCTGCCTCTTGTGATGAAGCCTTGAGTCAATGCACTGTAAGAATGAATACTTTCAAACATTTTCTCCTAGCAGATTGCAAGTTTTTGTACATTTTTTTGAAATTGTTTTGCATTTAATAACCTTTTTTGCAAAAAAAAACCAACCCTGAAAATTTGTTGTTTTATGCAAACTCCCTTTAAAAATGTAAACCCCAAATTTTTGTGCAAAAGAAAAATGTATTAATGCCAAAAGTCAAAGTTGTTTTGTTGTTGTTTTTTTGTTTGTTTGCTTGTTTTGTTTTCTTTTTTGGTGCAAGTGAGTTTTTTCCCAACTCCTTCCCCTCAATAACTCTGGAAATGTGCAATAATTTGTAGTGCTTAATTATTTTATCAATGAAGTGTCTTGACAGTTTAAATTTACTGGTATATTACACTGGTCCTATGTTTCTGTACATATGCAGACTGCATAATTGAAGCATACGTCATATGATAATCATATCATATGAAGTAGTGGAAGGAAGTGGTGGACGGAAGTGGTGGTTAGTGGTGAGCATACAAGGTCTGCAGCTTCAGAAGTAGGGAATAAGATCCTTCTTACTCCCCATTATTCAAGCTTCAAAAATTTTAAAAGGAAATATCCTTTCTCCTCAAACCCATTGCCTAACACATTTGCTGTTCCGCTCTGAATATCTTTTCACATGGCATTTTCCATGCGAAGGGGCCCCTCAAGCGTTGCACAAATGTGAGGAGTGGTCCACACGACACACTCATATTTGCATGATGCTCCAGGTTCTGGCAGGTACCGCTCACGCACTTTTTCATTTTCGGCTTTAAGCCGAAAATGGTGCGCGGTCGCGCATTGCTCCCAGGCCCTGTATGCACTTACCTTGTGTGCGGAGCCTTGGGAGCCAGGCTGGTCGCACTTCCTGTCTCAGCGAAAGGAAGAGGTGGGGCTCTCATGCGAGCAGGAAGCTCGTGTGGAGCTGAAGAAGCCTGGACACGAGGGTCTCTCACAAGAGGCTGCTCACGCGAGCACCGCACCCCAGTGCCGAGAAAAGATAGGATGTGGAAGTGGCCTGAGAAATACACCCTGTGCTCTGGGGGTGAATTTTGCCTTCTGCTCTTAGGAAAAGTTTTAGAAGGCTTCTCCATTATGCAGCAAGGACAGGCTGCTGAGTAGACCTCAACCCTACCTCAAACCTTTTGCCTAGCCCATTTTCTGGTCCCCTTTGAGAAATGTGCACATGCTTTGAGCTTGAGATAGATTGTCACATGACCAGTAGGCAAAAAGAGATGGAAACATTTTTCAAAGTTGTATGTTTTCTGGATGAATGTGTTACTAAATCAGGAGCAGCAAGTCATTTACTAAAAATATACAAGTCATGACTCAAGTTGAGTCATGACTTGTGTGTGTCATTTGTTGTCGAGTTGAGTCCAAGTCGAGTCATTGAAGTGATCTGAGTGCAAGTCAGTTGACTCTAGTCTACATCACTGGTATAGCAATCTTGGGAACCCATAGCAGAGATTTCATTTTGCTAGTAATGGACTTACAAGGTTCCAAAGTGATAGCCATGTAATACTTTATGAGAGTCAGATTAATCATTGAAGGTTACACACTTTCTCGGCTGAGAGACATTTGTACCAAAGGACATCAAGTCTAGTATAGTCTAGTAATAATACAATCCAACAAATACTTGCTTATCCACTTTTCGAATGCCAATATATCTTCTCATGTATGGGTGCATTTTACTGTGGATACAAATCATGAATAAATCTTGATTTTTAATGGAAGGTACAAACATGCAAACTATATTACCTTATTCTCCTGGCATAGTGCATGCTGCAGCAGTTTTAAAAAAGGCTCTTAGTTTGCATTTGGCACTTTGGCTAATTAAGAAGAGACATATAGAGCCTTCTTACTATTTCAGAGTTGCTTTTCATGCCTTTCCTAGTGAAAAATTAAGCCATGAAATTTCCTTTTTGTCATCAGGAAGACATAGCAATGTCAAGCATTCATGCCCATAAGCATGGAAAATTGATGAAATTACAGTCTGCTTAAGCAAATAAAGAAATTATAAGAGTAGAAATCCCCACATGTGTCAGTATCCTAGTGGAAGCTCTTTTAAACAGGTGACCATTCTCTTCTGTCAATATGCTCAGTAAAGGTCAAAGGTAATGTTACACAAATAATTAAATTCCTGAAGATGGTACATGAATCTATTAGTGGTTAAAACAGTGATGGCTCTTCTTGTTATTTTCTTCTTTTTCCTCCTCAAAGGCCTTGAGGCATTTTGATTTATCCACTGGTTCCACAACAAATGAACAATTCTTAGTTATTGGTTACAGAAAGTTTAGACACATCTCCTCAAGATAGAATTTATATATTTTTTATTAATCATTTTATTCAAATTTCACAAATAAAATAATTAAATGTTACTGTTATTTCACATGAATTATTTCTTGATTCTTCCAAACTGATCTAGATTTCATTTTCAATGTCTCTTAACATGCTTATATCGTTGTACTACATTTTACAGCTGTTTTTACATGTTGGTTCTTGCATTTCATTCTCCACATTCCAGCTTCATGATATCCACCATAGTCATCTCAATAGTCAATTATTAATACATAATACCATGAATTACAGATTTCTATCAAGCGATACCCAGCAATTAGCAATTAGAATGTGCCATTCTTTCTGAATTTCATCATCTGATTTCCCTTTTAATCTTTGAGAGACCATATCAGTGTTTTTGTTTTCAATAAAAGTTCCCCACCATTGCTCTGTTGTAGGTATTTGCTGCATTTTCCATAACTTTATAATTTATATTTTTTTTTACATGTAGGACTAAACGAAAGAGTAAGGAACATGATAGCAAACAGATAGCTCACTGCAATGGGTATGGGTATGGGTCCTGTCAACAGCTGTCCAGGGCATAAAAAGGGTTAATTTATGTCTAGTAGGACACACACACACATACACACACACACACAGTAGACAACTTCACTTTAACCTTCGGTTTTACTTTGGCTGGGAACACACTGGTGGCTAGCAGAGCAAGGGAGCAAACTGTGCTGTTAGCAATGTGCTTGCATAGTTCTCATAGGTATTAGGATGTGGTGTGGGTCATGCCCGCGTGGTTGAAAGAATCATAAAATCTTAGAGCTGGAAGGAATTATAAGGACCACCTAATCCAACCTCCTGCCATTCAGCAATACACAACCAAATAATTCATGAAAGATGCCCATCCAACTTTTGTTTAAAGACCTCCTAAGACTCTCCAAGGGAATCTATTCCACTGTTGCACAGCTCTGACAGTTAAAAAAAAAGTTCACCCTAATGTCTAGGAGGAATCTCCTTTCTTGTAATTTGAATCCATTGGTTTGTGCTCTGGAACAGCAGAAAACAAGCCTGCTCCATCTTCTATATGACATCCCTCCAGATATTTAAAGATAGCTATGTCACTTCTCAGTCTTCTCTTCTTATTTCATTCTGCCATATGTAATCTTTGATTCCTCTTCCAGTTGCCCCATGGCAGCAGGAGGGGTTACGGAATTAAAAAAAATCATAATCCAGCCATCGATATAAGGAATATTGGCCCTAGAAAAGTCTGGATAAAATTCTTTGATTAAGGGGCCATTTCTACGACTTGCTGCAAGGGAATGCTGGAATTCATTGATCTAAAGGACTGTGATGCTTCTGCTGTTGAATTCCATTTACCACTAAAAATCATTTGTAGTGTTACAACCATGTATGTCAGTTTTGGATACCAAACAATGTCTTGAGGAGGCCTGGAATGGCAGCACAGAATACTCATTATCATTATTGATAATATTTTTTGCCATCACAAGCCATTTCCTACTGAGCAGATGTCACATAAATCTGTCTTTCATTATCTAGATCATGTGGAAACTTTTTTTAAAGCAAAGGAAAGGGGACAAAAAACCTAGATATTCCAGTCCTGTGCAGACAGTGGGACTTCTTTCAAAGAAAATGTGTGTAGGATTGTACTGTAAAGAAAAGAAGGAAAACTCTATTGCCTAACTAAATGTAAAATTGAACTTAACTTGCTTAGAGCCATACCTCCATGCACAATACAATTAATAAAAATTTCTAGGGATTATTGTTAAATCCATTTATGCCACTTATAAATATTAAGGCATGTGGTAAAGATGCATGGATTCTGCTCTTCGGATTTTTTTCCTCATCAGGACAAACTGCTAGACCATGGTCATTTCCGCACCTTACCTTGTTCTGGCGCTGGGGTGCAGGGATCGCACGAGCAGCCTCTTATGAGAGACTCTCTCTTCCCTGCTGCTTCAGCTCTGCACGAGCTGCCTGCTCCTGTGAGAGCCCCGCCTCTTCCTTCCACAGTGCAGCCTGGGACCTTCCCAGGCTGCCCTGGGGCAGGAAGCGCAACCAGCCTGGCTTCAGAGGCTTTGCACACCAGATTAGTGCATGTGGGGCCCGGGAGCAATACATGATCACGCACCATTTTTGGCTTCCAGCCGAAAATGAAAAGGTGCGCAATCGGCCCCTGCCGGCCCCTGGAGTGTCGTGCAATTGTGAGTGCATCGTGCAGATCGCTCCTCACAATCGCACGACACTCCAGGTCCTCTTTTGCATGGCAAATACCATACAAAAAGGGCCTAAGTTCACTTTCTAAACACTTCTTTATAGCCTAAATGCTACAGCACTGCTCTATGCATGATTTATTAGTAGGTGTCATGCCCTGCCTTGGGGACTGTAACAGCGAGGAAGAGGATTCTTACTCCAAGGCAGAGGCTTCCCCACAGGCTGAAGTGTCCCCAGAAGCTGGTCCAGAGAGAATTAATACACAACAACAACAAGGGCTTGAGCCAGGGGAACAAATAGAAGGAGACATAGCTACCTTGCACCAGAGATGCCATGAAAAGGAGGGCTTGTGTTGCTTGGCCCGTTTAAATAGTAAACGAGCCCTAATGAGGGAACACCTGTGGTGGCAGCAGCCATAGATAAAAGAGGGCTCCAGTTGGCCTTTCCTATCAGGGTCAACAATTGGTTTTTTTGGTCTTGAAACCCTGTGCTCTTGGATCTGGGTGTCTTGGAACTCTGCCTGTTTGGACTATGGTTTGGATTTGCCCTTTTGGATTTGTTTGCTCTCAGCTGCCTTTCTGTTTGGACATTCTCTGACTCTCACCTTGTGTGTAGGAGCTGTGCTGTTTGTGAGTAACTACCTGCACTGCTGCAGACATGACAGAAAGTAAATCAATGTAATTACTTATACATTGACATGTAACTACTAAGTAATACTAGGGAACTAAGTAATTCTGCCTAAAGGCACCAGATCCTACCTGATCTTGGAAGCTAAGGAGGGTCAGCCCTGATTAGTATTTGAATGAGAGACTGCCAGTGAATACCCAGTGCTGTAGGCTATATTTCAGAGGAAGGAATTGGCTAAATCACTTCTGAGTATTCCTTGCCTAAGAAAACCATGTGAAATTCATGGGGGTCACCATAAATAGAGAGGCAACTTGAAGACACTTCTTGTTGTTGCCTTCAAGTCATTTCTGATTTATGGTGATCCTTAGGAACCTATCTCAAGCCGTTTCCAGCCGGCCCCTTCCGAAACTGCAAACCCCAGGATTCCATAGGATGTTGAAAGTGGAATCATAGCGCTATAACAGCCTAGTGCGGAAATGGCCTCAGTGTTTTGTGAGACTGAGTATGTATGATGCGCCCAAGGTCACCCAGTGGGTTTCCACAGCCAAGCAGGGAATTGAACCCTGATCTCCAGAGACATAGTCCCACACTCAAACCACTACAGCATGCTAGCTCTCTGAAGGCACAAACACACACACAAATAGTTAATTAAGCTGATGAAGGCAGATGCTACTAAATCTAAAAAAAAAAAGTCTAAAAACATTCTAACATGACATACATTTTATTCAAACTACAAAAGTTTGCAAGAGGTAAGCAAGAACGAAGCTTTTCCCTAATCAGAAGCACAGCTTTGAACAGTAATGTTTTGGACTACAATTCTCAGAATCTCTAGTCACAATTGCTGTTCCTCTATGGTACTTATTCTTTTTTTAGTTCGACTGTAAATCATTGTTTAATCCTAGGGATTAATCCTAGGGATTAAACAATGACAAATCAAATTTTATTTGTTCCAAACCAATGGCCACTGCAATTTATACAGGCATGCAATTTATACAGGCATGTCTATTATCTGTTGTGCATCTCCTCAGAGATCCTAAAAGGTTGAGAGACAATGGAGAAATGCTTTAACTAAGTATGGTGCATGCCAAGGAACATAACCAAATGCACTTAATTAAACATTATAGACTTTTCATATCTCTGTTACTTTCTACATCAGGCCCTTTGGAAGCTTTGACGGAGATGAATGACATAAGATTGTCATAAATGATGAACTTTCTGTTCATCATCCTTCCTTCCAACCTCTCCTGAAAACATTTTAAACAATTCTGTGCTAATCTACAAAGGGGGAAAAAAGGAGAAAAGTGGGATAAGAAAAGAAAATACATTTTTTCTTACAAAATCTTAACATGAATGAGATTCAAACAATATATCAACATAATAATGTAGGCAGTCCATACCTACAAAATGCACATTTGAATGCAGACATAGCAGTGAGATCTTCAGAACATTGGGTGCTGGATGGCTTTCAGATTTGGAATATAAATTTCTTTCAACTGTAATGGCTACTATATGGAAGCTGCAGCAGAAATGAAACAGTCTTGGAATTTAGTCACTTTGTCCTCCTGGGATTCTGCAGAGAAACTATACATATTTATATTTCCCATCTTCAGGCTTGCCTCTATGATCTTAACTCTTAGTCCCAAAGAAAAATGTTGACTATCTAGTTGGTTTGAAAGTCTACATTACAAGTGTTAATTTCCCCTCCTTTGTATGCCCCCCATTTGTATTTGGAAGATGAACCACTGCAGTTTAATGGGAATTTCATTCACCAATAGATTAGTAAACATAGGTTAACATTCTATTAAATACCTTCACAATTATTTTTAATTTAGTTTGTTTACAAATTCAGCTGATTACATTCTTTTACCATAAAAACTTGAATCAAGTTCAGTGGCTTACCTACCTTGCTATTCTGTTTCTGACCCTGATTAGGTCTGAATGCTTTAGCGGCATAGATCCGCATAAAATTACTACTTTAATATAAAGAACTATGATTCCATATGATGTAACCAAAAATAGTATGAAATCTCTAAAGCTTTGCAGCACAGACACCTTTCTAAGGAGGAGAAGATTGTTATTTACTAGAAGGACAATAATGTATGGGCCCCCCAGACTCTTCTATCTATAGTCTTCAACACAGATAGATGACAGTCTCAGTAATTTCCTAGAGCTTTAGAACCCACCTTTTAATGACACCTGGCATAGTTTGTTCAGGCTTAATTAAAATGTAGTGAACAGTCTTACAATGTACAAACCCTTTGGAATCCTACTTCTTCTGTCTCATCCCTCCTCCTTTTTTGCTTCTGTTCTTCAAAGCCTGTAGATTACTCCTAAAACTGACAGAAGAGAAAGCTGAAACTGTGAACAAGTCACTTTTCTTCCTTACCTCTATTTCCTTTTCAACCCTTTCTTTCTTTTCCATGTAAGTTGTAAGCTCTTTGGGACCAAAGCTGTCCTTTTCTATAAATATATGCCATGTCTAACACAATGGCCCCATGATTTCACTTGTTGCCTCTCAGTGCTACAATAATACAAATAATTCTTCTAGCTGTATTAAACCTACATGCTTCACACCCCTCTTCCTTACGGTGTCCGCTTCCATTTGTCAGGGAATGAATGCTTGGATTTCATTTATGCAGGAGACACTCGATACAGACAGCATCACTTAGGTTCCAACGGCATCCACCATGAGTTCTGGCCTGCAGCTTGCAAGACTCAGTTAGAAAACAAATGAATATTGTTTCTTTCTGTGCTAGACACAAATATTCATTCTCTATACCTACAATTTCTATTGGAGGGAGTACTGGAATTTCCCTCTCAAGCTTCTCTTCTTGGTGCTCAGTTTTGATGCACATTTCAAAGCTTTATATATTCAGACATTAGGAATCTGGGTAAACTATGGAAGGATGGTGAATATGTTAGCCCTGTCCTCCTCCAATACCATTCCCATCATACTCTATGTGTGGAGGACAAGTTACTATAAGGGAGAGCCTCCCCTCTCCATGGAATGTGCAATAAGGAACCATGAATTTTCAGGGTTCCAAATCACGCAGAAAGATTCCACAGAGTGAAGTCTTGTCTCCAGAAAGTCACCCTTGACATATACAGAGTGAGAGAAGTGGTAACTAGAGAGCAGAACTACTGTGCTCCCCTCTTTCCCATATACCCAGTGTACATCTGAATAAGGATAATAGAATCATAGAAATGTAGAGTTGGAATGTGTGTTTTCTGACTAAATCTGGCAATATACTGTATTTGCGCTTTTTCTTTCTGATACCTCTGACTTCTGGGATCCAGAGTGATGTTCAATCATATTGCGTCATATTCTTTCTTGCTTACCAGATGTGCAGAGTGTTTTAAGTCACACTGATTCCATGCAAATTCACCCACTGAGGTTTGGAAGAATAAGATTCAGCTCTCTGCAGAGCATTTCTGCAACATCTGTGATAGAATGAGGTCCATTAGCCACATAGTTTCCCAAAAGTTGAGGTAGTTTGATGAATAAATCTTTTTCTTCCGTGACTTGAGTTGATGCATTCATTCATGTAGTCAGGGAAGCTTATGTCAAATACAGAATGCTTAGTGACTATTCACATTCATGTGTCTGTTTGCAAGGACGTAAAGGATATCATTTGATGCTATGTGGAAAAGAGTTCTATCTAACTTGGAAAACATCCAAATTTAACAGGGAAGATATCATCTTTGGAGACATCTTTTAACTTGTTCAAAAGTCTTTTGTAAAACCTCCAGCTTGTCTGCGTTGCTTCTGTCTTTCAGTTCCCAAACCCCTTTAAAGACAAGCAAAATTGGTTTCATTTAGTGAGTGATGTTAAAAGACTTTCCCAGTGAACTCAGTGGAAAAGAAGAAATAGGAAAATCCAACTTTTTGCCCTCTCTGACAGAAATCATTCCAGTTTGACCACCTGATGGGCTCTCGGGGTTAATTAGAAAATCCCTATCAAGAGCTCAGAGGCCAATATCAGCTGTCAAAATCCCACATTCTCCCTCTTTCAAGTGCAAAACAACCTGTGTCTGAAGATGGGCCAGAGTATAAAAGGGCACACCACCACCACTGTGGGCTCTGACTTAGCTCTATTCATAGCCTCACTACTATGAATACAGCAAAATCTCAAATGAAAGTTTTAATCTCCCCACTGCATTCATCCCAAAGAGAAAAGGGTTTCCCTTTTAACAATTTCCCCCCTTAAATCTTTTGTGTTGGTCTGCTTTGGTGTGTGGTGGGGGAGGTTTTTTTACTCTGACCCAGCAAGGGCTTTCTGCCACAGAAAGCACTGCACCTAAACCTTTTATGCTGGAATCAGAGTAAAGGTCTCCTCAGACCAAAAGTAACTAATGCAAAAGGACTTAAATGCAGACTGGACATAGCCGGAGTTTAAAATTAACCCAAAAAAGAGGTATCTGATTGCAGTAAACTTACTCATTTGTACTCTATTGCATTTCTCCCAGCCTGTGCCTTACCTGCCAACAAGACAGATGGTTTGAAAATCTTTACATTTAGAGTGACTTTGATAGAGTTTATTATACTTGGGAGAAGTGGGCAGCCATATACCTCTCTACCAAAGACAAGCATGAGATTCTAAACACTAAATCAAATTTCACAATTGCTAGATGGGGACAGGATATTGCTCAGATCATTCCAGTATTATATTTGTTCAAGAGTAACTTCACCTACTTATTTCAAGGTAAGATTACTGCAATTTGTCTTTATCTCATTCAATGAATCAATCAAGTTATCTTTGCTGCAATAACACTAGCATATTAAAATGTGAGCAATAAAAATCAGTTTACAAATTTGTAGCTAGCTCATATTACTATCCCTTGGACAGTGAATGATGTGTTTGTTCAACATCTTCCCTAGTTTCCACATCCAGCTCTACAAAAGTGACACATTACATAGAAAAAGAAAAGCCATGAGCTTTAAATAAAACACCCAACTTCAGTGAATTGGCCAGTATTGAATCTTATTAAGATTTATACAATACAATCAAAAGAGAAACCAGAGCTATTAAATATTGGGAACAAACTCTTCTACCTGAAACAAACCATAAATTAGCACCATTGTGGTCCCACTGAAATCAATTTAACCTAAACTTTTCACATTGGTTTCAACGGGATTTAAGATAAACTAATTTATCATTTTTTGACTACAACCCTGAGTCTATGTTAATAAAAGATGTATGTCTGGCTGTCATGATATGTAGCATTGATGAAAGCTGTTGCTGTTGTTGTTGTTGTGTGCCTTCAAGTCATTTCTGACTTATGACAGCCCTAAAATGAATCCATCATGGGGCTTTCTGCATCCAAGAATATGTGATACACCCACAGTCACTGAATGGGTTTCTATGGCTGAGCAGAGAATCAATCCCTGGTCTCCAGGGTTGTAGTCCAACATTCAAACTACTACACATACCGTGTCCAAGATTCCTGAAAGGTGGCATGCATACGAAGGAAATCAGAAGTGTGAATACGTCAGGCTTCTTTATTTTTAAAATGTATTCATTAACACTAATTTAATGTTCCCCATGTTTAAACCCTGCTGTCATCGAGTGGAAAATCTCACTATCAACAAGATTGCAGTTCATGCAGTTTGAAGCCAGGGGGAGCACTGTGAGAGACTAATGTTATAGGGCTGCCTTTTTTCAGCCTTCTGCGGGGCAGCCTCCACGTGAGAATGGAGTGACCAAACCTCTTCTTCTCATGGGGCTGTAAGGTTGCACCAAAGTGACGGGCGTGCCTGTGCGTACCACCAGATTCATTCAGACAATGTAGGCATAACGTCTTCAATTTTGATACTTGCATAACTTTGTTCAAAAGCTTTTGCGTTCCCATTTAAAGGCTACTTTGAACTATGCAAGCCCCTGTGATGTGGGGTCAGTGGCTACTAGTCAAGATGATTGTATGTCACCTTGAGGCAGTTCAGGACCTGGCAACTCCATCTGCAAGAAAAAAAAAATACCATTTTAAAAAAGTATATTAAATGTGTAGTTATTTTCTGAATACATGGTACTTTTAATATCCCAAACATGAAAATGTTATGCCAAATCAAGTTATATCTAAGAGGCATGTTATGTTCCTGAAGTAATAAAGTTACTTTCAGTCTAAGAGTGCTAATAATTGCATTTTCTTCAATTTTTCTGAAATTCCATGTTTAAAAAAAAAAGAAAAAAGAAAAAATGGAAGAGATTTTTTCCAAAGGTTTGAAATTTCCAGACATTTTACATTGCTAGTGTATCAGAAGAAGCATGAAATGGAGGGTAGAGTTGTTCTCATATCCTGCTGGCAGGCAGCAATTTCCTATGATTGGCCATTGTGGGAACAGAATGTTGGATTATTTAAGGTCTTTGGTCTGATCCAGCATGGTTCTTTTTATATTCTTAGGCTATCAGGAAATCATGTGAAATAGCTTTAACTATTCCAGCTGTACATATATCATATTTGCTCCTCATGGGAGGCAGGGGTGCCCCTCTATTATGCTCCTGTCTTTTTCTTTTTTTTATATACACTGATTACAGGCAGTTGCTTATGGAGCTGAAGGTACAAGTTGCTGGATGTGTGAGAAGAAAACATTTTGTACGCCCTCACAGCAAACAAATTGTTTGCCCCAATGTGATCTCTTCTGAGAGAAGCACATTTCTCCCTACATGAGAAACCCCCCCTTTTTTTTTTTTGCCGAGTGGAAGGGAGGGGGCCAGTGTTATTCAGATCCTATGACCCTGTTTGCTACTTTAAAAGGCATATTTAATGGATAGATATCTATGAAACCAGGCAGCACCGTGAAAAGGAGGGGGATTTTGCCATAAAGTTCATCTCCTCTCTGCATCTGTAGAAGTGTTGCTTGGCCTTTTGGAGGGTTGTTTCACTGTCAATTGCCCACTGATTGACTCACAAAATGAAGGCAGATGCTATTCCAATCTCATTTAGAGTTGCCCAGTGCTTTCAAAGGGCTCTCCCAAGCCCCCTGAAAGTACCATTCGAAGCCACCCTTTTGTACCAAGCTCTTCCTACTGATATGAAGGAGGCATGATTTTATGAGGGAGCCAGAATGCTCCCCTCCCCATCAGCAGAACTGAACTCCCTTCAAGTGATTATTGTTTTGTTTCTTTCCTTCCCGGAGAAGTAACACCTACATTGTATGAGGAGAGACAGAAAGCATTCATACCCTTCAGTAGCCCATTCACTTAAAGGCAGCTGGACAGACTAAAGTGTTCAGCTTGCCCTCTTCACTCTTGGGTGAGTTTTGTGCAAAGCCTGGACTTGAAGACCTTTCGTTCACAGATCCAACCAATTAATGAGAGAACGATTGTTTTGGAGAAAAGAAGAAGAGGAAAGGAAGGGAAAATGTAGCAGTGTTTGGTCTGCCTCGATCATTTGCCTATTTGGGTTTGTAATTAAATGATACTGCTGAAGTCCTCCACCACAATAGCTAAAATGGCTGGTCTTTTTTCTTCTTCTTCTTCTTTCTTTCATCTTCTCCTTTTTATGCACGATGAAAAAGAAATAATGTTTGCGTAATTAATAGCCATGTGTGGCTTTTCTTTCATATTAAATGGCTACTAAAGGTTTGAATATAAGGCCTACTGTTAATCCAGCAACAATTGGAATTAATACTTCCCTGGCCAGATTCTAAGTCAAACAAGACATTGGGGCGAGGGGGGAAGGGCATTAATTTAACATCACCCCGTAATTCTGACAGGCTACTGAATTGGTTCTTTTGAAAGGAAGTTTTTTGTAGAATGAACAGAGTTCAAAAGGTCCTAACGGAATGTTAAGGACCTCTGTGCCCCAAGACCTGTGTGTTATGGACTAAGATCAAATTCTCTAGAAGTGCTCTATGGTTGTTCACTTCATAAAAGTCCATTAAAAAAATTAACCAACCATTTCTCTCAGGGTGCTTCCTCCCTTTATTTCAATCACATTCCTTGTTTTCTGTCTTTTACTGTGATGTCAGCACACACTCTCTCTCTGTGTGTGATTGTGATGTGTGTGTGAAATCACAGACATAAAAACATTTAGCAATATTAGTCCATTCTTATATACGACAATGAACTTAGGTTCTATTTCATCTGCAACTACAGAGAGTTTGACTCTGCAATCTTGTTTTCATAGCACATTGGAAGGTTGCAAACCTTTCATAATTTTTGTGGGCTTTTAATATTTCAGGAATATCCTGAATTTTTAATTCTAAAAAGTAAGCGAAAAAAGACTTTCCCCTCCCAAACTTTGTGAATTTTCTGCCTTTCACTCTCAAAAATACATTTCAAAAATACCTATACCTTTTACACATACTTTGTGTAGCACATATTTTGCAAGGAGAAGGCCTCATACTTTGTGTAGCACATACTCTGCATGGAGAAGGCCTCTGGTTCAGCCTCATGCATCTGCAGTTTGGGCTGAGAGTATCCCTACTGAAATCCTGAAGAGCTACCACCAGTCACTATAGTCAGAGCTCAGCTAGGTGTTCTGAACACAGCCTTGAAATATTACCTCTTTTTGGACTAAGGGCCATATTATAGCACCATTTTTCCACCTTACTACCAGGGTTCCATCCTGTGGAATCTTTGGGTTTTTCATTTGATGCTAAAGAGGGTCTCTGGCTGAGACTTCTAAATGTCCTCCCTACATTCCATCGGATGCAGCCTTGGCAATTAAAGTTAAATCATAGTATTATAATTGCGTAGTGTGATAGAACGTTATGATACGACCACGCTCTTAGATTTGTAATCCCAAAAGGTAACATCTCCCACCTCTGTAGTTTCCTGTCAGAGCCTTGAAAAAGGTATTTTTTGGACTACAGCACCCAGAATCCTCCAGCCAATAACCATGTACCTAGGTAGCTTTTCCAAGTATCAGACCCTAAGTGCCAGAATTGGACGCAGCTTCTTTCCCACTGACTAAAGCATTTGCTCAGCCAAGCTCCATTCAGAACACTCCCACTACCTCTGGAATGGCCAGAGTAATCTTCTCTTTCCTTTTTCAAAAAGTACAGTGTAAAAAAAACTGACAGAAAGTGGTAATAGAATAGCAACTGACCACCTGGATATAAAAATGCAAAAACACTTTTAGGAAAAATAAATATTTTTCCCTCACCCTTCCTTATTACTCTCAATGATCTACACGAGGCATGGGCAACTGAACTCACTACGCTCTTGGTAAGCTGCCCCTCTCTGATTTCAGCAAACCAGAAATGGTGTCTAGTCATGTCACTTCCAATTTTGCTTTGGGCTAGTTTTCAACCAGTGGTATGCAAAGGATTTCGGGGGTTGTGGGAATGAGGAGACCTATTGCTGCAATTTCTTATGGCTTGGGCCCATTTTTTAGTAATTTCTGGGTGGAAAATCCCCCTGTTAAGTTTGGAGGATCAGAGGGCTGGGGGGGCAGTCTTCTATGAGCCATATTTTCCTCACCCTAATCTACAGCCTATGGTAGACAATTACAGCTCTTGAGAGATAGCCCTATACTTCCTTTCAGCTAGCTGCCCAAATCAAAATGGCAACTCACTGGTAACAGACTCTGTAAAACAGATATAGAAACCCAGCCATGAGAAAACCAAAATACCAACACTGTCCCCTTTCTACTGGCATTACTATTACAGGACTATTTCAGGGACTCACACAGCTGCTTATCCTCTAACGTTAATATATGCCATCATTTTCCAACAATGCCCAATGCATTTTACATAGGACAGTCTATACATAATGGCCCTTTCCACACCAGGGTATTAAAACGGTGCAGAGTGACCTCCGACAGAGTTCTTCTGCACCGTAGAGTGGACTGAGGCGGACTACTTTTTGTAGTTCCGCACCTCAATCCGCTCCAAAGCGACCAGAACTGGTGGCACAGCATGTTTTTTAAAAACCTCTTTTCAGAGGTTTTTAAAAAGCACAGAGCGCGCAGCCCCGTGCAGCTCCGTCGCCGCGCTCCAGTGCAGATTTGCAGGCGCGCACTAGCGTGCCTGCAGATGTGCGGGGGTGGGCTTTGGGCTGGCGAGCTTCTCTGGTTGGTGGAGAGCCTCCACCAACAGGAAGCTGCCATTTTGAACACTGAAGCCACCATTTTGGACGCGGAGGACTGCAGAGCAGCGAGCTCTCACTGCTCTGCATGGCGACGGATTTATCCAGCTGCCGGTAAGCTCCTTTTTAGCGCGTTTTCCCCCATTTCCCCCTCCACGTGCGGAAAGGGCCAATAATAAATGGACTCAGATCTGACATCAGAAATGGTAGTACTCAAAAAACAGTGAGAGACTCTGCAGTCTCCCAGGATTGCCTGACACTGAACTCAAGGTAGCCATAACTGGACAGACAAATTACAATGTGAAAATAGCTGAACATAATTTATCAAGAGGTTCAGTTCTGTCTTCTGTGACATGAACAGGTCTAATGCATATTTTTGAAAACCACCAAATACAATTAACTTAACAATGCAAGAATGACTGCTGGGGCTTAACAAATGTTTGTAAATAACTACTGTTAATAAATAACGCTCACCCTCTGTACATTCTATGTTAATTCCCCTGTGATCCCTCTGTTCAGAATTTTCTTCCCATGCTTATAGCTCAGAAAACAACGCTTCAAACATTTCTTGAATGGGTTGTAATCTGGAGAAGAATTCCTACAAATGAGGAATCTCAGTCTCAGATGCTCAGTTATACCTTTACAGCAGGAATAAAAGAAGATAGATGAAAGACAGATTTGATAAAATAGGTATGGTCAACTTTTCTGGTGGCAGCAGGAATGGATAAAGTAGGGAAGGGCATTGGAGTTAAGGATAAAAATAACAGGTGGAGCGAACTTCTATACAGTCATAGCTACTTAAGTAGTCCTCAAAAAGTAGCAGTCTGCACATGGAATGACCTGGAGTGTTCTTCAACACTGCATGAGGCTATGTTGCTTTCTGTGAAACAGAGATTATGAGAATGGCTAGGAGTGTGAATATTTGGTGGCAGAGTAAATAGACACCAAACAGGAATATTTAGTGGCCCTAATGTATATATTTAGGATGGTATTCTCTATGCTAGTTGTGTACTATATCTCTGACAATGGGCACATCTGTGGAGGATGCTGTAGAAATTGCAAATAAGAATATGGAGTAATGTATGACACACATGCCTAAATCCTGTTGTTAGCCTTGACTAGAATAGAGCAGTTGAATCAATAATATTTACTTGCATGTTGACTCACCATTGAAGAATTGATTGAATAAGTCTACTCTAGGTGGGATTAACCAAGAGGATGCCTTTCACCTACCCACATAGAAAGTTTGCCAAGAAAGCAAGATCCTAATAACACAGTAAAACAATAACTAATAAAAGAGGTGGTTACAATAGTAAGGGACAGTAATAAAAACACACACAGGAGAGATGAAAATACACCAGAACAGTCTAGCAAAAGTTAAAAGAATAGTCAGATACTTGAAAAACATGTCACATGAACCTCTGTGAGTCTATTAAATATGAAACTACTATAGAGAAAATCCTGTCTCTGGTTGCCTCGCACCTCATCTTGGGTTGTGTTCACATGCAGAAGAGGACTTGCTGATATGGGAAGAGGACATTCTCCCAGGTATCCAGGCCTCAAGAAATATTTCTAGGCACCTTAAATTATGTGCTGAAACATATTAGAAGCTTCTGTAGCACTTTAAGAATGGACAAGATGTTTTCCCAACACCCTGTCCCCAGTAAATACCTAATACAGTGGCCACTCAACTTTCACAAGGGTTCATGGTGCAGAACCATCACACACACAAAAAAAAAAACCCTGCAAATAACTCCCCCCCCCATCTAAGTGAGCACTCTCCCTCTTATTCCCTTCTAGGGCTTCCCCACCCATTCTCTTGCCTTTTGCCTGGGCGCACATGCCTTCCTTCTCTGCACCCAGGCAAAAGGCAAGTCAAGACAAAGGGGGAGCCCCGCATGCGGAAAAGGTACACATGCATACCTCTGCCCCATTTGCTTACCTTTTGCCTGGGCATGTGTGTCTTCCTTCGACGCACCCAGGCAAAAGGCAAGCAAATGAGATGGAGCAGCTTTGCACACTCTCCTCTGCATTCTCCCACTCCCATTCCCTTGCCTATTGCTTGAGCACATGTGCCTTCCTTTCATGCTATTTCTATCTCTGGTACCAAATTTTCTGTTAAAGAAGTAATGCTCAGGAACACATTTATTTCATTGACTGGGGATACCCATATTCCTGCCTTCCAGAATGTTAGTAACAGTTTCCAAGCATATTGCTCCAAAAGGCCAGAGAATATGTAAAACTGACATTTTTTAAATGGGAGTCCTACACAGCATGCTGTTCCTTCCTGATAGCATTCTTTTAACTCTCCATGTTAGAAGTAAAGGATAGTAGAGGCATCAAATTTATGAAGTATATAAGCACACTGACCAAAGTCCAAGAGACAATTCATGCAACCACATTATTCATATGATAACTATGCAAGTGTCTCAATACAGATTCCATTATCACAAACAGGCCTTTTTGTAGTACTAATGCTGTGGTCACAAATGGAAGCTGACTTAACACATGCTAAACATATACAATAGCTAGTCATTGAATAATCACATTAATTGGTCCTCACTTGAGGAGCAATACTAGGCTATTTAGTTCTTTGTAAAATGTCCAATGTGAAAACACTACAAATGCAACTATGCAGAATGAGGCTCCCTTGCATAAAATGGATTAATTTATATCCTCAAAGATTAAGGTCATATCAATATCATGCATGGTCTCTACTGGCTTTACAGGTTCCTGAATTTAGAGTTCAGGCTCACTAAGGCCTATTCATACTTGGCAGATTGATATAGGAACTGACAATTCATTGCCACCCAAGTGTTTCTTAGTCCACAAAGCTCACATAAATATTGTTGAACATATCCCATTGTGGAATAGCTAGTAAGTTGCATTACTCATTCAGCTTCTCAAAACTCTGAGTAAAAGGCCGGTTCTTTCAGTGACTCTCCTAAAAACACGAAGAAGCATTTGGGTACCTTTGCTGTTTTCATCTATTTTTGTCCTGTGAACATCACTTTTTAAAAAACAAGATTCATCTGTCAATCACAAACATAAAAGAAAAATACTAAGATCCTGCTATGTTAGATTCAACATCTGTCTATTGCAGTATTTTGTTTGCTATAGTGGCCAGCCTAATGGCTGTGGGAAGTCCACAAACAGAACAGGACTGCAATATTTCCCCCCTTCCACAAAAAAGAGCCATAAAATGCATTTTCAAAAAAGGAAAAAGTATTACATGGTGGAAGCAAAATGGAACCCAGATGAAAATATTGCTGGTAATCCACTGATCATTATAGGCTAGTGCTTTCTTATTTGACAAGCGGCAACTCCCCAGGGTCATAGGAGAAAGTCTCAGCATTCCCATACCATCATGGGCACACCTGGCGAGGATACAATAGCCTTCTTGGTGGCTGCTCCCAAGTTGTGGAACTCCCTTCCTCAGGAGGTCCAGTTGGCCCCTTTCCTGTTGTCTTTCCACTGGCAGGTAAAGACCTTTTTATTTAAGGAGGCATTTGGGTCTTAATATGGGGGGGATGGTGCAGTGTTTCTATTTCATTATGTTTTATATGTGTTTTTAAAACTGCTTTTAACTTGCATTTTTAACTTGTGTCTTCTAGTTTGTTTTAATTGTTGTTTAATTTTTGTACTAACAGTTTTTTAGTTGTGTTTTTAAAAGGTTGTATGCCACCTTGGGTCCCTTCCTGGGAGAAAGGAAGGTTATAAATTAAACAAGCAAACAAACAAAATTCCTTGTATACTTTTAACTAGAAGGGGCAGATGGACCTTCGGCATCAGCTTTGGTACTTTAGTGGACATTTGTAGAATAAATAGTGGACATTTGTAGAATAAATGCACAAGTGCAACACTGGACTTATTTCTACTAGTTTTCATTGCTCCATCTTAAAGCAAAGCTTGGAAAGGCTACCTTTTTGGACCATAGAATTTCCAGAATTTGCCTGCCAGCACAGTCATAGCTAGAGGATTCTGGGAGTTATAAGATAAGTAAACTTCCCCATGTCTTTTATCAGAAAGCAGCATTGAGGTAACAAGCTAATAGATGATCAGCCTTGTTTACTAAAATGCATACACTGGGTGGAAATGTGGAAAAATGCATTTATAAGTGAAAATAGTATATAGAAACGTGGATAGAATTCTTGCAAAGTTTTCCATATTCGGCAAAACTGTACAGAAATCGAAGTTCTGAAGCATGACTTTTCATGCAGACTTTTCAGACAATTGAAAATTAATGAATAATAATGAAGTTGACTGGAAAACCAAGAAACAATCCACTCCATCAAATTTATCATACAGTTAAAGACCTATTCTTTTTTTTAAAAAATTATTCAATAAAAATTCAATAAAGCTCTTATCCATGTAGTATTCCATATAACATATAGTTCTATACTAAACATAAATAACATATAGTTCTTATAATAAATACATATCGGTACATAATAACTTCTTTTCCTTTTATCATATCAAACTCCTTTGCGGTTCTCGCAGACATCTTATTATCCCTAATATAATAAATTATTGATCCATTCTCCAATATCAGTATTAATAATGAGATCTACAATCTAATTTCTTACTTAAATATATCTCTAATATTACCATATTATAATTTTTATTACATTATTTACTTTTGATTTCAGACATAACTTTCTATATATGTTAAATATGACAACTTAGCAGAATCTTAATATGTTTTTATTGTATAATAGTTACAATAAATTTTTACTGCTACCTTGTATTGTTTGAGATTATTATCCTGATTTTTGTTACTCTGGTAATGCTGATAATTTCCCCCATTTTCCTTCCTATAATAATCTAACTTCCTTCTAATCCTCTTTAACGTGTCTTAACATTTTATCATTTGGTGACATGGTAAGATTATCCATTTCATAAATATCATATAACTTTAACAACCTTTCTTCTTCCAAGGGGATTTAAATATTTTTTCATTTTTACATATTATTCTGGCTGCAGTTATCATATACAATAATATTCTCCAATATTTCCTTTCAATCTTTGGGTCCAGTCCGTCTGGCATATTTAATAAATAAATTTCTGATATCATTGGATAGTCAATATTCAATGTTTAGGTTATCAAATTATGTACCTTTTTTTCCCTTTAGCACAATGACACCACATATGAAAGAAAGATCCTTTTGTCTCTCCTCATTTCTAGTATTGATCTTTTGTTTTTTTGTAAATCTTTGCTAATTTATTTGGTATCATGTGCCACCTATATAGCATTTTATAATAATATTCTTTTAATCTGTCCTTCTTGTAAATTGTAATTTTTTATTCCATGACTTTTCCCATTGGTCGAGTTGTATCATAAATCCTATATTCTAAGCCCACTTATTCATATTTTCCTTTATTGTTTCTTCTTCCAATTCTAATTTTATTAATATCTTATATACTTTTATCACACAATCTTTTTCCTTCTAAAATTTGAGAATCAAACTCTGTGTTATTGATCTCAATTCCTTCAAGCTTTAAATCTTTTTTAGGTCTTTCCATTATTTGTCTATGGGTTAACCAGTGACAAGCAATACCCTCTGTTTGCAACTCCTCTCTAGATTTCATTCTATGCTTGTTCTTCTGTTTCTTCAATAAATGTTTATATATTAACCAGCTTTCTCTGTCTAAATTTCCTTGTTTATGGAAAGCCTCATGTGGATATAGCCATAATGGGATTTTCAGATAAAATCTTTTTATATCTTAACCAAATTCTTAGTAAAGATTTTCTGATAATATGATCAACTGAATTCTTTATTAACACTGTCTTTATTATACAATACATAAATATGCCATACAAAGTTCAAATTATAGCCTTCAGGTTGAAGTAATCTTTTATTCCTTAATTGAATCCAATCTAGTATCCAAGAAATCCAAGAAATACTACAAGCATGGTGGTATAATTTTAAATTTGGCAAACCTAATCCACCTCTTACTTTTGTGTCTTGTAATGTCTTCCATTTTATCCTAGACTTCCTTGACAGGCAAACTTCAAGAGCTTTTTATACTACTGGCTGAATGATTTATCACTGTAATAATTGATAGATTCTGGAACAAAAATATCATTTTAGAGAGTGCATTCATCTTTAAAGTAGAGATTCTTCCTAGCGGTGAAAGTCTTCTCTTATTCTATTCCAAATTGGTTTCTAATTGTTATCAATCTGCATTTTTCTTTGTTATTATTACTCTGAGTTATTTCCTTTTTTTTCTGTTTCAAAGTCTGTTTTTTTTAATGAATTCCAATTTTTCCTTTTTTTCTATATTCTTTGTAATAGTTACTGTTTTTGATTTGTTTATTTTGAAGCCTGCTAACTCACCAAATTCTTGTAAGACTTCTAGTAATTTCTCCATGCTTGATCTTGGATTTTATAGCAGTATTACTAGGCCATAGCTTTATATAATCATTGCCCAAATTCATTTTATTTAGTAATTCCAGCATAAAATTCCAGTGGGTGTTATCAAATACCTTCTCAGTACCTAGAAATATCCCTATGTTTTTCATAATATTCTATAATATTTAATACCATCCTGCTATTACTTTTTAACTGTCTTTTTGGAAGAAATCCACATTGATTTTATTGATTTCATTCTCTCAACACTCTTTTAAGCCTTTCCACTAAGACTTATTCAAAAGACAAACCTGAGCATCAACAAGCATCAACAAAGCATCAGTCATAAACAAAGGTTAAAACATATAAATGTATATACAAGATGAAAAGAAAAGAAACACAGGTTTTCACAGAATTAAAATTTATTACATATTTATTACATATACTTCATATTAAATACACAAACATTACATTACGTTTACAACATATCTCATATTACTTCACTGATATAAAAATAGAGTTCCTCCTGTGGAGGAGATCTTGAGTGGAGGCAGGGAAAAATACGGTGTCCCAAGGGGATGGATTTAGGAGTGAAGTCAAGCTGGATGTGGAGGCAGGCAAGCTGGGGCCAGCATTACTGTGCTTATACATCTGACTCAGGAAGCAATCAATAAATGTTATGGTAACATTCCAGATGTTTGCCTTTCCCAGTAGGCTAAGTCAGGGAAAGTAATGTTGAATCAATGGGCAATAAGGTTCCATTTCTACTTCTGTGGAAGTTATTATCTGAAAGAGCATCCCTTTCAGTACTTCCTGGATAAAACTTGGACACCTGTGGCCAAGCAACATCTGAGTGTAGTCAAGATGGCAAAAGTTATTAATGAGGAAGGATATATTAAGCTAGAAGAGGTTGCAGAAGTTTGCTTTTGCCTTTGCCTACTGGGAAAGTCAAGTATCCTCTCCCTCTCCCCTGCTGAGTTACGGTCAGTCCTTCACATTTTGGGTTTAAGTTTCTTGGATTTGATTTCATCAACACCTGCCTTCCCTCACCTCAGGTGCTTCTTTTCTGATAGAACCTTCCCTTTCAGCAAGTCCGACAGGCCATGTAACTCTTTAAAAATCTGCCTTTGGTCCTCATCTTTCTCCTCCAGCCACTGCTTGGTCAGCTAAGAATGGCTCATAACCTTCAGCAAGGTGAAAGAGAAAGGAAGATGAGTGAAGAGAAAGAGAGAGAGGAGGTATAAGGCTACCATGCCAACACACTACTTTTCTCTCTCCATTTTCTAATGTGGTTTCAACTGTGGGTGTCCATTCTCCCCACCATGACCTATTTCCCTTCCCACACACATTTTGATATTTGAATTATTCCACTTTTGTGAGGGTTCTGAACCCCTAAACCTAGCAAATATGGAGAGCCAACTGTAAACTACTTTTGCCTTTTAGGCTCAGTTTGAAGCAATTTAAGGACAAAATGAGAAAAAGGAGAAAGGGAGAGAAAAACTGGGATGTTTTAAGAGCAGCTGAAAAGGCAGGGCAACTGTCCCTGCTGCAATGGGACAGACGGAGGGTTTGAAAGAGTATCCATATTTGTCTATATCAGCAAAAAGAAACAACAGTTGTCTGGAACATGAAAAACTAGTCATGCAATCCTATGGATGTTCGTTGAAGTGTAAGCCCTAAGTCAGTCTGCATAAGTCTCTGCAGTGAGACTGTTCAGATGAAATGGGGCAGAGTGTGGAGGAGCCCACTGACCAGTTTAAGCCTCTGAACGAAACAAAAAACAAAAAAGCCAGCAGCAAAATCTACCTGCTGCATAGTTTTATGTTCAAATCACTATTTAGTGTGTCCTTCCATCATGAAAATTCATAAGAATTTTTAGACTTAGTAGGCTGTGTGTTATTCCAAGGGAAATGGCTCAATAAACTTTAGTATAATGCTTCTTAGTACATGCTTCTTGAAAGGAAGAAAAAAAATGAGAACAGGAAATACATTTAAAAGCAAACAACATAAAACAGATGTTGGGGAAAATTTTCTGATGGAACCATGTTCAGACATACAGTATTTAGAATTTAGCACCTCAAACTCCTTCTTAAAAACTGGCTTCAGGACTCCTATAGAGGTATTTCAGTTTCTGTGACTCCTCAGTTCATATCTTTAAGTGAATTTAAAGCTTTTCTTGTTCAAATCCCTGCAAAATAACCATGGTTCAGTTCCCAACACTACTATTATGCAAATATATTAATCAGCCAATGCTTCCGTGAGAATTAATTTATATTTGAATCAAATGAGGCCTAGATGCTTTATAATGGAATCCCTGGGCTAGGGCCTGGGCTAGGTAGTAACCCCATATTATTCATTTGACGAAATGTGAACTGACATAAATACTATAGCTAACTTTCAATCCGATTACTCCGTTACCTCACATCAATGCTATCCCAGCCTTTGGATTCTGGCGTCCTTCCTTTCACTGGCTTTGCTAACAACTGACAACTCCTCCCTGGTAAACAAGCAACCACGCTGCCACCTCAAACTCCCCCCCCAACCCGTAATTCCTGCTCAATGGGCTTCTATACGACAAGGTGCTTTATTTTGTTTGCAGGAATCAAGGGCTAAACAATTTGGTGGGACTTTGCCCCTCCTGTCCCAAATGCTCTTTTGGTAGGGCTACAATTCAAAACTTCCTACTCATGGCTGCCAAACTGTTGGGAATCTTAACAAAAATAAACTCACGGATACTTAAGTTTTAGATTTAAAACATTCAAGTTAATTGGGGATCCTACTCTTGTTAACTCATTTTTCCTCTTTTAAGAGTTTATTTTTAAAAAAATGATAACTATGAGAAATTGTTAATGAAAACTAAACCCATATTTTACATAGCACCCATATACTAAACTCATGTTGACAACCACTACATTCTTTCAACTGCATTGCTCTGGGACTTGTGTTTTTAAGAAGAAGAAAAAAGACTCTCCCCTCTGTAACCCCATAGGCATTTTAAAAAGACTGATGGAAGAATCCACCAGGTGTGAGAAAATCAACACCTCCCCCAATGTAGCATTTAGGGCTAAATCCAATTTAATCCCAACTAGAGCAGACCTGCTGAATCAATGGGTCTTACATTTGGATAAATTTAACAAGTCCCATTCATCCTACGACTCTACTCTAGTTGAGACTAACAATCCATTAATTAGGTTAGCAAGCCAGCATTTAAGCTCTAATCAAAAATTTTGTTGCTGCATTTTTATTATACATAAATGACAACTACACTCCTCAAATAGTTAAAAGATTTTTTTTTAAGGACACTGAAGGAATCTGAAGAAAACAAGGCTTAACAAAGTTTCCATTTACTTGAAAAAGGAAGGGTAGGAAGGCATTGGCTGGAATCCTGTTGGTTAATTCCAACCAGAGTAGACACAATCAATTGTTGATTGGTATTCTACTGCGTTCAGAACTGACAATAATATTTAAGCCGTTGTTTTATTGTACATGTTTTAAGCTGAGGTTGAATCCAGGATCTCTTTTCTTAAGCAAATAGCTGTGTAGATTCTGCCATGCTGACTGTCTGGTCAATCAAATGAAGATACATTTAATGAAACTGAGGTACACTGAGACTAAAAGTCTTGACAACATATATGCCAATGAGAAATAAAATGTCCTCAACTAATCAAAAATAGATTGGAAAGTTCAATGGAAAGGAGATCAAGATTATTTTAATGTTAAGGTCACAGTAGGCCCTTGGTATCCCATGGATACTAAAATTTGTGGATGCTCAAGTCCCATTATGTACAATGGTGTTGTAAAATGCCATCCCTTACATAAAATGGCAAAATCAAAATTTGCTTTTTGGATTTTAATTTTAATTTTTTATTTTTGTGGGAGGGGAATATTTTCAAGTTGTGGTTGGTTAAACCTATGGATACAGAATCCATGGATATGGAGGACCAACTGTACTTACATTAAGATTATTTCATATTACATGTTTATATTAACACTATTTAATACCAGCCTATAGCACAGCCATATTTAGATAGCAGTATCAGTTTTGGTTGCCCACCACAAAATAGTTATTATTGAAATAACAAAGATACTAAAAGTGGTAACTAGGTTATTCAGAACAGTTGGAACATTGTTGCTATTAACAAAAGTTTAAGAAATTAGGATTCATCTATACCCAGACCCCAAGCAAGCCTCTCATATGCTTGTCCAAAGCAGACTGTGGTGCAACAGAGGTACTGATCATATTCAGAAGGCCAGACTAAACAATTCTTTGGTATAACACTGCAACTCTTAAGGTGATTTCTCAGGTTCGTATATTACAGTCACTCTGATCTTGGGATAACCTTGTAAAAGTAGTCTAGGAAGTCAAGTCAAAGGTTACTGTGGCTTTTAAGAACTTGGTACTTGGGACCATGTTCATTCTTGTGTTTTCTGAGAAAGTAACTGTAGCTTGTTACTTTTGTGTAGAGCTTGATATGTTACTTTTATAGTATACTAATAAATTTAGTTGTCATTTTAATCATCCAGTCAGTCATTATTTGTTACTATAATCCAAAGAGCTAGCTCACTGAATTACTTGTAACTAGTTACTATTGCTATGTGGCATTGAAAAACACATGGGAATGCTCTTTAATTTTCCCCAAGTGGCCAATTCAGATATTGCACTATGGAAATTAGAAAAATACAAAAGACAATAAAAAGAAATCTTTCCTTGATGCTGTATGTGGTAGCCACCCCATGTGACCATTCTTCCTTCTTCTCCGATTACTCAGACTTAGTCAGCATACATACCCAATAATTAATGATCCCAGACAGCCTATTCCTGTTCCACTGACAATTAGTGAATTGCAGCCATGGTCATTAAAAGTAAAAAGTAACTCCATTCCAATCTATTACTGCCAAAAATAACTGGTTACCAAAGTAATTCATTATAAAAACAAAGGACTTCTTAACTCTGCTTCTGTGTAACTGTTTTTGTAACTAATTTTTTCAGTGCTGAGTCTACCCTTAACAAAACGTATGTGAAAAGGAACAGTTTCTGATAGAAGTTAAAGATTATTAGCTCAACATCATCTTATGCATACTCATATGACTATGCACATAGACCACCTTTGTATTTGTTTAGCCAATCTGAGAATCCTACCTGTTACAGTATAGATGCCTTCTAAACATGTGTTTTCTATACTAATCAATCCTTTACATTTCCTGTACCAGAAGAGAAGCTTGCATAGAAGATATATTTATACTTCAATACAGTTCAGACATATTTTTTTTAACAAGTTTACACAGTAGATGTGAACAGCAAAAGCAGTAGTCATTCACACGTGCACTTCTCACCACTGGCTTGCCATAATCCTAAAAGATGTTTAGCTTAGTAGTGCACAGATGGGCAACTCTGGTGGCTTTTCTGTTTTCTGTTCATAGCACCCTCTGGGGGCTGCACAGACAACCAAAATTGTAAAAAGAAGAGTCAATAATCCACTCCTAGTTTTGAAAAAAAAAAAAAGTTAGACAGGGCATGTGTGCCCTACAACTTTCTGAAAGCTTCCAGTAGCGTTACCTCTATTAGACAGAGTGAAGCAAAAGTCTCAAGTGGCAGATGCCAACTTGCATCATGTTGGGTAACCTCAACTAGCATAGACCAAATCAATCATGTCCAATGGTGAGTAAACACATAGATATAATGTGTCTAGTCTAGTCAGCGCTAGAAGAGAATTAAGGTTGCTAGACAGCAGCAGCCAGCCAGTCCCTTGTCTTGGAGAACAGAGCCCCCTATACTAGTCTTCTATCCTCATGTTGAAGAATGTTGTCTCATTACCATTGGTGAAGCAAAATTCAACTGCCACTGGCTTATGTACAGGACAAGGAGAAGAGACACCATTGTGTCTTTTGTCTCAGTAAATGTCTTGGGTTTGCTCAGGTGGGAAAAAAATACCCTTGTATAAGACTCCACCACATATCTGAAGTTGTATAGCTGAGAGGCAGGTTTACAATTAAATGAAAATCGGACCACTGGGAGTTCTTTTGTGTTTTGACAGGTTGATGCTGTGTTTTGTTACTCAGTCTCACTAGTTTCATTTCTATCACTTTTTGCAAGAACAACACCTGCACGTGTAAGAAAAATTAAAGTCAGAAACGATTCTATCAGATTTATTTCTAAGGATTTAAAGTAAAGAAGAAGATGGAGGAGGAGGAGAAGCAGCAGCAGCAACATACATAATTGCATATAAATCCACAAGAGTGGCTGGGAAAACCTAAATGTTGTTATCACTGGCAGAATGTGACACAAGTGTGGGTTGGGGGGTCTAACCCCACCACTGCACCCCCTTATTTTATCATGGGCCAGCAACTGATAAAACAGAAGTGCTAAACACCACTGAGAAGTGCTAAACATCATCATTCTGTGAATAAACAGATGATTTGGGAAATTCTAAGTCCTGATCCCAAAAGATTATTCTGGTTTTAGTCCACATGAATAGTAAAACACATTTAAAGAAGAATCAAATGCATCCAGATTGTATTATATACAGACATACACACATACTTAGAGGTCATTCATTCATTCATTCATTTTATATCACAAACTTTTCTCCTGGGACAGGGCCCATAATGGTAGCCAATCTAGCCAGTGGCCTTGCTGACTGGGAGATTCTAGGAGTTGCAGTCTTAAAAAGTAACTTTTGTAAGCAAAAACATGGAGGATGGGAAAAGAAAGTTCAGAGTAGACAAGAGAAACACATTAAGAAGAGAAGTGGTAGATTAACCAGCCTTGCATTTGGTCCAGCAAAGAAACAGAGACAAAACTTCAGTGAATTACTTTTGACCTGATCAGTTCTTTCAGCTCTGTATTTGAGAACATGGTCGTTCAGGGCTGGCCAGTCTGAATGGAAGGGGTGGAAGCCTGTAACTTTCGTTTTCAGGTTCCTTTGCCAAGTCTTGTCTCTGTTGCTCTAGCCAAGATCCCTTCTTTCTTTAGGATGGGGTGGGGGGCAGAAAAAGAAAACCACCACACAGTTAACCACCTGTCAGGGCTAAGGACACAATAAGGCAGCCCCCAAAAGAGCTTTTCATGCATGCGTAATATATTTGTTCAGCTATTCACTTAATGAAGCTGATAAATGTGATGCAAAACAATAGTCAAGTTAATCTATTTAGTAAAATGTTTTGAGACTTTCAGGCGATGTTAAGGAGGGTAGTGTATGCGGGCCATTTTCATTTCAATGCACTCATCTCTCCCCCTTGTGGGGGGGGAAAGAGAAGGGGGTAGATTCAGACAACCTATGTGAATATAATTTCTTATAAATGTGTCTTTAATGGGTTTAATTCTCCCTTGCCAGCTGTTTTTGGAGCTGATTTGAAAGAGCAAAACAAACGTGCCAGGTTTGGAAAGCTAGTTAAAATTAGTTTCGGTCATTGGGGCCAAGCTATATTTCCTGCAAACCATCTGCTTGATTGGCACAATAGAAGGATTTTCAAGGAAAAAAAGACGAAGGAGAGTGGGAGGGGGCAGGGAGAGACTAGCAAAGCTTTGAACAACCCAATGGTTACCGTTCCTTGTGCTGAATTCTAAAGGTGAACGCTTTAGGTGTCTTAATATAACATGTCCCATTCAGGCACTCAACAAGGTTAATAAGCAGCAACAAGGATGCCTTGAAAGGTATTACGCTCCATGCCGAGAATGTTCCTCTTCATCCTTCTCAGGGAAAGGAGAAAAAAAGGAGAAAGCTCTACTCTCTTTTCTCTCACAGACACACACATTTACACACCCCTGCTAGAGTTTTCAGCAACTTTTGGCCAAAGGCATCATGCTAAAAAGGAACATAACCTCAGCAGTAAAATGAATCCATGTCCAAATGGTTACCTGGCTTCTACTGCACTGATATTCTACAAGGTGGAAACATAATCTCAAAAGGATGAAAGAAGGAATATGTGCCAAACAGCATACTGCCAAAACCACCTACTCAACTGAAGTATTTCCGTTGCAAAGGGGAGCCACTCCAGCCTGGCAAAATGGATTCTGAGTTTCAGCTGTGAGCCCATTTAGTCTCCTCATTCTTAAAATAAATTGGATTTACTAAGAAGAGCCAGAGTGGTATACTGGTTAGAGTGCTATACTGAAACAATCCAAGTTGTAATCCCCACCAAGTCATGGAACACACAGAATGATCTTGGACCAGTTAGCCCAAGGGCTGCTGGGAAGGTAAAGTGGCCAGGAGGAGAGGCACGTATTCTGGCTTGAAAATAGTACAGGCAGCATCCAGTGGGTGACATATGCAAGTGAAGTCCAACTTACACTGGAATAGGTATGGTCAGCACAAATGGTGGAATTAAGTTCCACCATCTGCACTGACCCTCTGCACCCTGACCAGATTCCATGGATGCCAGGATGCCCTTGCCCATGGCAATTCAGTGGTGACATAGGGGGAGGGACAAACAGGTAGTAGTTTGATTGTCCTGGCAGGCTGAGGTGCCAGCCCTGGTGTGAACTGACTCTGTGTTACCAGAGGACTGGTACAGTACACACTACTGCTAAACTAAAGTCAGGTAGTTCATGTACCAGTTTACCGGCTCATGTGGAAACTGCTACAAACACAAAGCTGGCTGTATTAGTCCATGAAAACAAAATGAAAATCTACAATCCAGGGATTGGCAGTATTTTCATTAGGACCATCTGCAATTCTATACCTTTTGATTTCTTCAGAATTCTCCATTAGGTTAGGTGGAATAGAAAGCATAATGGAAGGGGCATGGAAATCCAAAAATTTGGCTAGATATTTTAGCCATGTGGTACACAGTTAAACTAAATGTCAAAATGGACAATGGAGGCTTGCTGAACCAGTGGTAGATGTGCAGAGGTCAGATTACAGCTGGCAATGCCTGCAACTTCAGCTGGTATGCCAACTGTGCCCCCTCCTGGAATTGGAAGACCTAAAGATTGTAGTGCATGTTCTGGTAACCTCAAGGTTGGACTTCTGCAATGCGCTGTATGTTGGGCTAACTTTGAACCAAGTTCAGAAACTCCAGCTGGTCCAAAATATGACAGCCAGATTTGTTACAGGTGCAGCAAGGGCTGAGTATATCACACCGATATTAAAATCATTCCACTGGCTGGCAATTAGTTTCCAGGCAAAGTACAAAGTGATGGTTATTACCTTTAAAGCTCTACATGGTTTGGGTCTATAGGACTGCCTCCTCCCATACAATCTGCCCCATACACTCAGATCCTCTGGGGGCCATTTACTTCAACCAACCAGGTCACCAAGAGGACCTTGTTATCAGCTGTCCCTAGACTGTGGAATGACCTGCCAGAAGAGATTCAACAGCAAAATACACTGTCCGAATATCTCTTCTGGCAGACCTACCCAGTCAATTTTTAATTATGAATTTTAAACTGATGTATTTTAAAGGTTTTATGGATTTTGGGGTATTTTAATCTACAATGCATTTTAATTGTATTTTAACTTAATGTTGTACCCTATCTCAAGCCTTAGAGAATAAAGAAATAAATAAGTCATTCCAGCACACATTCCTGGAACACTCTGGCTGCCACTCCAGTCATGAGGTAGCTAGATGGAGCTATGCTCCCATGCCATTGCATTGTGGACAAATAGAAAACTGGTTGCATTAGAAAGTACTGGATATCTACTTATATAAGCATCTAAGTAGTACAACTAACAATGGAATGCCCAAAGAGGAATCTGGCCTAAATTTTAGGTGTGCTATAGGTTAAAGCATCAGTTGAGACCAAATTGAGAGTACTACCTCATAATTCATGCAGGCTTTCTCTAGGTGATATAAGATCTTTCCCTGGTAACAGAAGATTATTCTTTGGTCCATCAAATACCTAAATGCTGTAGTTTCCAAAACAAATAAAAAACAAAGATAGCCATATTAGTCTAAAAGAAAAAGTCCAAATCTAAAATCCATTAAGTTCCATTGAAGTCATCTATAAATCCATCCATTAAAACAGGATGTCAGTCTGCAACACAATATGGATTGTGTGTGGTTTGATTAAGAGCAGCCTTACATCTACCCGCCACAAAATGGGGTCATATAGGGTTGGAGGGGGTGTTGTTTTTGTTTTTTACTGTTCCAGCATCCATTGATAATATTATTTTATTCCTCCCTTTCATTCCATTTGACAGAGAAGACCACAAAAGTCAGTCATTATGTCAGTCCCACTGGCCATGCTCAGTGCTTACTGGGCTACAGTATTTTGGCTGCCAATCTCCTTTACACTCCCCTGCCCCCAGTTTTTTGCACGTCTACAAATCTTGAATGTTCTGATACCACCTTGTTTTGTGTGACTAGGGAGAAAAGCCAATAAAAGGCAAGTAATAAAATTTCAACCCTCTTAGCAACAGAAAAGTAACTTCCCTTGGATCCAGGCTGTCTCTGTCCTGTAAGAAGCCATGTACCCCTTTCTTAGACAGAAAAAATTGAATGTATCAAGTCATCACTGTACTGTAACATCTGGAAAAACTTTTAGGTGCTGTATAAGTAAAACTGGCCAATTGTCGTCCAAATGAAGACATTTTACTTTTGTTGTAAGTAAAAACCTCAATGACTTAAATTCCAGTACATTGTTGTTATTATGTGCCTTCAAGTTGTTTTTGACTTAAGTTCACTTTAAGGGTGCCATATCCCAGGGTTCCTTGGGGCTGATAGCATGTGACATGCCCAAGGTCATACCTAGTGGCCTTCCATGGCCGTGCAAGGAATCGAACCCTGAGCTCCAGGATCTGTAGTCCAACATTCAGACCACTACACCATGCTGGCTTTCTCCCTCCATTACCAAGTGTTTTAAATGCCATTTTAAATGGCATGTCTAATTTTATATTTATAATTTGTGTGCATTCTATTATTCTCCCAAAGTTATTAATAATAAATTTATTTAGAATGAGGTGTGAGTTTACTTCAAATATTCCTCCCAATATTCACTGATAGATTTATCAATGATACTACATAGCTGCCAGTAACTCAGTTTGCAGTCTCCACTTTAAGACTGATTGTAACTACAAATATCATAGCCTGGCTTCATTCTAGGAGTTTTCTTTCCTTGCCTCACGGTTTACATGCCTGTTATTACCTAACCTAATGAAAAATTATGAAGAATTCAAATGCTTGCACAGTTTTATGGCACTTTGCTTGGTCATAATAAAAGTATTAGTCAATTGTACAGTTTACAGTATAGAATGTAAATGAAGGAAAACGGAAAGATGACTAGGACCAATGGAGAGACATGAGGAGACCAATTTCAGAACTTTAGACACAGACTACAACTGCTAGAAAATGTACAGTTTGATGGAGAGACCTGGTCACCAGCTTCCTCTCCTTTCTTGGATACTTTGCTGCAAAACACTAAGCCCAAATTCTGCTCTTCCCGGTGTTTTGGACAAACCCGGATGAGCTTCCACCCAAACCAGATTGGGAAATGCTGAAGCATTATGGCAGGTAAAAGCCAAAACATTTGGAAGACCAAAGACTGAAGGCCACTGTTCTAACCTATATATGCCTGCCTACACTTATGTACTGTATTTCACATTTTTGTGATTCATAATAGGAAGCCATATGTATGTACAAGCCATACATGTAATGTTTAAAGACATTCTAAAGAATGGTCCTTTGAGCTTGCTTTCTCACACTTTTTTAATTAGTATAAACCATAAAGTCTTGTTAGTTTGAAAAAGGTTACTTAAACTAATTCCTCCCACTCAAATTAATGAAGAAAATCCAGCTGTAAAGAATAATAGCAACTCATCTTCCTAGCAATCAATTATCTATCTATCTATCCATCCATCCATTCATCTACCTATCAAATCTACCTATTTGTATCTCACAACATCATTATGATACTAATGGAAGTTTAAAGAAGTGACAGATTCTCTCACTGAGCCATCTCATTCACACTCCTGTGAAGGTACTGTATGTAAACCAATGATACACTGAAGACAACCATTTCTTCAGTTTCTTTCACCCTGTCTGAAATTGCTTGTGCCCCCCCCCCCTTATTTGCTATGCTTTGGCAGTAAGACGACACACCTAGCTGGGAAAGAGAGTGAGAATCATAACCATCTTCCATTTTATTTTTTTCCCCAGAAAATTTTGTTGTAGGGTGCTTTCTGAATTTTGAGAAATTCAAAGTGTCTGTCATCATAGAGATGAATATTTTTTTAATTTTTTTTATTAGTGATTGCACACAGTACATAACACAAGTGCATAACATAACACAACACAACACAAATACATTAATCTACTAAGTCACAACTAAACCAAGAACAAAACAAAATTAAACACAATGGCAAATACAAAGATTACAACAAAATATATTAAACATATATTCCCACTTAACTAATTGTGGTGGTATTAACCGTTTTAAGTCATTTCCATGAATCGTAATGTTATATAGTTTTATATAATTAGATGAATATTTGACTTGCTATTTACTGTATAGCCACACACTACATAGATATTCTGCCCCATGTTCCACTTGGAAAAATCATTCTTCTAGCAGTTTGTTTTATTTGAGAGGCAAAATATCCAGGGCATGTCTGGTTCTGGGACTCAGAATCTCAGAACCAATCAGTGTGGCCACTTCTGGCTGGAGGATTCTGGGAACTGAAGCCCCAAAATGTAACTTTTTCTATCTGTGCAAAGATCCTTACAAAGAAGATCAAAGTAGATTATACAAAATATGAAAGTGTGGTCATTCAGTGCAATCCTGTTTTGAACCCTTAGGGAAATCCTCTTTAAGTTTTTTTTGGGGGGGGGATTCCATTTCTTTTTAAGAACATGTAGCAGGGAGGGGAGAAAAAACCCTCAGGAATGCTCTCTGGAAAAAGCAAACCCAAGTATTTGTTCTTGGAACAGAGTGGAATGGAATCAGAGATTTACAGTGATTCAATGCAGACATAATCGAAACTAAGACCTACTGAGTGCAATTGAAGTTACTTTCTCCCATATAGAGTTATTTATATATTTATGTAATATATATCCCACTTTTATCCTGATGTGGGACCCACAGAGCTTGACAACATAAACCAAAACAACATACATCTAAAAACCCAATTAAAAAGTTGGAAAAAAAAATTGAATAAACTACCACATTAAAAACACTACTCCTTTAAAACATTCTAAAAATCGTTTTAAAACATTACAATAAAAACATAGTTCAAAGAGACATCTGGGTCAGTCTGTTTTAAAATAAAAAGATATAAAGGAATCCAGTAGCTCCTTTGAGGCTAACTGGGAGAAGAAACTTCTAGCACCAAGGTTTCACGGGCTCAGTCTGCTTCATCATAAGCTTTCATGAACTCAATCTACAAAAGCTTGTGCTTTCATCAGATGAAGTAGAAATTTCTTCTTCACATTTAACCTTAAATGATCCTCATGGATTCTGGTATGTCTTTTTATAATAAAGATGCAAGTACAGTCTTTTGGCATAACCAAATGCTTGTTCAAACAGAAAGTTCCTTACCTACCCAACTGAACCTATTGAAGACCCACTGCAATTATTTGGAGGAACAAAACTGGGTGGAGAGGCGTTTGAGAAAACTTTCTCCATCAAGTCAAATCACTGTTTGTCCCTCTGCTGCTGACTGACTCAATTCCAAAATCAAAGTCTTTTGTTGGAAGCACAGTTGCACCTAGTTGTAACTTTGTGCTAGGGAGAAGGACTTCTACCTGCATAAGATAACAATCTCTCATTTCACCCCAAACCTGCTCCAGTCCTCTGCACCATAGCACTCTGCTCTGGAGGACCTGCTAACCCTCAGGAGTACTTTCACCATCTCTGTTTTTGTATGAAATTGAAAGCTAAACAGGGTCAGGACTTGGCTGGTACTTGGATGGCAGAATATCAGAGACTTCCCAAGTAGGGCTAGAAAAGATTCCTGTCTGACACCCCTGGGGAGCTACTGCTGCCTATCAGAATTGACAGATGGTAAATGCACACAATCTGACTCTGTATAAAACCACTTTCTATATTCCTTTGGGAGGGTTGTAGGGCCTGGGGTCTGGGCCTTGTGTTGGTAGAACCATATCTTCTAATGTGCCACAGGTGAAAACAAGGATATGTGTGGCCAAGCAACATCAGTGTGGTCAAGATGGCAAAAGTTATGAATAAAGAACAGGGGTGGCAGCTCATCTACCTGCCTGAGTGAATGTAAAGCATTCCCCACACCTGAGTCCACTGGGTCTCTACTGATAGAGTTGGATTGTGGTGTTTCCAAATGGTCCACCACCTACCAAACTGTGTGCTTTTGTGTTATGGCCAGAGGGTGATGACACTAAATCCCAAACTACATCGAAAACAATCCCCAATCTGTCCCTATTGTCCAACCTGTACCCTCCTACATTTCACAGACCAAAACTGCAACACACGTGGGCAAGCAACATGAGAGTGTGGTCAAGATGGCAAAAGCTGTTAAGGAGGAAGAACATTCAAGCTAGCAGATGTTGCCACAGTTTGCTTTTCCCTGAGTCTACTGGGAAGGGTAAGATTCTGCCCTCTCCTTCCCTTTTCCCTTAATAGAGTGAAGACTACTATCCCATCATGAGCTCAGTCTGCAGCAACTAAAGCAAGCTGAGCGCAGAAGTCTAAAAAGGAGAGAGAAAAAAACTGGGAGGTTTCAAAAGAAGCTGGAAAAGTGGAATGACAGAGATTGGGACTGCCAAATTGGAAAGGTTGGAGAGTATGTTTAACTGCTTTCCACTAGCACCAAGGTACTTTGTGGTGGTACAACCCCTTGCCTCAGCTACTAGCCAAGAAAAAAACACAAAATGTTGGGCAAAATTATTATAAAACATGGACGCATTGTAACCTTCTGAAGGCATCCTCCTGGGAGAGGCAGCAAGGCCCGAAGTTCCATCGCCCTTCAGCTGCTACCACACATACCCCCGAAGAGAAAAGGATCGGGGCGGAGAACGGCCAGAAAGCCGCGAAATGACTGTTAAGAGATAAATTTGAAGATAAGGACATTAAAATGAATGGCAGGAAGTACAAAAAAAGGAGAACCCCGGAGCACAGGTCAAATGGCATTCGTCACAGGTTTTAGAGGGAGAATTCCCTTCCCTTAAACCACCAGCGCCTTTGAAAAGAGGCTTCCAAAGGCATCGCTGCGAAGGAAGATCCTTTTCGTCCGATTTCTTGGTTCCTTAGGTTAACCCCCCCCCCGCCTCCCCCTCTTCAATAGCCGCCCGAGTGCCTTTTGCCGGGGGGCTTAAGGAATTCTTTACCAGTGTCCCAAAACAGAGGCCGAGGACCGGGGCCCGCGTGTGCGCCTCAGCGTGCGACTGACCCGAGGCGAAGAGAAAGACCGTCTCAGTGGAAGCCAAGCGGGGGCGCCGAAAACCGGCCCGACGGGGAGACATCCGCCTCGGGCCGGCACGTCCGGCTCCGTCTGGCTTAGGCGCACTTTAAGCTCCACCTAACATTTAAGCCCTAGGAAACAGTCGGCTGCGGAGCGCGCTGCGCGAAGGCGAGGGGCGGCGGGCGAGATGCTGGCCACGCTTCTTCGGAAGACGGCCTGGGCAGGTTTCGTGCTGGGCTTACTCCCAAGTAAGCGCGTGGTGGAGCCCAGGCTTCCTTTCCAACCGATCTAGGCTTGAGGGGACATGGAGTGGCTGATCCGTTTTGGGAGTGGAAATATATTTTTCGGAGAGCGGAGCTGGGTAGAGTTTCTTTTTGCACTACAACTGGCAGGCTGGGGGATTCTGGGGGTTGTAGTCCAAAACAAAAAGGAACTTGGACGAGTTTTGTGAGAGAAAAAAAGTTCTGATAATCTACTTTCGTCCTACCTTCCAAATGGCCTCGTTGTAGCAAAAGCGTCCAAGAGTGCTGCGGCACCTGGAGGACGAAAACTTTTATTGTAGCACGAAGTTTCTCAAACTGTAGGCTACTTTTTCAACAGACGCACTAATTGTGAGGGTAAGGGGCGGGTAGAGCCTTCTTGGTGGCATCCCCCCTCTCCCCGGGAAACCTGAGTTCGTCTCTTCTTTCCTTCAGCAACAAAAGACCTTTTTCTTGAGATCAGCCTCGGGCTCTTAACCGGCTGTGGCAGAAGGGTCCTTTAGCAGCCTCTCCCGTACTTTTATCTCCTCTGTGTGCTTTCAAGTCGTTTCTGAGTTATGGTGACCTTATCACAGACTTTTCTGGGGCTGAGAGTGTGTTACTCGCCCAAGGTCACCCAGTGGGGTTTCATGGTGGAGCGTGGAATCGAACCTTGGCCTCCAGAGTCCTAAAACCACTACAACCACCCTGGCACCGTTTACCCACTATGTTTCACATGTATTTTGAACTGTTTTTAATCACTGTAGTGTTTTAATTGTATCACTGATTTTTTTTTGTTTGTTTAAAAAAACCTATTTATTTCTAGCAGTAGTTTGTTTGAGTGTATGTTGTAAGCCGCCTTAGGTCTCTGGCAGGAAAAGGTAGGTTAGAAATACTAAAATATAAGGGGGGGGATTGTACAAAGTGAGGCCAGAGCTAAGTTAAACGCCTTTCAAATACTGTACTGTGAACGGGACTGCCGGCAGAACTTGTGTACTGTACTCTTCATCTTTGCGTTTGTGGCGTGGCTCTTTGGAAGAAGTTATAAGAAGAAGAGTGGCATACAAGGTTGCAAAATCTATATCCCGCTGTGGTAAAGTCATCCAAAAAGTATCAGGTTGTAAAGCCAAGCTGCAACCCGACAGAAATCCGTTTTCATACACCTGATGATGGACAGAGTGAATTTCAGTGGCGCTTCTTGGCTGCCGACGGCCAGCCAGAGCCTGAAAAGAGGGAAGGAAATGAAAAGAGGGTTGGAAATGTTTGCAAAGTCCGCCCCAAAGGGCATCCAGCAGCGTGTATCATCCACGCCCTCCCAAATCAAAACCAGTTTATTTCAAAGTAGCTCCCCTAAGAACATTCAGGATCAGTCTTGTTTCGCAGCAATGGGGCTTTAGGATCGGGCGGCTGCCTGTTCATTTTTTTTATTTTTTTATTTTTCTCTGGTGTGTTTCCTGGAGCGGCCTGCGCGAAATCTCTTGATTTTTCGCGGTGTGTAGACCCCGATTCCTTCGGCACTTTTTATCCGTTCTTGTCTTAGTCGCGGCTTTGAGGCTATTCTAATTCTCCGAGGAAGTGTAAGGCTGGCATGGATTTCGGGAGGTAAGAGGATCTGCCTCCTTCCCGTTTGAGCTCATAATTATATGCCCGTGTGTAGGAGAAAGAGGGCGGGCTTTTCGATTTTCTCCCTTCCTTCACTTAGGCTCAGTCTAATTCTGAGCAGCGGCGTGGATTCTCTCACACTCCCCTAGTAGGTAAGTCATCTCTCCCAATCGATGGATCCACATCCTTGAAATCCTTCTCACTTACTCCAGGTTAAGAGCCGCTTATCGATCTTTATTGGAAAGAAAGAATCCCTCATCGTTCCCTGAAAGCCTTCTTCAGAGACTTAAAATACTTGGAATTCTAAAGACTCCGAGTTCAGCTTAGTAAAGTTAAAACCCGCGTCGTTCGTTCGAACAAGCCTCCCCAGTCTCCCTTCGCATTATTGCGACAGAAGTTGGCCATATTCTTAACTTCCAAAAAAGAAATCGCTGGGGAGGGGGTTAAGGACCTACAAACCTAGGACAGGATTCCCCAAAGCTGCAGCCTAGGGCCTCTCCAAGATTCCTCGGGAGGTGCTCCAAGGTAACTGGGCAAGGTGAGCGCCCCCTCCCCTCAGTCGTTCGACTAGTGCAGACCCGGAGTTAGCCCCGCTGTAGGTCCTACTCTGTTACTCGGACGTAAGTGCCACGAGATTGCATGGGACTAACCCCCCAACCGGTAAGGACTGGAATGCTTCCTTTGGAATTCACTTCGACTTCGTGGTGTTTGAAGGAGGAGAGGGGAAAAAAAGCCTCCCTTTAGATGGTCGCTCCCCTCTGAGTGTCCACGGAGTTCGAGACTATGGAGTCACCATTCACTTGTTCTCGGTTGTAGAAGGGAGGAAGAGAATTGCAGGAGAGGATTTCCCAAAGAAGGAGCACACTGCACTCTCACTCTATTCCCTCTTTTCTGAGTCTCACCCTCCTCCCATCCAAACATTCAGAAAACATCCTTTAAATTCGAAATCGTTCCGTTTGTTAGGCATCTAGCACACCTTTCTTGGTTCCAACCGCAAGACCCCCCCTCTTGATAGTGAATTGGAGGAGGGAGATATTTGTTCCCCACACATATTATTTCTCCGACTAATTCCCTTCGCCTTCTCCCTAACCACTTTTTGATTTGAATCGGAGGCGAGCGCGAACAGACGTCCCTTTCTCCGCTAATGTGATCTAAATCGCAGATGCATTCGCTCTTTCTTTTTGCCCCCTCCCCGTCCTCCCCGCTGTATTTTCAATGGTTAAAGCACGGACACGGAGATCAGGGGGCCCACAGACACGCACACCAATTTCTTCCGCACCCCCCCCCAAAAAAAAGACCATCGAAAGATATAAAGCTGGTTAATAAGATTTGGGGGGAGGGAAGAGAAAAAGGAATAAGCTTTGTGCGTCCAAGTTTAAAAGAAAAAGAAAGAAAGGAAAGGGGGGGTGAAACAGCTGAAGGTGACAGTTAGTTCATGCTTAATAGGATCAGGGCGGCCGGCCTTGGGCTGCACGCTTCTGGTGGCGAAAGGTTCAGCGCCCCACCCCCGAATAGGAGCTTCTGAAAACATACGGCCTTTTTAACACATCTGTTGGATTTTTGCGACAGAGAAGGTTTTGTTAAAAAAGAAAAAAAAAGCATTGGCAAGGACTTTTTCTCAACTTTAACTACTCGCCCCCGCTCTTCCATCGCCTGTTTATTGACTTCTCCATTTTTCCTCCATACAAAGCGAGGAGATTCCTTGCGGTGATGGATTCTTGGTTTTTAAAGTCCGACAAATAGTAGTCGCAAGTCGTCGTTGGTTGCAGCAGGTCTGCTAAAAAGCCAGGCGAAACACCAAGTGAATCTGTTCAGATCATCCTCTAAAGGGAGCAGTAGGTCTGCCGCAACCCACAGTCACTTTTGCTGCGACGTAAGTCTGAGGCACATAGTGTGCTTATTCCACTTTCAACATCCTGTGGTTTGTAGTTTACTAAGGTCAAAGAATTCTGTGGCTGAGAATTCTAAATGTCTCTCCCTAAACTGCAAACCCCAGGAGTCCATAGGATGTTGAATGTGGAATAATAGCGCCATAACTGTGTAGGGCGGAAATGGCCTACGTAAAGCCGCGCTCTGTTCCGTGGGCCTTAATCCTAGGTAAGTGGTCAAGCGTAGGAGTCCTGGCGCCCTTTGCCGGATACATGTCCCCAGAAAAAAACCTCTGAGAGAAATTTGGACGACCCATTGAAAGGACAGTGGTTGCATTTAAGGGAACCGAGTCCTGCAAAATAGAAGCGAATCATCTGAACGCAGGAAGGAGACTGGCATGGTTCTGTCCTCTGGAATCCTAAGACTAAGCTTGGTGAGGTAGTTAAGATTCTCTGCTTGAGAAATTTCCAAGCAACCTATACATCCCAGAATTCTGTGGGAAGGAGCCATGGAACTAAGTGTGTTGTGGTACAACTACACAGTGTAGATATTTCTTATGGACGGAATACGGACTCATTTTAATGAATAGGTTCTACTTTAAACAACACATTCAGAGTATAAATCATCTAAAAACTCGGGTTCACTTCCCCTAACCTTTGCTTCAGACTGTGTCAAAAGACTGGTTGCTAATACACCTTGAAGTTTTTATGTTACACGGGGAGTAAGGTTGTCAGAAAACTAGTTCTCTTAATATGTGGGCTTTAATTTGTATTAAATACCATAAAACCCACTTTTTCGTAACTGAATCTATTGATTAGGTAACAAAAAAGGGAGCTTGTTGGTTTTCTGTTTTCAATGTCTTGATTTTTCAGCGTTTTCCAAAACGGGACGTAAACCTATGCGGTTGGGATCTCTTTTCACATAGACCCCACGGTTGCTTTAGACCAGTTTTGCACATGTACGCACCAGGGCTAGAATCCGGATTTAGGCCTGGGGTGTGTGACATTTTGGAGGCTGATTTTTTCACCCGGTAGTCCGTCCTTTCAGTTTCGGAAGCGACCTTCCCTCCAGAAACTGCGGCGCCCGTCTCAGAATCACTCTGGCCGCGGGAAAAGCCAGTCCTGAAAAAAGGCTGAGAAAAAGGAGGGTACAGCCAATCCCCCACAGGATCCGATATCAAACCCTCTTTCATGTCCTCACCAGAGTTTCATTTCATGCCCCTTCGTTTGTACTCGCCCTTCTTCGGAAAGCTCCGGGATCAATGTATAGATGAATATTTATTGATTCATTTCCTTCAACGCAGCGGGGACGGTGAAAAAAAAGAGCCAAAGAAACAAACTACTTCTCTTGAAAGAATTCGCTTTTTTTCTCCCTTCGGGAGGCCCGATGTCCTTGGAAACCTTAAAAAAATATAAAGTAAAATAGGCATTTAATGAGGCCGTGAGTGTGTGTGTGTGTGTGTGTGTGTGTGTGTGTGTGTGTCGCCCCCCCGATCTGCCGGGTCGCCTTCGGAGCGACGCCTTCTCCCCCCATAAAAGGCGGTCAATATGCAAAAGGGAGGCCTCCCCCCGCTTTGTCGCGGGGGCCATTGTGCCGCTGCCCGAGGCTTGCCTAGGGAGGTCTAATCCAATCATAAATTGCAGGGGCCCCCCTCGGACCAATGAGGGAGCCCCGAGCTCTCGATGAATGAACCTCAAGTGGAGCGCCCCATTGTTGGAGCTGTCACTTCGGAAAGCGCTCCAGCGGCCGCGGATCCCTATAAAACCCATCGCGCCCGGAGGAAGGGCCAAAAGGAGCCCGCCTGAGCCCTGGCCCGCTGGGTGGCTGCGTCCCCCTCTTTCTCTCTCGCTCTCTGTCTCTGTCTCTGTCTCTGTCCCCTCTCTCTCTCTCTCCCTCAAGGCTGTCGAGGGAAGGTGACTCCTGCTGCTGCCGCTGCCGCTGCTGCTGAGAAAGGAAAGAAAGGGGAGGGGCGGGGAGCGCGCCCATCACCCCCAGTGCTATTACTTACCCCCGCTACTGCCGGGCGTGTTTTTGTTTGGAGGAGGAAACCCAACAAAACCTAACCACTCCTAAATTAGACTCTTCCCCAGACACTCGGAAAGGTGCGCTCCTTCTCGGTCTCTCTCTTTCTCTCCTCTTCCCCTCCCAAAGCAACAGCCACCTTTTCTTTCCCGGCCTCTCGCCCTCCCTCTCCCCCTCTCCCTCCCCACCCCTCCCTCGCCGATGCCATGATGTTCCCCAGCCTGATCGCTCCTCCCGCGGTGTACCCGAGCCTCCTGCGGCCAACCCCCACCCTCACCCTGCCCCAGTCGCTCCAATCCGCCTTTTCCAGCCACTCCAGCTTCCTGGTGGAAGACCTCATCCGGATCAGCAGCAGGCCTGTCACGACAGGGGCGCCGGCGGCCGGAGCCACTTACCTGCCCCGAAGTAGCGCCCCTCCGCCGCCGCTGCCGCCGCCGCCCAGCATGTCTCCTCCTCTCTCGGGGGCCGCCGGCGCCGCCAGGACGGACACGACGGCGGCGGCGGCAGCGGCGGCGGCGGCGACCTCCTCCTCCTCCTCCTCCTCCTCCTCGTCTTCCTCTTCTTCCTCCTCCTCCTCCTCCTCCTCTTCGGAGCGGGTGGCTTCCCACCCCGCCGCCGGCGGTCCCAACAGAAGGCCCTGCTCGGCGCCGCACAGCTCCGTCTCTCCCAGCCACGACGCCACTTTCCTGAAGTTCGGCGTCAACGCCATCCTGTCGTCGACGCCCAGGACAGGTAAGCCGGGTTTGCGCTCAGTTCCGACGGAGGGAGGGAGGGAGGGAGGTCTCTTCGGGCCGCCTCTTCCTTCGCGCCGGCCGGGTTCCCCCGCCAGGTTGCTACAAGGACTGCCGGGAGAAGGAAAGGGGACGGGGAGGGGTGGGCTGAGAGGAGACGCCTGGACGGCCGGAGCGGGCGCTTCCTTCGGGCCGCCTCCCAGAGAGAAGCGGGAGAGACTTCGTCACGTCGGGATGCCAGGTGTCCTGCCTCCTTTCCCGGTCTATAGAAGGCGGTCCACCTGGATCGTTGGCACTTCTGTATTTAGGACAGAGGGGACACGGGAGGGGGGAGTCAGTGATACATACAAGGCAGGGGGAAATTACCCGTCCCAACTCCTGGAATCGTTGGACACATTCGTACCACTTTAACTGCCGTGGCAACGATCCTTGGAATCCTGGGGTTTGTAGTTTAGTATTGTACTACTTTGCCAGAGAGGTCCAAAATAACTGACCCCAAGATTCCACAGAAAGAAATCCCTGATAATTAAAGTGGGATGATAGCGCTATAATTTTGTAGTGTGAATGGGCTCCCGCAAACTCTATGGATCCCTTCCTCCTCTGTTTTGGGGGATCAGGTAGTTGTCGGCGAAAGTAGCGTCACTGGAGGTCTACCATTTATTCTTTGTTGTTGTGTGCCGACTTAACCGCAATCCAAAAGTGAACCTGTTACGGGGTTTTCTGGAGCTGAGAGTGTGTGATGCACCCAAAGTCACGCAGTGGGTTTCTATGGCCGATCAGGAATGGAACCCTGGGGTCCAGGGTCGTAGTCCAATGCTCAAACTACTACACCACGCTTGCTGTCTACCATTCTTGTTTGGGGTGGGGGAGATTTCGTCAAAATGGTGTGTCGTAAGGGCAGAGCAGCGAAAGACTCAAGACGCAAGACTCTGGACTTTCTCCAGAGGCCTCTAAGCGGGCTAGCAGGAGGCCTTGGACTTTATCCAGGAGAGCTTGCTTCTTGACTTGTGATTTTTAGAAATTTTTCACGATTCCAAAGTGGAGTGAAGTTCCCACTTTACAGCGCGGCCTTTCCTGAGGGGAGGGGGCGTCGTTGTTGTCTGTGTGTGCAAGCGAGGCGAGGGATCCCCGTTTAAATGCCCACTTTCTCTCCCCCAGAAACCTCCCACGCGCTGATCCAGAACGTCCCTCCCAAGACCTTCTCCTTCCCCTACTTCGAAGGATCCTTTCAACCTTTCATCCGGTCGTCTTATTTTCCAGGTAGGTATTGGAGAGAGGTAGGCCCTTCCCTCACCTCCCCGTTTGGGGCTCCTCTGTGACCCACCCACCCCCTATTCACTCCCCATTGCAGGCGTAAAAATTGGAATCTGACTCTTGGAAAGATCTGGAGCTGCCAGGGGAGGGGAGCCAATTCACGGTTCTCGTCTCCAGTTCAGAGAGTGGCCTTAGAACAACATCCAAGAACAGTCGCGCCAGTTTGACGCCCTATTTAGCACAAGTGGCTAGGGCTGGACGTTTTCCTTCCCGATCCTCTCTCCCGTCCTCCTCCAGTGGCACCCTCCTCCCCTTTCCTTGAGCTGCGAATTCAATCCCGGCGCCCTTCCCCGGCCCCTTTTGCCTCCCCCGCGCTACAAATTGGCCGGGATTGTCCTGGTCCGAATGTGAAGCGCTTCATTCCTGACAGAAAGAGAGATGCTGCTGGTCTCCCCCCCCCACTTCTTCTTCTTCTTCTTCTTCTTCTTCTTCTTCCTCCTCCTGGGAGGCGGTTTTCCCACAGAGCCGCCGCGCTCTTTCCCCCTGAGCGCCAACAAAAGTTTCAGCACCATGACCAATTTGGTCAGCTCCCTCCGGGCAGCCCCCCACACACGGGGCGCTGCTTCGGGCGGTGCTGCTGATAGACACCTACCAGCCACGGGCTAATTTCCCATTAAGAGTCATTCGCTCTGCCAACGTTTTCACAAGACCACATGGAGCGTTCCCTTGTCTAGGGACTCCGGTGTGGCCGGAGCCAAGCCTTGCTCCTCTTCCCTCCCCATCTCTCCCTTTTTCTAGAAGGTGTTCCATCAGAAAGGACAGGGATGCAAGGGGCTGGTCGGCTGTGGCAAGACAGGATTGGCCTACCAGCCTGGATACATTCACACCTTGCCAGCTCTGTTGACTGCTGCTTAAGGTTACTACACCAGGACAATGTGACCGCCTTGTTGAAAGTATCAAGAAGCAACATATTATGCCCAGTGATACATCAGGGAATGCCTGATGCTGTAAGGTTCTTCTAACCAGCCAGGCCTAGATTTTCCTCAAAAGACGATCACCAAAACCACCCATTGTACTAGCATTCAACGAGATAGCCATGTTAGTCTGTTTTAGCATAAAAAAACATACAGGAATCCCGTAGCACCTTTGAGTCCCACCTTGCTTGGTGTGAAGTGGATTGAGTCCACAAAAGCTAGAAATTCTTTTCCTTTAAAAGCAGCCATTTAACCCCCATCTCCAAGTTTCCCAAAGGAAGTGGCATACAAAGCACATATCACTTCTTAACTGAAATTATGTTTCTCACAATTGTTCCAGCTGAGGGTATGTTATAATACCAGTGTGGGCCCGCAGCTTTATCTATGCTGTGTATGTGTAAACAAGAAATACTGAACAAGAGTTAGGAATCAGATAACTTTCCTCTCTTCCACAATACACAGCTCTTTATTATATTCTTTCATTGGTCTTAAACTAATCTTAAAAGTACTAGAAAGAATATGTCTCAAATAACTAATCAGGAATAGCTAATTGAATTATTGTCATATCTTAATTCTGAGTAAAGTTGTGACTCAGTGTAGAACAACTTTCAAAAATATAGCTCCGCCAACAAGCTGTTCATATATTTTGTTCCAAAAGCCAAGAGCTCCTCCATTCATTCACTTGATAATGGAATTTGCTTCCTTTCTCCCACATTTGAATGGGCCAACAAAAACAACTTGAGCCTTATATATAGCTTTTCATGTCCATTTAATGAAAATGATTTGGGGAAAGAGAAGGCTGTGTCATCAGTATTCTCCCCAAGGAGCTTGGCATGCAGTTGTGTTTAGTTTGAAAGTGTAAATCTCTTTTGTTCCAATAATATATGGCTTTAGCTGCTTGTCCTCAGTCTTTTTCTGTTAGTTCATTACTACACAATTACCATTCACGCTTCATTAGAATCTCTGTTTCTCTTTGGGAGTTTTTCTTTCCGCTTAAAGGGGAAACTCTGCCCTTTTTATCATTCCAGCCCCATTGGGAACCAGTCAATGTGCTAATTAGCTGTTACTTTTCATGTCTTCAGAGTGAATTCTGCAAGTTTTGTAAGGGAAAAGAGGAGGGGAAAAGAAAGATTCATATAAAAAAGATGAATACTGATTGATCAAAACCTGTATGTAAAAAAAAGTCTTCTTTTTTTCCTTCCAGACAGAAAAGTCCTCTATTTTAATCTGGAATATAATAAAATACCACACATGAAAAAGCAGTGTGCTGAAAAATTAAATACTTGTAGAAGAGAGAGCCTTTTTTTAAAAAAAAATCCTATTTTTCCTGGCTTTTCCTTTTCAAGCTCTGCATCTTTGAATCTGGTAACAAAACCAGTCAGCTATAGATAAATTCACTCAATGTATGTAATCTAGTTATCATTTTCTGAAAAGAACAGTTAAGTTGAGCATAAATTTTCTTTCATGAATTCAGAATTTGTATAAGTGCTGGCCTGCCTGAGTCAGATAAGAGTACAGAAAGGAAAAAATGGGAGTAAGAAGAAGAGAGAAAGAGAATTTGAGCTAATGGCAAAACCTACAGGCTTGCAAATCAAAGGGAGATTCACCATCAGCCCCAATAGAATATGGACTCCAGCCTGAGTCTTGTTGGTAATCTCAATTAGAGTAGACCCACTGAATTAAGCATTGTCTTGTGAGTTGACACTTATTCAATTACAGTGATTAAGTAGGCCTAGTGTAGTGCTGTGGGGCAAACAGTAAGATTTAGGCCTCAGTCTTTTAGAAGGGAACAGCTCTTGTCTCCAAACATTGCTTTGCTTTTTTTCTTTTTTTGGCTGATTCAGCCTAATGTGCCTATTATTCTTTTTCCTCACAGCTTCTTCTGTGGTGCCTATCCCTGGCACCTTCTCTTGGCCCCTGGCTGCTCGAGGGAAACCACGCAGGGGGATGCTCCGCAGGGCAGTTTTCTCAGATGTGCAGCGCAAAGCTCTGGAAAAAATGTTTCAGAAGCAGAAATATATCAGCAAACCAGACAGAAAGAAATTGGCAGCCAAGCTGGGTCTAAAAGACTCCCAGGTAACCAATCACCCCTGGAGCCAAACACAGAGAATCTGAGATGGGGTGAGAGAAGGATGGGTAGTTAACCTTGACTTCCTTAATGCAACAAAGACCATTTGTGAGATGGGCTGTTTATGCAAAGGAGGCTTTCCTAATTTAAAGCCTTAACCACAACCCAGTTAAGTCAGCACACTAAGATTTAAGCCAGTGCAGTCCCTCCACTAAAGTCAATGCAACTGACATCCAAATTCTTATCCTACTTAAAACAATAGCCCCATTTATTTTAATGGAATGTATTTCCAAGTTTTTAAGGAAGTGGTCTTAAGCACTTTCAGGGCAGTATAAAAAAACACTGAACTTAATGAAAACTTATTCCCAAAGGAATGTTTCTGGGATACCATATTTGTACTCAGGATTGGCCTGTTAGCCATATTAGGTGAATTTCAAACACTACTAAATCCTATAGGCATTTATTAAGAAGGCTTCTTTGTTTTGAGGCTGAAAGGAATTTGTGCCTTTAATGCAAGGGACTAGGGGACGATTCATAGCATGGATGATCCACATAGCAACTGCTTTCATGGAGCATTCCCCTTGTGCCAACTCCCATTTTTGTAGATGATCACCCTACAGAGCTTTACTTTTTGTTGCTCCATTGAAAAGCCTCACCAATGTTGGTACGTGGTGAAAACCACAGGGTCTTTGCATGGTACACATCTACACTAGTTAAGGTAGCAGTAGCAACACTGAGTAGTTTCCAGGTGGTGAGATTCAATGCTGCGACTACAGAAGTTATTAATTGCCTGAGAGCATCACTAGAAGCTGTAAGCTGTGCTTCAGCACAAAGGTCCTGATCTGGGTAATTGCATGAGGAGATCTTCCTATGCACTGGGGACAAAATCTGATCCAATTATAGCAAGCACAGTGGGGCCTCAAATCTATGGGTTCAAATCTATTCTCAGCCAGAATAGGTCTACTGAATCAAAAGTTGTCTGGTGAGTCAACATGTACCTGTCCTCTCTTACCTTCCAGACTCTGACTTTTCAACCACAGCTGTCTCCTCCCAACCTCTGTGGCCTTCCTAGTGGGATTAAAGTTGTAGGAGTTATAGGATTAAATTTATAAGAGCCCTGTCTTGTATCCAACCTGGCAACTCTGCTATCCTTCAGTAGTTCATTCAGTAGATCTCTTGTAACTGGAATTAGCAGAAGGATTTAGGCTGGATCTTTTTCTCTCTCATGCCTAAGAACAGGACTTTCCCACCACATGCACAATGCACATTCCATCACATCCTTTTCAGAAGTGAATATGAACATGGGTATGAGGGGCTGCTTTGGGATTGGAACTAAAGACTCTGTCCAAGGACAGCTACTTGCCATTAAGGCCCCATAGCTTTGATCCGCTGGCTGTGTGGTCACAACTTTTAATCCCACCATCCAGGAGCTGCTCAGTGTGCTAATCAGCTCTTTTATAATCTCTTGATTTTAATTAGATGTACACATGACTTACTTTGTTTCAGTTGGGATCATAGCATATTTTGGTGTAATATGTAAACCTAATAGAAGTCCTTTTTAAAAGTTTTTAAAATGTTTTAAAATCATTTATATTTTTCCCTTCTGATTCAAAAGCGTCACTGATAGTATTTTCTACTTTTAAAAAAAATGCAGTATAGAAAACAAAAACAAAGATATAAAATATTTTTGAAAACTCTAGGTAAAGATCTGGTTTCAGAACAGAAGGATGAAGTGGAGAAATTCCAAAGAGAGAGAACTCCTGTCTTCTGGTGGCTGCCGGGAACAAACTTTACCCACAAAGTTCAACCCCCACCCAGACCTCAGTGACGTTGGCAAGAAAGGCTCTGGGGAGGAGGAAGAAGATCCTTCATTGCCACCCTCTTCGGCCAGCCCCCGACACTCCTTAACCTGTTGCCAAGCCACAGATCACTCATGTTTGAGAGACAGGCTGAACTCTCAGACGCTCCCTTCTCCCACCCATTCCAGCAGCCCCAGCAAACCATCAGACTTTTCAGACTCAGAGGAAGAGGAGGAGGAGAGAGAGGAGGAGGAGGAGGAGGAGGAGGAGGAGGAGGAGGAAGAGGAGATAACAGTCTCATAGAGAACTTTTCTCCCGGCCATCACAAAAAGAGGACATTGCAAAGATGTATATAAACTGAGGGCTATCTAATTGAAGAGGTGGTGTCCTTCCAAATCCACATGGCTTGCATAGACTTATGTACTGATAAATCATTTATCCGTTAGGCTTTTGTGGGCCACAGGTCTACCCTGATTAGAAAGCCTTACTTTATAGCCTCCTTTTTACTGACCCACCAGCGTGCTTTGCACTTTTCAGTTGGAAGTTGCAGATGAAAGAGTCATAAACCTTATTACTGAGACCATATTATTTAACACTAGAACAATTAGCCTGGTTCAGTTCTAAATAACTCCAAGTGTATTAATTTCTCCAAAGGACTTGGGTGATCCACCCTATCTTCCAATGAGTTCTAGTCTGATGAGATGCTGCTACTATCACACCCCTCAAAGCTACCGGGTTACAAATGACCTGAATTCTCTCAGCCACACCAAGGTATAAAATGTAAAATGTCAAAGTACAATTCTTAGTGTAAATCTATAGGGACAGGTTGCTGAGAATATTCTTACAAATGTGGCCATCTCTTCTGGACCTGGGCACCAAGTCTTTCACAACCACACAGAAAGGCAATACTTTCTAGCTTAGCTCCAAGTCTGGACCTTTTAATGTTTATTTCTGAATCTTATGAGATCATGCAGTTTGCAGCCATTTCCATATTTCTGTGCCACCTCTTTGGGACTTGTAGGAAGTGTCAGTGTGGACACATGGAAATGGGAGCCATCTCTTTGATTTTTTTTATTGAACCTTGCTGTCTTTGCACAGCTTTTATGAACTGTACACTATTTTGTACATTTCCACTGTATGGCTATTTTATACCAAGGCAATTGTGAGTCTACAGGTGAACAGAAGATTTTGCTACATTTTGTTGGGATTGTCTGTGTGTGTGTGTGTGTATTCATGTGCGCATGCGAATGTGTGTGCTTTTTTTAAAAAAACTTAAAGAGAAGCTTAGCTTTTAACTTTGTAACTTATAAAACATGGTCTATTTTATATTCTTACTGTGTACAGATTTTACATATGTATACATAACAAATGAAGCAAATGCCAAATTAAAAAAAAAAGTGTGAGGCTGGCAATGTTTGTAGAGCTGGCATGATTTTCATGCATTCACATCCATATGTTAATGATCATACCTTGGTTAATGTCAACAGCATGCATGAAGCTAATTTGGGAAGTGTCTCCAAGTGCATTTCTGTGGCAATAACTTCCATTAAACCTCTCACATTTAAACATTTCAGGTAGGTTAAGGCTCCTATGTATCTGTGCTGCTCCAGTTACTATGATATGTACATTCAAACAACTGGATCCCTGATGGTTGGAGTTTGGAAATAAACAGTTTTATTCTCATACAGCCTAGACTGGTGAAAGTACAAGGCTGTATTCATAAACAAACTCTTGTTTGAGAGCTTGGTAAACTTACCTTTTTAGGACCAGAATCACCCACCAAGCATGGCCATGTTGGCTGAGGGATTTTGGAGATCTGCTCCAAAAAAAGAATCTCTGCGAAGCTGACTTGCTTTTAGTAATGTTTAGGATGTTAAACACCTGGCTGCCATTCTAGATCAGTCACTTACTTACTTAACTAAGTTACCTACTTATGTAGTTATGTTATAGTTACATAGCTAAATAGCGTATCCCAGCCCAGCCTCTCCAGTCTGGACGTACTGGGCAGCAGCCATCCTGAGTGATAGGAGTCTGTTCTCCTGATGATTGGGACACAGCAGACTGATGTTTTCACCTCCCTATCACACGCAATCTCTGGTGTGACAGTCAGAAGCAGGATCCTTGTTTTAATTTCTCCCTCGTACTGGAGATCACTGATGGAGAGAGATGCTGCATTGCAGTTGACAGGAGAACTGACTTGTTGCTCACATCAGCTGCTGCTCAGTCAGTGAGGCTTGGAGACTTTTATGATCCCTATATATTCCCTACATTGTTGAATAAGTAGGAATGGTGAATACAAACAAGTCACAAATGTGTAACTCTTTGTTATGCATTCATACCCGCAATTGTGAACTCCCACTCCCATGTTTAATTTACATGCAGACTCCATTCCCTCAATGATAAAGTTGCTGCCTTCTAACCATATCAGGAGATCTTTTCTGTCCTTTCTTTGTGTGAATCTGTGCCAGGAATTCTATATGGTGGTAGCTAAGGCTGTAGTTTGAGAGAATCCAAATAACCAAAGAGCAGCGGGTGATGGGGAAGGGAAAAAGAGCTCAGCTTCAGAACTGTGACCAGAACAGATGTCCCAATGACCACAAGAAGGGACATTGTTACCAAATTTACTGTTCTTATTTTTAGAACATTTTAGAGTTTGAGCATGTTTATAGGTAAAAATATGATTATTTTAAAAATTCATCATCTGCACAAGAAAAGATGCTCACTCTTAAGTAAATAAAAAGGAAAAAGGAGGTGAAAAAAAGAGGAATCTAGCAGCACTTTTAAGACTAACAGATTTTAGCATAAAATAAACAGAAAACTGATCCCAGATAAATGTGTGTAGCAGCAGCAAGGCTGCAGGTGCAAACTTTCAGCCCTGTAACTATGATGCCGCTGTTATAACTGAGCTTTAAAATGGCATGTGATGTTCTGAGTACTATTTAAAGTCTAGGTTTGTTACATTTTTGTCTAACGTATCAGGAATACAGTCATAATTGTAAAGTACAGAATGCAGAATGAGGTCAAGTATGAATTGTGTGCTTCACAGGTGAGTAAATGTGCCTGTCAAAAGCCATTACCTCTTCCCAAGCCACACCATGACATCCAGGCTGTAAAATTACATACCATCACTACTGATTCTATCAGAAAAGAGGAAAACAGTAGCAGTGTTACCATTAATCTCTCCCAAAGACATATTTAGAAACCACTTCTTCACCTTGGTGTGTTTCAGCTGAAATATATAAAGGGATATCTATTCCTTTTTTTTAACAAGCTGTATAATGTTGCACAACGTGGACAGAAAGCAAGGGACAGCTGATGGATTTGCTGACACATAGAAGGCACATCCACTTTAGATTTTACCACCACAACTCAAGGCAATTCTGTTGAGCTGTGTCCATGTTGAGTACCATCACGGCTCCTGTTCAACTCAGAGCAGCCACAGAAGGAATGTGGTAAAAGCCTAAGTAGATTGCCCCACAAAGATAGCTCTGGATCTTCCCGTAGATTTTTGGATAAATCAACAAGGATTCCTGGCTTTCCCCTGCCTAGCAAGGACGGCAACACAAGGCCAGTTCTGCACTACACTGTTATAGTGCTATTATTCCACTTTCAACATCCTGTAGAATCCTGGGGTTTGTAGTTTACTGAGGCCAAAGAGCTCCCTGGCTGAGAATTCTAAATGACCCTCCCTAAACTACAAACCCCACGATTCCATAGGATGTTGAAGTGGAATAATAGCACTATAACAATGTAGTGCGGAAATGGCCAACGACTCTGCTTCCGTCCTAAATTATAATGCTGTATTTAAGAACATTGGGATCACCAGATGTGGATTTAGGTGTGGAAGGATTGCTGGGGGGGGGCAATTATGGCATTGCCTTACAGTAAGAATTCTAAGGGGGAAAAAATCATGCAAGTTCTGTTCAGTCCCCAAATTTCTAACTGAATATCATCTACTCCTAGAGCTATTACGTTTTTCTGTGTTTGAGTTAATTTTGCCTGCCCCTGTTCTTTGGATGCCCAAATCATAGTTCTAAAAGCTCAACTGAAGCTTTAAGTTAATGCAATGCTAACAATTTGGGGACTGGAGAAATATTTCATTTCAGGGTGAGAATTCTACACTGTGGGGTAATGACCTCACTTTTCCTTTCTGAAGCTACACCCCTGAAAGACTCTGCTTAGTTCTATTACTCAGATTCCTGGTCTCTGAATATTTGCACCAAGTATTATTTGCACCCACTACAACTGTTAATTAATTCTGTTAAGAAATTAATTAATCAGAGTAAGCCTCCACAAGACTGAAGGATGTCCCACCCCAAATCTGCACACAGGATTAGAAATGACCATTTGTTTGAACTAGCTCAATGCACTGATTTAACTGATTTCCTAGGTGAAGAGGCTCTTCAATGATGATGGAGTATAAAGCCCTACATAGGAAATATAGATGGCAATGAATGCCCCTTCTATCTGGCAGTGCATAGCAGGGGGACAATGCCCATGTGCACCACAGCCAGCTCATCAGAATTCAGGTGGCAACAAAGTGTGCTGTTGTCCTCTGACTGCCTTTGCATAGCTAGAAAGGAAGAAGCAACCTTCATCTGCTGAGATCTGAGTTCTAGGAAGACATAGCTCATTCCTTTTCCCCCAGCTGTGCAGTGATAGTCAGGTGGTAAGGAGCACAGTTCTGATCCTGGTCATAGGGGTATGCTCTCACACTGTACAGGTGTTATTGAACAGCTGGGAAAAGGCATTGCACAGTCAGGTACTGAATACTTCTTTGCATAACACCCCAAAAGAACCCAACACAGATTCCTTGGCTCTGATCAGCTACTGCTATTGATGATGATCAATACAATACGTACAGAGAAACCACACCATATCCCTTCATTTGCTGGGTTCTCAGAGTCCATTCATGGGCCTTTCTGCACTACACTGTTATAGTGCTGTTATTCCCCTTACAAAGTCCTATGGAATTCTGGGGTTTGTCGTTTACTGAGGCCAAAGAACCCTCTGGCTGAGAATTCTAAATGCCCCCTCCCTAAACTGCAAACCCCAGGATTCCAGAGGAAGTTGAAAGTGGAATGATAGTACTGTGACAGTGTAGTGCGCAAAGACCCCATACTACACAATTACAATACTAACTGTCATGGCTGTAGGAATCCTGGGGTTTGTAGTTTGGTGAGGTACTAAAGGGCATTCTAAATGCTCTTCCCTAAACTGCAGATTCCAGGATTCCACAGCAGTTAAAGTGAAATCACAGCACTATGACTGAGTAGCGTGAAGAGTTTCCCAGGTCAGAAGCAGATGCATCTTAGAAAGGAAGGCCACTACTGCTAGAGTGTTTTTATTCCACTTTCAACATCTTGTGGAATCTGGGATTTGCAGTTTAGGGAGGAGCATTTAGACTTCTCAGACAAAGAGAAATCTTTGGCTTTGGCCTCTCCAGTGGGTTTGATGCCATCCTTTTGAACAAAGGCGTGGAGATCTGTTGGGAAAGGGAGATTGTTACCCCTGTCAGTCAAGATGCTGCCAATAATGGATATTTCCCCTTTCCTCAGCTTCCAGGCTCTAATCACATCTGGAGAGGTTGTGGCTACAGAGAGGAGAGAGGAGAGGAGAGAGAAGTAAACTTTCATCTCATGAACTTTGATAAATTATTCCTAGGATTCCAGTCACTGTGTTGGATACAAACTTTTATCTTGCTCTGAATAGAATCATTAAATCCATGGATTGCATTTTAGACATGCCCAGCCTTTCCCACTATTTCAGTGAATCTACTCTAACTACAACTAGGTCCAACTCATTGTCTGGGAATGAAGATGGCAAATGCAGGTCTCTCATGAAGTTGTTCCCACACCCCCACTGTAGTCATCAAAAATGTAACTTTATCCATATTGACTCAAAAGTAACACCTGCTGAATTCATTGACAATTAATCCAAGGTAAGTAAGCATCCAACTACATTTTGATTAAGTTAAAGGTGAGTTGAAATTTCATGCTACCTATACAAGCCAGAAGGCATCATAATGCTTCAAACTTCTTGTCCAAATCATATGGCAGACCAAACAAACAAACAGGGTTGGAACCCATGGGACTGGAGGCAAAAAAGTATGGGGGGTGGAGAGAGAGAGAGGCTGATACTTGAGTAGAGTTTGATGCTGGGAGTGGAGCTATTTGATTGGGAAGCACAAGATGCTCAATGAATTTTAGTACATTTTCTCCTTTATGGCAAAAGTGTCAATTTCACAGTACATTTTAAAGAATGACATCTGTATCCAGGGTAATTTTTTAAATTACTGGTTGATTTACATTCAGTTTTATGTCAATAATTAAGTAAGTTGATCTATAAAAAAAAAGGTTATTCCCAGAAAACACATCTCTCTTATAAGGATTGGCAATGGTTCCCTCTTTGCTGCAGAAATTTATGATAAAAGTTGTGACCACATAAGTGGGGGTCTGACTTTCATTGGCTTGAATTTGCTGCCATCTGGTGGTCAGTTTGAGCTAGCTGAGATTGCCGTTGAGTGTCTTCAAATTGTTTCAAAGCTATGGTAACCCTAAGGTGAATCTGTCTGGGGATGAGAGTGGCCATTTCCGCACTAGAGTGTTAGAGCGCTATGATTCCACTTTCAACATCCTATGGAATCCTGGGGTTTGCAGTTTTGGGAGGGGTTGGCCGGGTCCTCCAAATTGCAAACCCCAGGATTCCATAGGATGTTGAAAGTGGAATCATAGTGCTATAACTGTCTAGTGTGGAAATGGCCAGTGTGTGATGCATCTAAGGTCACCCAGTGGGTTTCCATGGCCAAGCAGGGGACGGGGGGCAGGTTGAAACCTGGTCTCCAGTGTCATAGTCTAACATTCAAACCACTACATCATGCTGGTTCTCAAAAGCCTGTATTGAATTATTGAGTAGAACAAGATACTTAAAGTTCCACTAATTGATTGGAACCCATACCATCTAAAATTCCAGGTAGGATTCTTTCTGTAATACTATACAGAGATCATTAGTATACTCTAGTGGTCTCCCTTTCACATATTAATCAAGGTTGACTCTGATTAACTTCCACTATGAAACAGGATAGGGTGTGTTCAGGATGGTATAAACATCCTGTGGATTAATCTGAGTGCTACAGTTCTTGCCACTTACATGCATAAGCTTTAAGTCTGCTTATTGATAGGATTGTATTTTGGTTCCTGCATGAATGACAGTAGACTACAAAAATTTAACATTCTCCTGTGCTTTCCCTTCCACCCTCCCATGTAATCACAACTGATGGCAAATCAGTGGCTGGGAGGGGCAAGATTCCAGTCATCATCAAGCTGCAGTTTTGCATCCAGAGGGGGGAAAAACAATGTTACCCTTCCAGACACCCAACAAGTACACTGGAGGTCAGGGAGGGTTGTTCCTGTTTTGATGGGGGGATTACATGCTCTTGTGATGCAAGCGGCTATGCTGATGGTAGCAGTGCTGCTAGCAGGGTCTCTAATATCAGACAGGCTTTTGCTGAGGAGCCAGACTGAATGTGCCAAACAGATACTGGACAGCAGCAGCAGTGGGAGATGACACTGGTGGGGGATCTCTCAGAGACAACGGCTGTGGCACCATAGATAACATGTGTTAATATGGCACAGAAGAAGGCACAGTAGACTCCTTTTGAATGTATTTTACCAGGAAAACCCTTTCAGGAGACAATATGAAATGAAACAAGAGATAGTGCCAGAAGATGAAACTCCCAGGTTGGAAGGCACTCAACATGCTACTGGGGTACAGCAGAGAACAACTATGAGTAATGCTGTGGCCAGTCATGCAACTGGACTCAAATCAAAAGGGCATTCAGCTGTTGACATGCTCAGAGGTGAAAGGAAAGGCACAACACATATAGTAACATGGGATGTGAGAAGCATGAATCAGAGGAAGCTAAACATAATAAAACAAGAAATGGAATGACCTTATGATTCTTCAGGTGAGCAAGCTAAAGCCAACAGGAATGGGACATTTTGGTCAGATAATTTACACAGAGTTTTACTCAGGAATTGAAAAATCTAAGAAGAAATGGGGTAGCATTAATAGTGAGATGTAGCAAAAGCAGTCAAAGGATATAATGCAAAGTCTAACCAAACAATATCAATAAGACTTCATGGAAAACTGATAATCTAAATTTATGCTCAAACTATGAGGCTGAATAAGGAGAAATTGAAAGATTCTATGCTGGAGTCCAGGAGGAAATCTACCACACACCTAAACAGTACTTGTTAACCATAGGTGGTTGGAGTGCAAAGGTAGCAAACAGAGCAGAATCAAAGATTGTAGGAAAATTTGGTCTAGGATCAAGAAATGAAACTGGAGAGTGATTGACTGAATTTTGTAAGGTCAACAATTTGCTCATTGCACGCACATTCTTCAAGCAACCCAAGAGGCAGCTGTATACATGGACATCACCTGACAGTCTATATAGAAATCAAATAGACTACATAATTGGAAGCAGAAGACGGAGAAGCTCCATTCTCTCTCCAAAAACAAAATCAGGAGCAGACTGTGGCACAGATCATGAACTGCTGATATCAAAAATTAGAATAACGCTAAAGAAGAACATTAAAACACGCCAAAATACAACCTGAAGAGCATGCCCATAGAATTTAAAGATAATATTAAAAAAAGAGAATTAAGCATAATTTATTGGGAGCCAGAAGAACTCTGGATTGAAGCCCAGGACATTGTCAGGGAAGAATGGGAAAAGACACTATTTGCAGCCAAAAAGAAAGAGAAGCCTCATCAGATGGTAGATGAAACTCTTTAAGTAGTTAAGGACACATGAGAAGCAGAAGTTAAAGAGGACAGAAATGGAGTCAGAACCCTGAATGCAACTATTCAGCAACTTGTGTACAGGGACGAGGAGAACAACAATATTAATCAATGCAGACAAATAGAAGTGACAACAAAAAAGGAAGAACAAGAGATGTCTTCTGCAATGACTGAGAAATCAAAGGGAAATTTAAACCAAGAGTAGGGATGCTCTTTGAGCTTCAGGAGAACATATTACATGACCAAATAGAAATAAAAAAATGATGGAAACAAAACATTGAAGAACTACATAAAAGAGATGAAAGGTCGATAGATTCATTCACAGAAGAAGTAAAAGCTGTACTTAGAGCACTTGTAAGAAATCAATCACCAGGAACAGATGGCATACGAACAGAGTTGCTTCAGAATCTACTCTAATTCTAACTAGAAAACAAAGCAATATCCTACAGGTTGGAAATGCTCAATGTATATTCCAAACCTGAAGAAAGGGAACACCAGGGATTGCAGTAACCACAGGACAGTTGCATTAATTTCCTATTCAAGCAAAATGACGCTCAAAATTCAAAACAAAGACTTTTACCATATATGGAAATAGAAATGCCAGATATCCAAGCTGGGTTCAGAGAAGAAAAAGGCACTAGAGATCATATTGCGGACATATGTTGGATAATGGAATGCAGTAACAAATTTCAGAAGACGATCAGCTTATGCTTTACAGATTACAGCAAAGCCTTTGGTTGTGTAGAGTTGCAGACCATGAACAACTATGGACTGGTCTTAAGGAAACTGGTGTGCCACAATATTTGATTATCCTGATGAGTAAGCTGTACTCAGGACAACAGACTACTGTCAAGACAGAATATAGAGAAATAGAATGGTTTCCAGTCGGTAAAGGGGTTAAGCAAGGCTGCATTTTATCAGCCTATCTGTTTAACTTGTATGCTGAATATATAATATGTAAAGCAGGATTAGACTCAGAGGAAGGAGGCATGAAAATTGGAGAAAGGAACATCAACAGTTTAAGATACACAGACATCATACTACTTACAGAAAATAGTGAAGATTTGGAACAGTTACTGAAGAAAGTCAAAGAACAAAGTGCAAAGACAGGTTTATGGTTGAATACTAGGAAAGCAAAAAATAATGACCACAGACAATTTATTTTAAAGGAGACAATGAAGACATTGAAACGGTTAAAAGATTTTCTATACTTTGGTTTAGTCATTAATCAGAATAGAGACTATAGAGAAGATAACAGGAGAAGGCTAGGAACTGGAAGGGCAGCTATGAAGGAACTAGACAAGATCCTGCAGAGTAAAGATATATCTCTGAATACTAAAGTTAAGATTGCCCATACCATCATATCCCCAGTTTTTGCATATGGTTGTGAAAGCTGGTCAGTGGAAAAAAACTCACAGGAAGAAAATCAACTCATTTGAAATGTGGCACTAGAGAATTGTTTTATGGATACCCTGGACTGCTAAAAAGGCAAATTAGTGAGTCCTAGAACAAATCAAGCCTAAACTCTTCCCAGAAGCCAAGAAAGCTAAACTGAGGCTGTCATTCTTTGGACATATCTTGAGAAGGCATGACTCACTAGAAAAGGCAGTAGCATTCAGATAGGTAGAAGGCAGTAGGAATAGAGGAAGACTACATTACAGATGGATAGACTCCATCAAGGGAGATACATCCCTTAATCTGCATGACCCAAGAAGGGTGATGATGACAGAGTGACCTGGCGCTCTCCCCTTCATGAGGTCACCATAAATAGAAGTTGACTTGACAGCAGTTACCAATAGGTTACTAACAGGACACTAGCCTGTGTATGACAGAGTCTGCTGTGAAATCACACTTGCAAACATTTAATCACCCGGAAGTCTACCTGTTAATCCCACTATAGGATCCAAGATAAAAAACAAAGTCAGAAAACAAGGTTAGGTATTTTCATGTTTGCAATCATTCAGATCCTGTATGGGTACTTGCAGCACACAGTAGGATACTCATGCCTCTTAAGAGATAAGGTCAGCTTCCAAGTTAAGGTTTGCATTCAGTGACAGCACACTTAATGTCATTCATTCAGCAACTATCAGATGGTGCTCATTGCTCTCAGTTTTCTCCAACTGACCTAGTGTCCCACAGATGTATTTATCTGCAATTCCCATTTTTATCAGCTGGCACGGTAATGGTGGCTGGGATGGTAGACTTTTAACACCTTCCAAAGCTCATCCCAAGGACAACTGAACCTCACCTTGAGAATTCATGCATTTCTAAGTCTTAGAGGGTGCTTTGGAGAAATGGAATGCATGCAGAGCAACATGCATGTTATATAACATTAACAGCCAGAAATGTGCACAGTTGAAAACAAATACAAATGATTTAGCCAATGGGGGAAATGCATGGTTGTTCTTGTGCGCCTTTAAGTCATTTCTGACTTATGGCAACCGTAAGGTGAATCTATCATGAGGTTTTCAGGGGCTGAGAATGTGTGATGAGGCCCAGGTCACCCAGTGAGTTTCCATGACCAAGCGGGGAAATGGTTCAACACTCAAACCACTACAGCACACTGGCTCTCTGAGGCAAAACACACAAAAATGCACAGACACAGGACAATGTACATGTACAATGTATATTAATTTCCATGTAGGGAAAAATCCCATCAGAGTCATTTCAATATGAAACAAGGGAATATAACATAGGTAGGATTTTGAGAAACTTAACAGAATAGAAGCTGAGATACTGTCATATTCCTAAACGGGATTATTGGAAGGCATCAGGTTGGGGAAGACTGCTTTAGAAGGAAATGCACGCACTTGCCTACTCCTGCACCACAATTGATGGGAGTGGCACCAAGTGAGCAATGCAATCTTCAACTACCTATGCAGATCTTTGCTGCTGGATGCACATATCAGCACAGGCAGAGATTCTGTATCAGGGTCTACACTGCATAACTTTACAAATTTTTAGCTACTTTGCAAAGGTTCAAAGAAACCCAGTTGGTGAATTATGAAGATGTGTATGAGAGCACCAACAAGTGCTCCAATATGCACCAGGAACTTCTGATGTGCATTGAGTGCTCCTGTTGTGCTCCAGTACTTCCTAGCCAGTGGCCGTATGTACACTGGGAAGTGAGTGCACTGATGCACTCCCCATTATGCATTGGCCCATGGTGCACCAGTCACTCCACCAACAGACGCCCAAACAGAGTGATGTCAAAGCAGCTTGCGGATGAATATGGATGCTGTGAAACTGATTCAATCTATTTCCTGAACATGTAAGTCCCCTTTTGAAGATGCAGAGCCCATAGTGAATTCCAGCCAACATATCTCCAACAATGGACTGAAGAATAGAGAACATTATTACTGCTGCCATTTCCACCATAAATTATCTAACATATGAAACAATGCAAATGATGTTCCAAACCTTGTATAGCATTGGACTGCAAAAATGGCAGTAAGACCAACAAGTCTGAATAAATAAGCATCAAATTTATTGAATCATGAATAATTTAAGACTGGTACAATCATTAGCTTTATTCTCCATGACGTAGGATGGGGCAGGACACGGAAAGAATCGTAAGGGCAAGCAGAGACAAAGAATGATCCCAAATAGACCATTTTGCAAATTCCAATCCTAAATGGTAACAGAAAATTAAATAGGGAGGTGGAAAAAAACATCATACTGTACACAAAATACTCAATCCCTAGTTTTTTTCTCTTTTAAAAATGGCTAGAAAAAATTCATCAAAATGCAGCACTTGTAATCAAATATTTACATTTCTATGTTACAATGAAAAAATGTACATCTTAGAGAGAACTCCCCCCCACCATAAATGGTTCCACTGGAAACAACTAGATCAAAACAGCAACTTTCCATTTAATAGCCACATTTTTTTGTTCTTTTTTGCTTTTGTTTTCCTTAAAAGAGAATTGTCACATTTAGACAAGGTTCAAGACACAGAATATCAAAAGTTTTAAGCATCAACAATGCAATATTGTAGGGGTTTTCTTTTCTTTTTTTGCAAAATATACCAAAAAAAGGGGGAGGCTAGCCATACCCTCCCCCATCTGCACCATTACCCTAAGAGCAAAAGAAGAAAAAACACACATCATATGATTTATGACTGGTACAATTCTTGACTGTTGTGAAGAAAAGGAAAATGTTGTACACTTTCAGTTCATAACTAAACATGAATGTTGCATAGAGTTCTGTACTAAAATTAACTATCATGCCAATTTGAGCAAGAAGGAATGACAACACTGGAAGCAATCTGGATCAAATGTTTTGTCATTCTGATGGAGAGGGGTATTGATTCAGCTACAAGGAAAAGATGCGCTAGCTAAGGAATGTGCGTAACAGACAACCCTGCTTCCCGAAGTTTCAGAAAGGGCACTATAGTTGTGTGAAAGAATGCGGTTACTCCAAGTATAATGATCCATGGTCTGTTAGAAAGCAATTGAGAATTCTTTTCATGATAATGTCACAACAAAATATGTGGAAAAACTGGATATCTGACTCATTTTATATAATGAGCCACCTAAAAGATGATCAGATAAATTTGACTCTGAAGAGGAACTAACTTAGATCAAGCTCCAAGAGACGATTCACATATAATTTCACTCAGCTGTTATTAAGGGGGGGCAGAATCTAATGTGCCATGATACCTGTGAAGTGTTCTGACTCCAAGAAGCCATAATGAGTCCAGAGAGTTTTTGCATAAGCACCTATTAGTGGGTCTCAAATCTTTACATCCATTTTATTTTGCACACATACAACTATCCCTTCCCTTGAAATGATCCATAGAATCCTTGTCTCAAATATGTACCTTAGAAAGCACACCCCTTGCAAAGAATCACAGTGACACAATCTGATGCACACCTCTGCAAGGATCCCACTAGATCAAGACAAATGTCTGACATTCTTATGAAACAGACACTGTTAAGTTTTTAGACATGCCTGTAGGGAACCACTCTGTCAAGGTTTACATACCTCTGCTGAATATACTTGCAGCAAAAAGTGGAAAATACATAGGAGTAAGTTCTAAACACTAGTTTCCAAGAGGTTCAATGAAATTGATTTTATAACTTAGCCTTTGGGGCATAGTCACAATTAAAACTTGATATTAATTCACACACAATGGCTATGCTCAGGTCAATTGCCACATCGGTTAGAATCCTTGAGTGTTTCTGTATTCAGCAGTTTGGTTATGGACTTGGTTATGCTTAAAGAAGACCAGCTGAAATAAAATGGGATTTAAATTAGTCATGACTGTCATGTCCCATTGATCTCAAGGGGTCTACTGTAAGCACAAGTGGGTTTAGATCTAACCCGATTAGATCAAGGTGTACATATAAAGCAGTCTATTCCCCAACAGGTTCATATGGCTGGAAAACCCACCTTACTTTGGAACAATAATAGGTGATGAACACCACACACAATTCTCTATTGTTAACAGCTTAAAAAAAGTGGGATGGGGGGAGATGAGCACTCTGCCAGAATTTATTTTTTCAGAAGGACAGAGTTTCAACATTTTAACCATGTGATCATAAACTGGCAGTTGGAAAAGTGACTTCAAGTTCAGCCTTTTCCTGTTAGTTCCATGTAGGTGCCACCATGCAAATTAAAATGCCTTACTTTGCCCCATGTCAAATCAGTATGCAGTGAGGGAACACTGGTATCTATCTACATCTTGCTTATTTAGAGCACATCTCTTCCTAACATACAAAAAAGCTGTGGATTCAGAGTGCTGTGTGTGGTTTCTATTAATCACATGAGTCTGATTACAAATTCAAGCCATCTGCAAGATTACAAAGCAATAGAATTTGAACCATGGGGTTCAAAATATAAACTGTTTAAAAAGTGTAATTTGGGGAAGTGGCCTCACATAAATGAACATAAATGACCTCTTCCAATGCAAGTGGACTTTCTCCACTGAAGAACTTCTCCTTCAAAATGATTTAGACACAGTGGAATGTAGACATATTTGTATGAAGGAAATGGTTATGTTTAAATACTCCAGATAGTATTCTGTTTTAGTGAAAGAATCAATTTAGAAAAGCATGTGGTACAATTCTTCCAGGACTATACCACTTTAGAATTCACTTGTGTCTTACATACATTGAATGCTCCCTTTTGGGAGGGGGGAAATCCTTCAAGTAGAAAGCTAGCACATGAGGGTGAGTACTAGTACAAAATCCTTTCCATATGAGTAGAAATAAGCGTTCTACAAGACGGGCAAATTTTATGTGGGAGTCCTTTCAAGGCTGTATCCTGTACTTAGTAGAAGAAGTAGAATCAGGATGTGATTTTTTTTTTTAAAAAAAACTAGCTTCTTCCAAAAGCAGCCTGATCATATTAGGATTCTGGATAATAGGAGTGCAATTAACAAGATTAACAGAGCAACTTTCTTCTGTTTTGAAAAGAAACACTCAAGAATCCCTTTTAAATCCAACAGTAAATGTTCATTTGAGCAATTCAGTATTATATTTTACAAACTACTGTGTTATTTCACAGGGGGCTAAAAAAATGGGTAAAGAGAACAAGTTCATAAAAGGCCCAAAAGGCAACAGAATAAAGTCACTCCTGTCACTGAAAGCAGAAAATCATGAGGTATAATAAAAACCACCAGCCCAGTAAACTGAGTCACAGTAGTACAACCTTGCACATCTTGCATCAGTTAAGCCATATTAAGGTTAACACTCTCTTTTTAAAAAAATGTGGCAAATATTCTACCTGCATATTTCAAAACCAAACCAAACATAGAAAGACTCTATCACTTCGAGTTTAGCAGTGATGCCATTCGGTATCATAGAAACAGGTGGGGTTTTTCCTCTATTTTCACTTCCATCGGAGAAACAACTATCCAATGATTAGCTGCTTAGCTGTAGACTGATATGGAAATTCTCAAAAGTTTTCCCCTCTCTCTGCATCCTTTCCCTCCATTAGCTATTGTCACATTTAGCAATAAAAGGAATTTCGTACGTATTATTACAAACAATATTCACAGCAATTCACATCATTGTACTCCAAGAGATGACTCTGATAGCCCTGTTTTGTTTAAATTAAAAAGAACAAACCCGCCAGCATATACAGCACTAATGGAATTCAAACACAATTAGTAGAAAGTAGGTAAGGCATCATGTTAAAAAAATCAGCACCCAAAGATAGCTGAAAAGGCTTATAAGTGTCTGTTTGTCTATCTGTGAATGCCGAGGACTGTGTGTCTAGCTAAGAAATAGCCTGAGACACCTGGCTGGTTGCTGTTATAAATTGTAAACAACTCCTCACCCCACAAACCAGAGTGCAATTTTTGTGAGGTGTTCTTGTCCCTCAGCAAAAGAAAGCACCAAGCCTTCATTTTTAACAAAAGTACTCCCAAACTTTTATTCTGTGCATGAAGAGATGATGCAGGGATCCAGAAAAATATGTTGTTTGGTTACAGGCTTAAAAGCAGAATTATGTAAAAAAAAATTATAGCAGAGGTAAGAAAGATGTTGCCCTCCAGATATTTTTGGACTACAACGTCCATTAGCCCTAGTAAGGACAGACAATGTTGAAGGAGCTGCAGTCTAATGATTCCAGGAGGGTCATATGTTCTCTACTCCTTCTTTAGAGAGACAGTTCTCTACTGATGACTTGGCTAAATAAAAATATATTTGTTGTTTAAAAATTTCACTCAGCTTAAGCTAAATTACTTCAGTGAGGATTAATGAGCACAAATTTTAAAAGCCCATGTCTTCCATTCATTCATATACCTGTATATATAAATGAATGAAAAAAAATCCTTATTAAGCAGAAAACTCTGGTTTAACTGGAAGAAATTACCTTACTTCAGTGAGTAAAGTCTCACTCACATTTTACTGATATTTCCCAACATTTGCTGCCTAAGGGGGAAAAAAACATGATCCTTCTTTTATCTTTTCACATGCTTATTTGGGTAAACTGATTTTATCCCAATGGAACAATAAAGAGTCTATCCCAAGGAACGGTAATCAGTGTTGGAGAAGCAGAGAGAAAGACACAGTTAAATAAGTACCCAGATTTTACGTCAGGCATTCCCTCCTTGAGCGGGCCATGCTTGATAGGCTTCCCCATGACCTGGGGGATGAGGAACATGCCCCCTCATATAGTATCATACCTCTACCCCTTATTCTGCCACCCCTTCCTACAAACATGCTATCTAGGAGTTCAGCGGGGGTGAAGAACAGCACCTACATGCATCTCTCTGATGTCCTGCTGAATTAACAGATATCAGGAAGTTGGGACCAGTAGGATGCAGGAACATTAGATATGGGCTAAGAAGCTAAAGGGGGTGGGTGGGCAGGTCATTTAGGCTATGTATTCACCTACATGTGAAAAGATCCCTGGCATAGGCAGATACACACTGCTAGGGTCTAAAGGACCAAGCAAATAGTTCTACAAGCCCAAAAGGGTTTCAGACCAGGGATTTTGCTTCATAACAAATTGCTTTTGAAAATGAGGGGGTTCCACAAAAGGTTTGTTCTATGCTACAAGGAGCAGCTGATCAAAGAAAGGGAAAGAAAATAAATTTTGTATTGAGCCAGTGCAAAGACCGAGCAGCCCTTTACATCCTGACAATTACCTCTTCAGTATTTTGTTATGTCACTGATTAAATTACAGTGTTCAAAAACCTGAAGTGATAAGGTTTTAAATTCACATTTCATATACGTGGGCTGGTGCCCAAAGAAGGGGTAAGTATCCATCAATGAGAACCAAAATGGATTCTGCTTTCACTTTTTCTTTGGCCTAAGTCCAATTACTAGTTCCAACCAGAGAAGAGCCCTTGAATTACTTAAACTCACTTAAGTGATGACTCAACCAAGTCCCCACTGATTCAGTGGGTTTGCTTTGACTGGGACTAGATACTGGATTTGGGCCATTCCCAGCAGGTCCTATTGATGAAGAGATAAACCTCTGTCAAGTTTTTATAAAAACTTGCCCCTTCAGCAGTGAGAACAGCTGAAACACCTGAAGTGAACAATTATTTGCATGTTTGATTTTTCTCCCACAGCTCTGTATCTATTCTTCAGATCCTGGTTCAAACAGGGCATAACATTCACAGCTTCAGTGGCGAAGAACAGATGAGGCACAGCAGCTCTGCTCAGTGGACTGAGTCTAGTGCCAGCATTTGTATACACAAAATGGAAAAAAATAAATAAATAAGTCCCTCAAAATGGGATGGAAGTTTCAGTGGGGGAAGGGTATCTGCATGTAGGTGTAAGAATATTTTAAATTTCCCTGTTTTTCATCTCTTTGCCTTTTATTAAACATTACTATCAAGACAAGCAACTATTTTATAGCACCAGAATTATCGGTAGCTGAGGTTAGCTGAAAGATCACTTGTAAAATTTCCACCATTACTGAATGAGTTTGCTCAGAAGCAGCATAAGTAAGATCCACTCCCCTTTCTAGACAGTACGTGGCACAGAGTTTTCTTGTTTCTTTCATAGTTTTGAAGGTGAGCATTTTTATTTTCTCCTCTCCCCCTAATGCTCCCCCCTGCTGAAATTAGTATAATAATGCTTTTATGAAAAAAAAGTATTCAGTGTCTTAGGTATGTGAGCTTGCAGCAAAGTCAAAGGAACAAAAACTAAGTAGTGCAGTTCTTATTAATGAAAAAAAAAAGAATAAAAACAAAATATAAAAACATCAAGTGGGTTGCCTGCACCCACATTTGACACTGAATGAGGGAGGTGGGTAGACAGAAGGGGGAATAAGTTTATATTGTTCTTGCAGCTCTAATACTGAGACATCCATCTGGACAACAGGCCAATTATCCTCATCGATTCACGATCATTTTTCCTAAGTGATGCAGGAAATAGGCCCAGGGGAAACAAACAGTTCTGCTAGTTTAGCATCACAATGTTGACTCCAGGGATGAGTCAAGGATGTCATCATGGTGGCTGTTGCTGTTGGAGTCACTGTCGTAACTCTGTGGGCTTGAATAGTTAGCTGCTTCTTGCAATCTCATCAGCATGTTCATCTAAGGAAACATAGAGAAAGACAAGAAAATGTTAACTTTGATTTCAGTCCAAAGATCTTTGTTCATCCGTTGTGTTAAGCAGATAGTTAAGCAGTTAGTTTTCAACACACTAAGCAGTCAAACGGAAGACAGATTTGTCAAATGGAGGATTAACTCAGTTTTTCCCTTGCGTACATTGACTTCTTTAGTAGCCATATGATGTGGGCCAAGCTGAATTTGTGTGGAGAAAAACCACATACAATGGCTGTGTGCAGGAAACTCACAGACAATGAACTCATCAGGTAATACACTATAAACATCCAGTAGTCCTAGCAGCAGATTAGGTTCAATGATTCAATCTTACTCTGGGGAGCTGGAATTACCTATCTCCATCCCACTGTGTATTGATCTCTGCAACTGTCATGCAATAGGCTGTCCAAGGATGACCAACACACCACAAACTCTTAAATACTACGATGATCTAAAGTAAGGATTCTGAACCTTGCAAGAATGGCAGTGTTCTGAGTATTATACATATTGAGTCAGTGCACAAAGTACAGGGCTGCATTTGGGAAAGTGAAGTCTGCGGGCTTGTGTGGCTCCCTAAGACCATCTGAGGTTCCAAAAGGTCTTCTCCATTTTGGGGGCCATTTTTTATACCTCAAAATGTTTCCATTTTCGTTAGGGTATACAGTGGGTAGTTCCATTCCATTTTAGCCTTCTAACCCAGCCCTTCCTGGTTTATATTCTGTTTTTTAAAAGGCCTCTCATGGGCCTAAAATAGGGCAAAATGAATCATTCTAACTCTTTTGAGAGGTTGCAGGGAACATTTTGAATGATTAGAAAATAAACTTGCAAAAATTACTGGTGGATGGTAAGTGTTCTGGTGAAGGGTATGTAGTAGCCCCTAATCCTCAAGTAGTTGTTAATCTAATGGACTGTGCACGTTGGTGTGGGATGAGAAAAGGTTGATAAAATCAGTCAAAACCTCTGGCAAATTCAATACTGAAGTCATGGCGCTTAACCATAAGGCCCACAGAAAATCTTGCTGCTCTAGCTACTTACTGCCTGACACTTCTTCCATTCCCTCAACACATACACACGTACACAAAATGTATGCCACAATCCATGCTTAAATATGTAATAAAATGTAGACAATGCAACCACATTGACAGAAGGTGAGTGGGAAGCGAAGAGCCTCCCATCATACAAGTAAGAGAATTCTAAATGACTAGCATGGGCTACACATGGGCTATGTACCACAAATTACATGCATGTGTACATTTCAGATACCACCTCTGAAAACTGGCCATCAGGCTTCAAAAGATTTAAATAATAATATTCAGTAGCCACAGTGGTGTAGTGGTTTGAGCGCTGGACTACAACCATGGAGACCAGGGTTCCCTGTTTAGCCATGGAAACCCACTGGGTGAGCATGGGCATATCACACTCTCTCAGCCCCCGAAAACTCCATGACAGGTTTGCCTTAGGGTTGCTCTAAGTCAGAAAAGATTTGAAGGCACACAACACAGCATAGAGACAAATCTCACCAGAGGATCTCCTTCAGCATCACTGGGAGGAACTTGTTTGCTCGTTGAACCTTCCCGTGGCATAGAATAACCATCAAATCCAACATCTTCTGGCCGCAACTGGAGCAATGGAGGCCATTCGTGGTGTTGTGGGGTGGCTGCCCATGGGTAAGTCTCCATTACCCATTTGGCAGGGTCTTCCCAAGGAGCTCTTCTTCCGTACAACTATAAGCAAGCAAGAAAAGGAAAACTCACTTATTTTTTTTTAAAGATAGGTTTTAAATTCATTAGCTTTTAGGCACCCGAGGCATTATATTGAAGCCCCCATATGAGGTTTGAGGGAACATGGGGCAGTCGCACTGCAGACCTGGTACTTGTCAGGGCCTAAACAGAAGACCGTCTGGGAGCCCCTGTTAATGGAACCTTGAGTTCTATGATGGAAGGTGGGAAAGAAATGTATTTAAACAAACAAACATGTTGATTAAAAAAGTGTTACCTTGAAGACTAAAAAAAAGTTTTGAATATGCGTAATAGCCCAAGTCATGAGTTGCACAGAATGATTCCTCAGCTGGCAGATCATTACACACATGGTTGGGGTAGATATCAGTGGGGTCAGAAGGATACAAATGTACAAAGGACACACTTGTATTATTTTCTTAATGATCTTTAATCAAACGTAGCTGGACAGCAGCACAGATATCTTGTGGTCAGCACATTATACAGCCACTGTCCTACTGATGTTTCAAGAGATATGACCAGCACTTCTTTTAAGACATGTTGATGGCCTTTCAGGGACTAAAGAAAGGCTAACCTTTCTGTGCATCCCCAGTCCCCCTGCTCTCTCACTTGTATCTGTTCACAGATTATAGTTGATCATTGCAGGTAAAGTGGCAAAACTGAATCTCAAATATCTGGACCTCAGGATTCACATTATAACATCCACATTTATCACAGATCTGTGTAAGGAACAACGGCATTTCAAAACTGTGTTCTAGGTAATCCTGAGATTTTTCAGAAGACTATGTGGGGTTCATGAAATTAATGGTAGGCAACTGTCACAAAAGACAATATCCCATCAAATACTGATTTCCAAGAAACTGTGTAGCCACAACATCCAAATGTATTACATGAACTCAGCTTGAACTCAGTACATGTAGGATGACAGCATGGATTGGACACATTGGCTAGATCATATGAACTGAATCACAATAGATGCCAGAGCCCTCTACAACGTATCTTGATTTCATGGTAAACATACATGGATTCCTTGAAAGACAAATGATATGGATAAGGAACATACAATTTGCTCAAAGGTTTGCAAATCACTGCACTAAAACAATGACACAAAAATTCAATTACAAATGCAAATTGAGAGGTTAAGCTGAAAAGCGCAAAGTAAGTAATCAAATGCAGATCTAACGAAGACACACACATTTTAATACCTGCGCGTATCATATAGCATAGCAACATTCCTCCCAGGCAGTGGGGTTGATGTAATGTGAGGTTTTCATTCAATAAGCTCAGATTTGCTTAGTTTTAAAGGATGAATTAGACCGGGTGCTTTCAGATAATTTTGGGTCCGCATTAGACCAGACCATGAAAAATCTACTTCTTTGATTTATAATTCTCAGAATATCTTTGGAGATTCTAAAAAGAAACTTTTCCATGTTATGGTTCAGCCAATAGTCGTCAGATCTATTTAGGAAGACCATCAGACTGGCCAAAAGCTCACTTTCCAGAAATCAGCATATAAAATTTTTGATGCCACAGAAGCTGCCAACCTGATGACTTCTACATGTGTTGAACAACAACTTTCATTATTCCTTGGGAGCTTATAGAGATTTTAGTTATACTGCAACACCTTTGGAGGGCACCAAGTTGACAAATGATGTTATACAGCAAGCAAGTGTTCTTGGTGTTTGCTCCCAGGCTATGGAACTCCTTTTCTGGAGAAGTTAGACTGTGGCCTCCTTGCTTTCATAGGCAGGAGAAGACCTTTTGTTTTGGCAGGTGTCTGAGGGCTAACTGCTTGAGAGAAAAGACCTTCCATGTGCGATATTATTTACATTTATTGTTTTTCTTTACACTGCTTTCCTTTTAACTGCATTTAATATTATTGATACATTACTTATATTTTTAACTTTTATAAGATGCAAAAATTTTAGTCATATCTATTTTAACTTTTGTAAGCTGCCTTGACTCCCAGACTGTGGAAAAGGTAAGAAGGAGGAGGAGGAGGAGGAGGAGGAGGTTCAAGATGTAACTCAGAGGCCATTTGAAAATAAAACAAAATAAAATAAATCCACCTGCTAAGTACAGGAGATAAGTTGCTATGACCCTCAAGGAGCAGGGTGTGTAAGAATGAAGAACAAAAGAAAGGCAGAAAACAACTATGCACAGTTGGCCTTCCATGTTTGAGGGTTTAATTTTTCACAGATTTGATTATTTGCAAGTTTCTCCAACTCCTGCCCCACCCACCTCAAGTGATTCTTTTCTGGAGGAACCTTCCCTCTTGCCAGCTCCGATCTGGCCATGCAGCCCTTTAAAAACCCACCTCTGCCCTCTTCCTTGTCCACCAGCCACTGTCTGGCTAGCTAAGGACAGATTACAGTGTGGTTTGTCAGTACCACAAAATCTCTGCTGATGCCCCCCAACAACCAAAGGAGGAGATGTGCAAGAGAGACGAAGCATAGGGCCACCATGTTTCCTCTCTTTCCCTCTCCTTTTTCTGACCTGGTTTGGACCCTGGGACCCTCACCAACCCTCAGCCCTCTTCCCACAGACACACACACACTTAGATTTTTGTGATTTTTTCACTTTTGTGGTGGTCTTCAACACCTAACCCAAGTGAATGTGGAGGACCAACCATAGATAGTTCCTAACGTAGAACAGTAAGATTTCAGTTTTAAAAATAGCCTGCTGGCTTTGTGGTGGAGACAGTTTTGGGTCAGCCCAGATGACCTCTGGATGTGAGGGAAAAGCAGTTGAGAAAAGCAGTTAATTTCCCCTGCAATTGAAGTGACTCTGTGTTTGAAAGAAGAACAATAAGACACTGTGAATTAGAATGTTAGGGAGGATGAAATGTGCCTCGCTATGGCCTTGCTATGCTTTGCAACATTAGTAAGGTTACACAGGGGTATGATGAGAACTGTTGTTTGTGCCAATTTCCTTTCTTGGACACGTGATGAATTTGCACTGGAGATGTATAAATTCCTTTGAATGTAAAGAGGCGGGGCTCAGACTTTTGAGAATTATCTCACTTGGACATTGTGCACAATAAATCTTTTTTCTAAAACCGTGGGTCTCTATCTCAGTTCCACTACAGCTTAAGTAGACCACTTGACAGGAGTATTCATCTGAGAATCATGCAGGTAGAGAGGAACAGAGAAGGCCAGTCTTCTCCTCTGAAGACATCATACCAGAGAAAAATGTTAATGACAGTGGAAGTGAGAAGCTTCTCTAACTACTTTTCCTTTTAGACTATATAGGGCCCAACCATTGCCAAATTGTCTACTTCCAAGTTTTGCTTTAAAGCCATCAAAGAATGACATTTCAGAGCTTGGCATGCCTCTCCTGTTTTTGGCGTCAAGGAATAGGTGACTCGGCACATTTTAGACTCTTACTTCAAACACACATACCCGACTATTGCTTTGAAGCAGTGTTTTGATCTGACTGCAGCTCAGTAATACACTGCAAACAGGCCTGCTCTGTGGAGCCAAGGACTTTTGTGAAAACCCACGTATATACTTAGCCAAAATCTTTTCAGCAAGATGAAAGCTGAAACAAATAAACAGCTTTCCAGATGAAAATCAAGGCTCTCTTTTTCATCCTTGTAGCAGTTTTAACTGGCTGCCCTTTGGAGGGATTATAGTTTACCTGCTACCCTTCTGTTCTGACAGGTCTCACTCGTGTGTGTGTGTGTGTCTATCATAGCTGGTAGAACATTAAGCAGTAACACCTCACAGGGACATACGAACACTAGAATATCATCAATTCTCTTGGCATAATATTTTACTGCCAATCAAAACCTTGATGGCAATCCCTTTTAGTCATTATGAGATGGAGATAAGTTACAAAGAGGTTGAAGCTGCTAATGACATTTTTTCCCCCAGAAAACCAAAAAACTATTTCATATAAAATTCGACTTCCACTCAGAATGGCCTTTGCCATGGATAATTCCCTCCTGTTGGGCCAAATGCTCAAAACTATAAAAACTATGAAGGAAGGAAGGAAGGAAGGAAGGAAGGAAGGAAGGAAGGAAGGAAGGAAGGAAGGAAGGAAAAGGAAGGTCTTTTGACATGTCTTCTGTCTTTGAGATTATTGTAATGGAGTCTGATGGGCATTTAAAAGTTCTGTTCATCTATTAACTTCGGGTTAGACTTTTTCTATGTGAATAGTACTTTAACCCACTGTTTTCTCATAAAACATTTTTAAAAATTTGTAAGAAAACAGTAGTCTTCTAAAGAAGAAGTCAAGACATACTAAAATAACAAACTGGTAGAATATTTATTCACTTGGCTATTATACGGTATAACTGCTTCAGATAACATTCTCTTGACCAACATGTTAACCAATATTTTAAGGAATAAAGAACAAAACATACAACTTTGGCAAAAGAAAGTCTTTCCTGCGCTTTTTTTAAAAAAAGCACTGGAGCTTGAAGCCAATTTGAAGTTTCTGCAAAACACACCTAATCTGCATTGATGGTCTGAATGGGTTTACACAGCGTAGTCCTATACACCACTAGCCAGAACTACGTCCCATTGAATTCAGCAGGGCTTACTCCCATGGAAATGACTATAAGACTACAGACTAAGTAATCTGAATACGCATGGAATTTCTACATTGTAAATTTTTTAGTTTAAAGACACAGATTTTTCCCTTTAGAAAGTTGCTGTACACACAAAAGCCATGAGAACAAAAATTTACAAACAGGATACTCATGTCTTTCATCTGTATGTCAATTCTATGCCCTCCTTCTTTCATTTCTCCCTGTTTAAAAATGGAAGCATCTAAAACTACTACGTGTTGTATGATTTCACAGTCCTGTACACTGACAGTGTTAATTCTGTAATCTGAATTCTTTAGCCAAAGAAGAAGGCCAAGTCTGCATTATGCAGCTGAAAGAACCCCATCATCATAAGTATTACTACTACTAATAATAATAATAATAGCCTGGGAAATGTTACTTTTTGGGGACTTTAACTTCTAGAATAGCAACAGCAATGCTGGCCTGAATCCTATTAGTAGTTCTAGTTAGAGTAAGCTCCTGTATCAAATAGCAAGTCAATGGATCTCCCACTGAGCTGAATAGTCTACCCTAGTTAAGACTATCAATAGGATTCAGGCCTAAAAAGTTACTTTTCCAAGATTTTTTTTCAGTTATGCCAGCCAGTAAATCTTGATAGAAACAGCAGATGCCATAATACTGTATCATTCTGATTCTGACATATGGCGTAACGGACTACTGTTCAAGAAATACCAGACCAGATCCTTTGTGGGTGTAACATTATTATTTCTTAAATGTTCAAATAAATCACAAATAAAAAAGGCCCCACTTGCAGCATTCCTGGCAAAGGTAATCCATACATACAGTATTGTATACTTTTAAACAGAGTCTGGAAAAATTATTTTTCTAAGTTCTACTTGGAAAACCATCTAATACCAGAAAAATAAAACATGGAAAGTTACTGGTCTTCCCTCTCAACCATCAGTACTTCTAGGGCAGTACAATCATGGGAAAATATACTATTACAGTGAGTATGAGGACAGATTTGAATGATACCATGCAAACAAAAATAAAACAGACTACAGCTGAGATCCTACATTGCCCACAATAACAAATGAGTCCCGCAGATGGAATTCCACTATTGGCTTCCCATTCACCACTCCCAGGACTGGTTTGCTGAGATAACTCCATTAAATAGCCAATTTGGTCCTGGGGAAGAGTGAGAAAGGAGGTATCAGAGAAGCACCTAGCTGTGCCTTATAATGAGATGCAGACCAATAACATCTTCTACTGAGCCAGCCGGCATGACTATTCATGGGGGCTGTTGCAGCAAAAGTATGACTCCTGGGGGGCTGTGGTCATTGCAGAAGGTGGAAGAGAACATCAAATTCTGCAATAACAACAACAAAGGACATATACAAGCGTACAGTGGACTAATGTCACTGTTCGAATGACAGCCTGTGATTCAGAGAGACATCTGTGAATACTCCAAGCAGAAACCTTTAACATCTTCCCTTTGAACAGCAGAACCTTATGTTGTTCATATTTACAAAACTCCCGCAGTTTCAAACAAGGCTTGCTACATGAGTCCAAGGCGAGTCTGGAGCTTTAGCTTGAGAAATACAGTTTCTTTTTGAGACTGAGGAAAAGCGATCACTTCTTTAGATCTAGGCTGTAGACAGTAGCGCAATCTAAAGCAAAGGGTCTTCCCTGGATTTTTTTAAATAAATTGGATTAAACATTCTATAAATGGTAGGGGTGGAGAGATAATATTATGTCTAAACATATGAGGTAAGTAGATTCCCTTCACTACCGTTGCTTCTTTAGCAGAATTCACATTCCTTTCTGACAGCAGAACAACTGGTTACTGAGCAAAAAATTGTCCACAAGGTGGTACAGTGTCACCAGAAGACAAGGACTGTCAATCAAATGTCAAATCACAAGTCCCCATTAGTGAAATTGCAGGAATCTTGTAGGTGCCTCATCAGATAGTCAGAAATTTGTGCTGGAGACAGGGAGAAATAAGGAAGTCACGTAATCTTCTCCGATCTACTGCCCTCCATTATGTCAGATGCTGTCTGAGGATGATAGACGTTATATCCAACACATCTGCAGACACCAGGTTGAGGAAGGGTAGGATAAGGGGTACCTGCTGTAACTTCAAGAACTAATACCTAAGCTTTTCTCCCCCCTTATCTTCCCTCTTCATCTGTTGTTCCTTTCGCATTGTGCCTTCTGGGTTGTAAGCCAGCCTTATTACTAAAGGTTGTAAGATGCTCTGGGAGTCTTCTTCATTAAAGACTGGTATAGAAATGTTTAAATATATAAACTTCTGAGATTGAATCCAGACAAATTACATTTTCAAGTCATCACAACAAAATGTATATGGACGGTTATCTTAAATCTTTCCTTTTCATCCTTAAAAAAAAGGATACATCCCCACAATTATTTTTTTATCGCTCTTCAGGTTGCTGAACCACCTCTTAGCAGTTATTTTGGCTGCCAACCACAGTGAAATGAATAACAGCTTGTGGAACAGCTGTGTTTTTCAGCAACCCTAATTTATTTGAATGTATCATGTGCAGAAGAAACCTCTGGTGGATTGAGCTATATAACGCCAAGGCCAAAATAGGTGTGCCTCAAGTGTAGCAAGCTGGAGATTTTCTTCTTGTGAAGCCATGTCACACATCAAAGATAAACTTGGATTTGCTAAACGAATACATCTCAGGTAATCAGGAAGTTGTTATTCGCTGTTAAGTTGACTTTGACTTATGGGGTCCCTATGAATGAGACACTTTCAACATCCCCGGTCACCAACTATGTTGCTCAGGCATCGCAAACTCTGGACTGAGGCCTTTTTGAATCAATCCACTTGTATGGTGGTCTCCCTCTTTTCCTGCTGCCTTCCACTTTACCAAGTATCACCGTCTTTTATGTGCTTAAAAATGATGACATGTATTTTCTCCTACAAGCTTCCTAAGCACACAGAACAACTAATTTCAAATACATATAGGCCTATGATGAGTCGCAGTGTAAAACAACAACAACAACAACAACAACAAGCACTTCTCTCACCTGAATTGAAACTAGTACCTCACCTATCTCATTTTGCCCTTCTCCTGTGTCTTGTTATGCAACCTAATTGCCACAAGAGGGCAGTGGCCAAAGCAGAAATCCAAAACTGGAACAGATTAATATGAGATTGACAGGAAGCAGGGGTGGAGGAATTTATTTACTTAGAGTGCGACTTTTTCTGTTTAGGAACTTTGCATAATATCAAAAAATGGAGGTGAAGAAAGATTTTACACAACATCCCAACTTTCATATTTTCATAAAAAAACAAATGTAGCACAGGGAGCTATTATGACCTCCTTTTTCATCACCCCGAATCAGAGGATTTCACAGCAAAAAAACCACTGTGCTCCTCCAACAACACTGTATCGTTGTGGTCACCAAAAAAAAATCAGAGAAAAGGGTGGTTCATTTCAATACACTACTGCATATAGAAATGATTTGTTAAACATGAGTGCATGGGTGTGGGAGACAGTATTGCCTGGATGGGAACTTGTGCCAAAGATAATTTTTATGCAGAGAGATGATAATATACTGTTACTCAGGAATGTAGTGCATGGAGGAGATCTCACTTTCAGACTTCTCTAGACTGAAGAAAGCAGATTCAAACAGGCCACTGTGTACCTGTCCAGAAATATATGTGCATCTTTTCAACCACTTCCTTGTGCCAGGATCATTGTACTGAGTTTGGATTCCACTTTAAAATCTTCTATACTTCTCCAAGTGAAGCAAGGATCAGTCTACTTAAATTGCTCACTCAGATGCACTTTCAGGTTTTATGCAGCACCCAGAGTCATGTAGAAGCTTAATGCTCCAGTGACATACATGGTTGTCTTTTAATTGTAAATAAAAAATAAAAAATGAAATGAAACAAACAAGATTTTGTACAAGGAGTGATACCCAAGTTTGAGTAGATCCAATCTTTGATGCTTTAACTTTAATTTCAAGAAAGTTAGGCTGGCTAGGCCTTTCATGTGATTCAGCAAAGATCTTTATTTTTTCTTAAGTACATTTTTAATAATTTTCCTCATTCAGATATATTAAGGCCAGATAAGTTTCTGAAATAACTTTTCCAATAAGCATACCACTAGCATGTTATCAGTATCATGCCTATAGGTTGTTGTGGGTTTTCCAGGCTTTGAGGCCATGTTCTGTTAGTATTTGCTCCTGATGTTTCACCTGCATCTGTGGCTGGCATCTTTAGAGATCCTCTGAAGATGCCAGCCACAGATACAGGCAAAACATCAGGAGCAAACACTAATAGAACACAGCCTCAAAGCCTGGAAAACCCAGAACAATCTATGGATTTCGGCCATGAAAGCCTTTGACTTTACATACCATGCCTATCTTCAAGCATCTGCTCTTATGAAAGATAATCAGCAGCAAAGAGTGCCACTTTACGTGAACCATTTCATGATGCTGAGATAATTCCCACCTTGATAAATGTAGGAACTCCAAGCACAATAAACCTTAAAATGCCATTTTACAAGGTTCAATCTACAGCAGGGGTGGATAGCTGTGGAAGGCTACGGGGCCGCAGCAGACCTTTAGGAGAACTTGGAGAGGTACCCTTGGTACCACAGTAACACTGAACACCCTCTGTGGGGCATGTTGTTTGGTCTTTCCAGGCTCCCAGAGGACATTTTGGAACATTTTATGGCAATAAACAAATAAAAATAAATAAAAAATATAAAAATTAATTTTTTTAAAAAAATCACAGAATTTTGTTTCAATCCTTCAAGGTCAAGGGTGGGCCCAAACATGTGAAAATATCCTCTATGCTTTCTAGAGATCATTATGGGGCTTTTTGAAGCAAATAAAATAAAATAAAATAACAAACTGAACCCCGGATCATACAAAGATGGTCCTGGGAGACTGCATGTGGCCCATGGGCTGTACTTTACCCACCCCTGCTGTACAGATAAAAGCTGATTTTTGATAAAGAATGGCAGAATAATCACACCTGTCTCGAACTGCTCATTTTAATGACTACTTATGCAGCAATTTTATGGAAGCCTTGGAGGTAGGGATAGTCTGTGGCGGAAAAGCAGCTACTTCCTAATTCCTGCCTAGCTGAAGACAGCAAGGGAAGAGTGCTCTCTCTCTCTCTCTTTCAATCTTCCCTCCATTTTCCTTTCTTCAGTCATCCTTTTTAAATAGTCTCTGCACTGATTTCAACAGAAGGGAACATTACATTGCTGACTAAGCACATCCTAGGCCATTCTGATCTTTTCTGATTAAAGATGTGAAGAATGTTAACGATAAATACAAGATATCTGGACACTAGATTCTTTGTACTACAGGACTTTTTAGAGGGGAAATTGTGCATAAATTCATAAAGTTTTCCAGTGGGAAAAGCATGCTTTGGGGCAGAGGACATATATTCTATGCAAAATATCCTGATTCTTCTGCAAAAACAGTGGGTTTTTTTGTTTTATTTTTGGTGCAGAAAATACACATAGGCAAACCACATGGGATTTTTCTGGACAGGAGTTTGGTTATTTACAAAAACTGCAACGACTTATACAAATTGTGTAGAAATGCACAAGTTTGTGTGCAGAACAATTATATGTAGTTTTTCTACAAGTACATTCTATAAAAAAAGCTAACACAGGAATCACTGTATTTTGCTCAAAGCACACATTTTCCGAACAAAAATATTTTTTTCCTGCACAGGAAAATGGTGAAAATGAATTTTCCTTGGTGAAGTTACAAAGTTACAAAGAACAAATAGTGGTTTCTCTTGTATTCTCAGGGAATGGGGAAAAATTGTTGAAATTATTCTATCTTGCATTTTGGAACGAAATAACTAAAGACTGACATTCCTACTTCCAGCAGTAATTAAAACAGAAAGAATTACTGTGCTTGTTGCTCAGTTCCTCTCAACACTAAGGAAAATGTCAGTGCAGGTCTCTGTAACTTGTGCTCTAAGCAAGCCTAAAAGATGGCTAAAAAATCTTAAATAAAGAAATAATGAAAGTATAGGTATGCGTGCATGTTGCAGAAAATATGTTTTTTACTTATCTGCCTAGGAATGAAAAACAGTATTTCCACAGTGAAGTGATGAGCAATTTCTGAAGGTTCAAGGTCTCCATCCCCTGGACTGCATTAAGCCATACCTCCCCAGGAAAAGAAAGTGGTTTAAAAGGAAGGCAACTAGTATCACTCAAGGCTTGTTGTGAGGGCGCTGCCAATAAAATGATATCTGCACCTTTGCACCTGGATATATGATTTCCATGCATGATCTCACCTGTAGCCCTTCTCTGACAGCCTCAAGAAGATAGGGAACAATGGAGTAATTCCACAGGTCAGTAAACCAAACTCTAGAACCATCCACATCTATAGGGCACGAGAGGAAAAGTCGTGGACCTACAACAACAAAAAGAAAATTACATGCTGAATGTACTTGGTGAGTATGGCTTTTAACAATTATTTTAACCACAACATAAAGCAAAGAATGACAAGAAAGAAGGGAAAATGAAAAAAAAGAGAAGAGGACAAAGAGAAAGAAACTCTTATGAGGGAACATGTGGTTCCATAATAAAGGAACAAAGGAGTTCTTTCAACGGACCAGAGGCTGTCTATGAAGTTCACATTATACTTTTTGACTGATCCCATGCATTACGCCATTAAAGAAATTTACACCTCTACAAAGCACTGGAAAACGTTTTTATGAGTTCTGAAGTCTCACCGATAGTAACATCTGAAGAACTATGAGCCTCCAAGAACTTGTTGAGATGTTGCCAGACTTTAGGAATCCAATCTATGATCTTGACCAATTCTGCATTTCTCATCCTGCCACCAATTTCTGTTTCAATGAGCTTCCTTCTCAAGAAACGACCAAGAAATCCCTTGACTGGCTCAGTGTGGTTGGCACAGAGAACCCATCTGAAGTTGTGGTGGAGCTGAAGGTTAGGTGTAGATGATGTTGCCTGGTTCATTGTTCCAATAATGTAGGGACTATGGGAAACAGATCAGTAAGAAAAAAAACCTTTAAAAAAACAATAAAACACTTATCTAATCATTTAATTTAGACCTTTCCTTACTACCACTGAGATGTGAATGGACCTAGTGATACTGATACCCTGCTTCAGTAGTGGCTGAGTTTCCATATATTAAGAAATGTTTCAAAACAAATTATCTCTACATCACACAGAAGACTAAAAAAAAGTATAGAATCTATGATAGAATATGAACTAGGTTTTACTGAGGGAATTCATCTCTAAAACTATAGATTGGGTGTCCTGGAAGGGCAAGGTGAGGGAAACGGATGAGACTACACAGCGGGCAAGGGATTTGAGAAATTAGAATCTGAATGGCAAGAGGTACTATAGCAGAGGGTTAATTTGCTCCACACTTGGCCAGATGCACTCCGAAATCATATGGTAGGACACTGACCTTTCGCAGTGCTCAGGGGCTTTTACGCTCCCCTTTGACAAAATGCTGGACGAAGCTTCCCCCTCCCCTTGCAAAAAATAGGAATCCTGGTTGATTGGTGGGCAAAAATATAGGAGCCCACTCCTCATAAAGAAATTGCCCCATAATATAAGAGCAACTGAAGGACTTGTTCTCAATGAAAAATTTGTTCAGGACTGGCTTTCCTTGATAGGCTATGTCAACAACAGTGGAGCCTTCTTTTGCGCATCCATCCTCTCATACACTGGCCTTTTGGAAGGACTTGCTCTCTACTTAATACCTGATTATGAAATGTGACAAACTCTTTCTGCTCAGCCTTTTATTGATCAACTATTACATGTGACTGCATAACATCTGTCATGTTGTTTGACTGTTTAATTTTATTATGCTTGTCATAAATGAATTTGCAAATTATAATAAAAAAGTAAAACAGAAAATAATGGGGCAAAAGTCATGGTCAACTTTTCACACTTAATTCACTGGGACCTGCATTCAAGTAACTTAATTTGAATCCAACTCAATGAGTTGGATTCCTGAATGAAATACACTTTCAGTTCTAAAAGATTTAGGTATAACATCCTATTACCATTTGTGGTACTTGCAGTTCAAGAGGCCATTGAAGATCTCTCCCAGAGAGCTAACATGGTGTAAGTTGTCCAAGATGATCACCAGAGGCATCTCCACAGCATTGTTTTCACTATTGCATTGATCAGCGAGGTTGGAAAGGTATTGACGGAGTTCCTGTGATAGAGGTGGGAAGAGAGAATTTGCTTTCAGTTATCTCTTTTGGCAATTCCAGAAAGAATTAAAGCAGTAATAGTAAAGCACAAAGAGAAAAAGAAATAAAATTTTAGAATTAAAAATTATAGTTCAGGCAAACTTGGTATCTTGCTTAAACAGCTGACTTTTGTTCCTCCAACAATGATTCTCAATAATGAGACTGCCTCTTCAGATCTAATTACTCAATGAGGGATGGTTTTTGGAGAGAAGTCCAGAATCAGGAGCATGAAAAGCCAAGGACAAGAGGAGGCAAGAGGAGGACTGGCATTGGCAGCTCTGACTTTAAAAAGCAGCTTAGACTCTAACTTCTCTTCTCCACAAGCCTATCAGGTCTGTGAACTTTGTGGTGTAGACAGACTTTTGCAGAGATAGATTTAGTCTTAAAGAAGACAATGCAGGAGCCTCCAAAGGACATGAACTAGAACCAAATGTCATTCATTCCTCATCAGATAGCAGTCCTCTTTGACCATAAGGCAGTTTACAAAAGATCAGAGTTCTTCAGTTCACACTGAGAAGAAATACCAGCACATTCTTCAAGTAAAGTCTTGTCTTCATCTCTATCCAGTGTAAGATGTAAGGACACTTTGCTTCAAGAACGTCCTGGTATTTCTTCTCAGTGTGACCCAAAGAATACCTCACCAAATCATCTGTTCAGGGGATAAAATTTCTTCATTTGCAAACAGTTTCAAAGAAAAGTTAATTTCTGTATGCTTACCTTACTGGACTTGTGATCCACATTAAATGTTGCAATAGCACCATCAGCCAACTCCCTGCCTTCTCTAAGTACCATATACTCTGACAGACGATTGGCTAAGTATGTCTTTCCTGTGCCACTCGGACCAGACAAGATGATTCTCCTGTGTTCCACCAAGAGTGACACATAGCGCTGTAATATAGGCTTTGGGATCAGGGACTCAAACACCAGACAGTCCAAACTATTTTCTGCAATACCTGTATAAACAGAAGGCATTTATTTTTTAAAAAAAAAACTTTGAAGGTATTTTTTAACAGTTCTTAAGGATTTCAGTTTAAATATTTTAAGGTTTTTAAACTCCAGAACCACCCACATCTATAGGGCATGAGAGAAAATGTAGCAGATTTAAGAGGAGACAAAGAAAATTACACAACAAATGCATTTGGTGGGTATAGTTTGTAACATTTCTTTTAAGCAAATAAATCCAAAAGATTTATTATAGTCTTCACAGTAGGTGAATCAATCATACTAAATCCTTGAAATGATGGATCACACTCTATGTCTCCCCATCACAAAGAAAAAAATAAAACTGTTCTTCTTTCAAAAAGTTTGGTTTCTACATGAAATGGAGTGGAAAGAAGGAGATAATATACACAGATTTCTCTTCTATATCCACAATTTGTGAGCAAGAACTTAGCAGACATGGTGTTTTACTGCCAGTGAACAATTACCTGAAGCACTATGTAAGTAATCACTGTTCTTCTAGTTTTATTTTATTAAGAATGTCTTTAATTTGTGTTGTACACAAGAAAGTTCAGATAGTTATGTTGCGGTTATTATAAGTTGACAGGTAAATATGCAAATTTACATAAAGGTGTAGATAATATTGACAAACTGACAGAATCATAAGAACTTCTGTATATTGCTCAGTATTGGGCATAGGCATTGGTTTCATGTTGTTCCACTGCTGTTTGAAGTCCGTAAGTGGGACATATGTATGTTGACTGACTATTATACTCATGGCTTGTTGGTTTGCTCCTCATAGGGAACTGACTGGCTGCTGTGTGAACAGAATGCTGGTAGGCCTTTGATGTAATCTAGCATGTTTTTAAATATCTGCAATAGGCTACCGAGGTTACCCACATGTGTACTGTCCCCAAGATCACTTAGAGACCATACATTTTGATTATGCCATCTGCAAAACCTTACATTCATGCTGTCAGATTGTGTACTTTCTATAATTTTCATGCAGATACCTACAATCACTATTTATTCACATTCCCCATCGTCTCCACTGTATTAACCATTCTTCCATTTTCTCTCTCTCTCTTTGAAAGAATATTCCTTAATTCATCAGCAAACAAAATAGTTCTGCCTCTCCTAGAATGCTGACCTATCTGTTGAATCAGAGACTGGTAATAATGATTCACATGTAACGTATATTTCATTGAGATGATAACAGCACAAGGATGTACCTTTTATAAAATCATGAATGACCAGTTAAATTATTACATTTCTGATGACACAATAAATGTTGAGCTACTAATTCCAAAGCATTGCATTGTGGGTTATTTTGGAGGTTTTTTAAGGAGTAATCAAAAAGTACTTGCCAATATGCAACAACCTATGTGTTATTTTGTCAAAAAGCAATGCTAATATTATTAACTCTTTAAAACAACATTCCAGACTAAGTGTTGAATCTGTGTTCATCAGAACAGAAACAAGTGGAACGTGCAACAAAACGTTGCAGTTGAGCGCTCCTGTTTAGGTTCTAGCCAGTCAGTCATCCTTCCCTACCAGGAAATTCCATTCAATTCACCTTTTCTCTGATTTTTCCCAAGTGAAACATAAAATTCCATGGTAAATTAGTAAGCCTAGTCCTCACTATGATGTGTTTTTTTACCCCTTAGGTGTCTTTTTTGAAAAGCTGACTTGTATTTCTGCAACTTCAGGGATTTTCCAAATATACTGTTTCTCACCAGCAGCATTTTGGCTACATAGCAATCAACACTCAACAACTAAATCTGCATGTAAAGAGAGCAATACCTTTCCTGGCAAAAGAACTTCCACAGGAGAACACTTCTGCAGTGTCAGCAGGCACAGCTGATTCTTAAAAGCTAGTAGATGGAATGTGAGTTGAGAGATTACATGAAAATGGAATGCTTACTGCCCAACCTACCACTAATCAAGATTAAACATTTGTATGAACAGCTGTATCTCTGGAAGGTGCAAATATTTTAACTGACCACAAAATGACTGAAAGAGGGGCTCTAGTCCCAGAATAATATCAATATCATAGGCTGACTCTTGAAGTCTCGTATAGCATTGCATGGTTTTTTTCTTTCAACTCTTAACACCACCAGGTGCTACAGGGCAATGAATTCAAGGAAAACAGACTGGCATTCACACCGGGATGAGACAGAACCAGAAAAATGAAAATTCCTTTTTGGTTTGTTGAGCAGAGTTAGTTCTCCCACAATCAATCAGTATCTCCACTATCTACAACGGTTCAAACCAACCATATGTTTCCAACAGCGATACGACACTAGGCAGGAATGTGACTGCATTTGAAATGACATGCAAATTAAGGAAACGCAAAATTTAGTCAAGAAAGGAAGAAAGGTTATTAAATTTTGTGTTGCTTCTCTGAGGTTCTTTTAATGCTGAAGCCTCATACGATGTGTAATTACAAAAGAGCTGTAACAAATAGATCACTATAATTTACCTTTGATAGTCACCGAGATGGTGTTGTTTTCACCAACCAGATAGCCACAGGGCAGGAGCTCAGGTGTCTCTGTGCTATTTGTGCGAATGATTTCCCCAATGCTGTATCCCAGGACACTGTCTGAATTCAACCCTAGCTGATTCACAGGATCTACATGAATGATGTATTCCTACGAAGGGTAAACAGAAAGCAAGCAAACAAAAATGAACAAAAAACAAAAAAGAAAGAAAGAAAACGCACTGGCAGGATTTGAGGTCTTTAATAACAGCAACCTCATAATCAGGTGTATTTTTCATTTTCGTGACAAATTAATCCCTACAATGAAGGATATATTACCAAACATGACATGGAAAAAGAAAACCAAATTCATTCCCAATTTTAGTTGAAATGTATGTTCTAGCCCAGTGGTTCTTAACATGTGTTTACCAGGGATCCCCTTTGAATATCCTTTTTTGCTGTAGACCCCCAAGATTTAACTCACGATTTAAAACCCTGAAGTGTATAAAATATGTATTTTAAAATGTTCAGCAGGGGAGACAAGGGAAAAATAAGTAATTGCACACTTCCCTCAGAGACACTGGAGTGAAAGACTTTTCTCCTGCTTCTTTGGCGTAAAGGACATCATAAACATACATTATTCTTATTATTACTGCCAGTTTATGACTAGGGTGGACTTAATAGCAACACACAGGCCCAGCCAGCCAGCCAGCCAGCCTGCCTGCCTGATTACATTTGCCTTGGTTCCTGTCAGGCGGATGCTCTATTATAGAGAGGAGACAGACTTATCAGCCTTTGAGGCTTCAAGAACTCCCTGTTGAGGACACCACGGCCTCTCAGGGATCTGTGGACCCCAGGTTAAGAATTACTGTTCTAGCCCATCTGACTTAATACTGGACTAACCCGAGAAAAAGTGTGGACATAAAAAGAGTGTTGGAATTTTGCACTAGTCACAGACCAGATCAAGAAAGACCTGTGAGAATTCACCATTTGCTGTGCTAGCATGGCAGATTTCCTGTTGGACTTAGTATAGGTGAAACAATTTCTATTTTCACCGTACACTTAAATCAAAGGACTACATACGTAAATCTGGAACTGATGCGATGAAAACCCTTTATTTATTGTATATGAGAAGTGTCAAGGATTTCTGCTGAGTCAGACATGGTTTCCTCTAAGTGGATGGCAGAAAATGAGGTGACGTGGCCAGAAGTACAGGCGCAAGGTTAATTGTCTGTTATGACTACAACTTGTGTACTGGGGAAGGCCATATGCCAGAAGGATGATTGGGTCACCCTATATGTTCAGGGTGACAGTTAGCCCTTAAAAAGGCTGGGATTTGCCAGTCCAGTCCACCGGACGCGGTGAAGTCTTGCCTCACTGTCTGCACTCTGCATGTGCTCAGAGGAGCCAGTCCCAGCCAAATCCTGACAAGAAGTAATGCTTTTCTGAGTACCATATATTTAGGGAAAACAACAAGCAATGCCATGATTTTCATTCCTTGATGCTAAGTGCTTATATGTTTCTGGCAGGCTACTTTTGGAAAAGGTGTTAGATCAGATGAATTTCTGATCTGATCCAGTAAGGCACTTCTTATATTCCTGCTTTCAGAATACGATGTGATAGTAATGCATGTACCCCCTCCCCCAGCCATTTCTGTGGGTCCCTCAGGTCTCTGCTCTCACCAGAGATGACACCAGTGCCCGAACACAGCTTTGCTGCTCAGAAACTAGCAGAATAGTCTACTGTATTTCCCAACTGTTATGCCCTATGAACCATATTTCCTAGCAGAAGTGGCAGATTTGGGTGACCGAATCAGCCTGCTAAGCTGTAGCAGGAGGCTGCAGCCCCAACGGGATCTGGGAAAGAGACAATGTAACCCCCTCCCCAGCCGTAAGTTGCTCAACTATGTCAGAATGAGTAAGGCAGAGGTTCACTTGTTCTGTGGGGAGATGTGTGGTATCACAGATGTCAAGGGAACTGTGCAATTTGCCACTTTCCATGTTGCAATATAATGCAATGTTTCTTTTTTTGGCATTACTTTGCTAATCTGAAATAGGCAAGACTGAATGCCTTATCCAAGGTCAAAAACTCTGAATCATAACAGAAAATAAATATCTTATATTGTGTTCTCCACCATTCTCTTTCTTTGGTATGTTGCAATCAAATAATAAAATCATAGCAGAACAATAATTTAAAACATGGACCACAGCCAATATACACTGATATCTCAGAAATGTGTATCATTAATCATACAAACATGAACTTATCAAGAAAAAACGCACTGTGTTGTTTTTTATCATGCAGGACCAACTTAAGCAAAGAAAAGCTTGGGAAAATCTCAATCTAAGCTTTACTTTTCAACATTTTCTAGAATTATGAGGTCCACAGATATGACTAATGCCAGTGAAGGCAGCAGTGCTTACCAGTGTAACAAAGAAGAGCCTGTTAGCATTGTTTGAATTCTGAATCAAGTCAAATACCTTACAGGAAGCACCACAGCAACTTTCAAAGCAATGTTGTTAGAAATAATGAGAAAAAAAAAACCCACTACTTACTTTAAAAAGCCTTCTAACAACTCCATCCAGAACATCCCATTTGGTTTTTCCACTGACTCCTATGCAGCCAATGAGAAAGAGGCGAGGCCTAGAATCCTAAAAGCATACAAATGCGTTAAAAGAAGGCTGGACTTACTGTTTATACTTTCCATATATGTAAAACATTTCACCACGATTGCCCAGCCATTGTGGTGCAAATACCTGAGCTGAAACCCACAATCCTGTATGTATGCATCTCCTCCGCTATTTCTTCTGTGATTGGAAGCTTTTTCCAATCAAACACAACTTCTTGCACCAGGCAAGATGGAAATACAGATGAGTTTCTCCTTGTGCAAGGCATTGTGTAATGCTATGCAAGGACACAAAATGCCTTCCATTATATCTTGCGTGACAGTTTACAGGAAAAGCACCAGTGCCAGAATTTATCCTATTCGTACAGCTCTGAATCCAACCAATTGTTTATAGGTAAATACCAGCATCATGAATTGGACTTGAATGATAACCAGCAGCTACAGCACTCTGCAGCAAATCAGATGAAATATGTTCTCCACATTACATTGCAAGATTCCTCTAAATTTGGCAAGTGAGTTTTGTTGACACACAGGTGCTTGTCTCATTGCCCTGCACCTGATCTACATCTTGGATCATATTCTATTAATATCAAGGTTTTTTTAAAAAGTTACTTTATAACCAGGGAACAAGAAAGAGACCATAAGGCATTTTTCAATTTCTACATGACAGATCATGAAAATCTCTTTCCTCAAAGCTATGTGCACATTTAGTTCAATTTCCCTTTCATTCATTCCAAGTTCCTAAGGCATGAGCAGGTCTGGACTTCCCAGCACTTAAGACACCCACAGCTTCTGGCATTGAGTCTAGACTAGAACTGCAACTATAGCTGTGTCATCAGGAGCAGCAAAGGAAGAAGGTACAAGAGAAACAATCTTAATGGGAACCAAGCCAAAATTGATCTTCTGAGAACAGAAACACTTGTGAAAGCATGGCTTTTCCTTTTACAATTTCTGTTGAAAACTTTGCAAGTAATTCCAATATTATACAATGCCTTCATTCTCTGTTCTAGAGGGGAAATGGCCAAGAGACCACAGATAAGAAGAAAGACATTCTTATAAAAGGAACAAGGAAAATAAAAAACAACCATGGGAAAACAAGCCATTGGGATGGGTCTGGAAAAAAGCAATATTTGACTGATTATACCATGCATTTCTATAGAAAACTCCATTCTCAAATAGTACTTGAGAAAATACTATTTCACTGATGGACAAGGTGGAGTTAACAGAAGCTTTCCTAACTGTTAACCAGATATTTCAAATTCCACGTCACCTCTGATCAACACTAGAGACGTCAGTAATCTAAAATCATAATCTTTGGCTTGAAAGCAGAAGGTAAATTGCTGGTTAGATTAGAAGTCTAATAATGCTGAAAGAGCTAGTCCATATTTGCACTAAACACTGGAGTATGCTTTAAGTAGATTTTCTAATTGAACATCCTAACTGTACAGGATATTTTTCTGTCACTCCAAAATTAGATCTCATCAGTTAGTCATTTCCTAGAAGTAGTCCCAGTACTTTTTTTCTTGATAAGCCTGTGCATTAACTCTACCACTTCAGAAGATGAAATTCATGTGACTAAAAGCCAAAATGGCGGAGGGAGGGGATCTCTGCATGTAGAAAACTGGATATTTGGAAGGATTCTTCTGTAGCCTTTTTCTGGAATTGCATGACTCACTAGAAAAGATAACAATACTCAGTAGAGATGGTAGAAGAAAAAGAGGAGGACTGCATCATAGGAATCTATGCAGGACATGGCAGGGCTGTTGACAAAAGGATGTCTTGGAGATCTCTCAATTCATAGGGTTGCCATAAGTCAAAACCAATTTGATGGCAATTAACAATGAGGGACTTTTTTCACCCCCAAAAGGACAGCACTCACATGAGCCCTCACCTACACTCTGAAGTGGTACATTTGAGGCAGAAATTTTCCACTTCAGTGACAACTTGTCTGGATATCTAAGGCATTTGAGATATTAAGGCTGTTTCCTTGCAGAAAACAAGGCTAAAAGGTATGGATATAAGGATTATGTTCAGAAGTCTACCTGGTCAACTAACTAAATTGTATTATTCTTCCCAATAAAACTACTCTGTAGGCACCACAGATCTACTGGGGCCACCTTACTTTTCCTAACAAAGTGATCAAAGATATTTTAGCTCACCTCTTTCCACTTAACTTCATCCTGAAAGCTGACAACTATTTTAACATGCCTGCCACCTTCTTTCCGAGACAAACCATCACTGGAGTCATCCAGAAGCATATCTGTGGACCAAAAACACAAACCCTCTTTTAGACACATATAGAGGGCCAGAAAGGATGGCCCTGATTTAGCCTCTTGAGTCAATATAAGGAGCCTTGTCTCCATTCTCTTGGGGTTTATCAATCATAATTCTCCACCAAAGAAAACAGGAAAGCTATATCATGTATAAATTATGCAAAACAAGTATGTCTGTTTTGCATTATTATTTATTTATTCACTACTAGGAAACAAAATAAATTATACAAAATTCTTATTTCTGCTGTGGCTTCTGAGACTTCACTAGGCACCTCTTCTACCTCCTCTTTGCCAAGTAAAAAAGTTGAGATTTTTAGAATGCTTAATTCTGTGAACACTCAATGTATCATTTTTCAAAATTTTAGAATTTTGTGAATTCTAAATATGCCTCATAATCTGAAGTGGATGCAAAGGACATGAAGATTATAGAAATATTAATACAGAGTTTCTGTTGGAAAAAATTTAACTCCAACAAATGAGTGCAATTAGATGATTCAAAATGATTAGTGCAGCTGAAATCATAACTAGATTGCTACACTTCAAAGCAGGGCAGAGCAGATGGTATTGTAGTAGAAGGCTTCATTCCATCTTTTCCACTTTCACACCTAACCCATTAGGTATCTGCACACTTTTTATTTATTAATGGCTACAGGATAAAACCTGTCCACTGCCCCTTCATATACTCACCAAGACTAGCTGACTCTGTGAGGTTCAGGCTGTGCTGAGAGAGACCCATAGATTGCCTTGGAGAGGACGAAATGGAAACCTGAGACTGGGCCCTACTACAGCTGCCTTGATTTTCAGACTTCAGCCGGTCATTTTCTGCTTTTAGTTTCTCAATCTCACTCTACATTAGAGAGAAAAAAGCAAACAATTTATGAAGGAAATTGAAAGACTTCCTGCTCTATTTTAATTTAAGCATATTTATCAAGCAAATAGTCAAAGGTCTGTTCTTTGATCACCTGTCCTGTCCCTATCACTTCTTCCATCAAGAAATAGAGGCTTCTTTCTGCCTAACTTCTATAAGCAAGCTTTCTTCTCTCTCTTACCTCATCTCTGTCTTCAGTATAGTTTTTCCACCTCCAAACAAGTAGAAGAGATTTGAAATCAGCACTTTTCAGGTGTTCATTAGGGGTTAAACCACTGGTTCTCAACCTGTGGGTCCCCAGGTGTTCATGGACTTCGGCTCCCAGAAGCCCCAGCCACTATGGTCAATGCTCAGGGCTTCTGGGAGCTGAAGTCCATGAACATCTGGGGACCCACAGGTTGAGAACCACTGGGTTAAACAAAACATGTGTGGAAGGAAGCGCATTAACTCCACTCGCTCTCTTTTTGCTCTCCATGTAGTCTGAAGAAGAAATTCTCCCCTACACATTGGGATTCTCTATGCGATCAGAAACTCTGATTTTTCTTGCTTCCAATTTTTCAGAGAAGTTCCATGAGTCAAGGAGACTCCCCTTGACAGATTGTCAGTCTCCATCTGAAGAAAGCAACAATGGAAGGCCTGGGGCTAGTGCACTCACACTCAATATAACCAATATGACCACCAATGAATGAATGAATGAATGAAAATGCGCGTGTGTGTGTGTGTTATCTCTCTCTCTCTGTGTATGTTATTCAATCATTATATTCTATTATTCTATCATTCTGCTACTTATGCAATAGCTTTCCTTATGAGAATATTGCTCCTATTAAATTATGATAAATCTATGTATTAGTGGGATAAACATGTGCTCTCAGAAGTGGTGGCTGCAAATATTCTTTGCAATTTGGAGAAGATCCTTTTGGTTGAAAAGGATACTATCCAGAAATTCACTGTGTATTGTACATACATTTTGTTACATTATCCTCTGTGTTGTAGAAATTTTGTATTCGATATGTGTTTTGACTACAGCACTCTATGGCCCTTTCCGCAATGCACATTTTCACGGAGCTGGGGTGCGGGGATCACACAAGCAGCCTCCAGCGAGAGGCCCTCGCATCCCAGTTCTTTCAGCTCCGCAGCTGCCGCCCACTCGTGCGAGAGCCCCGCCTCTTCCTTCCACAGTGCAGCCTGGGAATTTCCCAGGCTGCGCTGGGGCAGGAAACACGGGTGCCGTGACTCCGGAGCTCTGCATGCACAGCAAGTGCATGTAGGGCCCCAGGGCGATGTGCGATTGCGCACCATTTTTGGCTCAAAGTTGAAAATGAAAAGTGCGTGAGCAGCGCCTGCCAGACCCTGGAGCGCCGCGTGAATGTGAGTGAGTCGTGTGGATTGTTCCTCACATTCGCAAGACGCTTGAGGGGGCCTTTTGCATGGCAAATGCCGTGTGAAAAGGGCCTATGTGTTGTATATGTTTTGAATACATTTTCTGTTCATACAATACTGCTTCTTTTTGGTTTTGGCACCTCTGGTGTTTTCTCTGTTTGTGATTCCTGTCATTTTTTGTTATTTCTAACCACCAATGAATGCCTGAATAGGGCTAGTTTTACAGCAATATTTCCCCATACTTTGGTGAGATCTGTAAGGATCTTTGAACTTCCTGTGTTAGAAGATTCAGCTATGCCATTCATTCTGAACTATCTGCCAACTGTGGAGAGAATGGCACTGTCTCCTCCCTAAATGGGGAGGGGCAAATAATAACTCAAACAAGCATTCTAGTGGCAAATTACATATATATTGTTTAACAAACTTTCAGCCCTCAAATCCACACTTCATATAGAGTGAGACCAGTGTTCCAGTTATTCTTGCACTCTAAACCTGCCCAGAGCTCTCCAAGTTGTATATGGAATTTCCTCAGCCTCATCTTTAACTGTATTGTGTTGAAGATAAAATTGGCACATTTTTGCAATTTTTCTTTTTCTGGTGGGACCCCCATGCTTTGACTTGCTGTACAACAGAAAGAAGTTTTAACATATATATCCTTTCACAGAATCCAATGGAAACTTCATCTGTTGAATTTAAACCTGCTGCATAAGTAATTAAAAGTACAGGATCTCTGCTAGAGAAAATATGGCAATCTTAGTTGCAACGGGCATGTCCAATACATCAATAAACACAGAGAAGTAAGAAGGCCAGGAAAAGCACAGCTGCTGGTTCAAGGGACCAGTTACTCTACCAATAAACACAACACAAGACACATAATTTGAAGAAAATAATGTCATAACTTTTATTGGTTATAGCTATAAGAGGTTGGCACTGACATGGGCCCAGATCCAGGCATTGGCCAACCTGCCTGTTGGTCAATGAGCCAAAGCCCAGCTTGTTTGCTGAGTGACCCGATGGCTGACAGGCCCAGGATACTACATGGGCGGAAGCCACTTCATGGATCCCATCACTTGGGGATGTGATCCCATCATTTGCGAGTATGACTACAGCTGGATGTGATCCCAGTTGTTACATCCCCAAAATCTTGAAACAGAACCTCTTACCAGTTAGTTGGGTCAGCCAACACTATCACTCTGGATCTGGATCCCATGCACACCTCTCACAAAGTTGTGACAATTAGATAAGTAGCAAGCCAAAGAACATGCTGATTACAAGGAAGGATGTGGGCTGACACTCAAGGACAACCTGAGCTCCTAACACTGAGCAGGTTTTTTATATTCTCTAGTGCCTGACCAGAGTGAAGACTGGCCAGGAGCCTCCCTCTAATTCCTCCCACCAGCCAATGCTTGAATATGATTGGCTGATAGTTTCCACCAGAGACAGCACAAGTGCATGGCTCAGCACCATGGCAGTTATGGCTTGCTCCACCTTGAACCCTGGCCAGTAAACTTGCCTCCTGGTTAGCTGAGATGTGTGCTTGCAACAAGGGACACAATTACAATATTTACCAGCCTATAAGATGCACCTATGTATAAAACGCATCCCATTTATACACTGGCAAATACAATTTGCCAACATATAAGATACACCACTGTATAAGATGAACTCCATTTTCAAACAGTATTTTTCAGGAAAAAAGTGAGTCTTATATGCCAGCAAATACAGCATTTTTCTGACAATCTCTAATGTGAAATATATCAGTAAAATGTATTCACCAAGTACCGTATTTCAAATCTATCAGTGTCATATGGTAGTATTTGTATGGTATAACTATTATCAAAATTTATTGAAATATTTTTTAAAAGTTTTTAAAAGGGAAATGTTGATAGCACACAACTGTACTCAGCAGATTATTGAGTTTAAACAATCACAAAATGGACTAGGTATGAGAGGTATATCAAAAGTCTTCTGCTTGTGAAAGGCGGGGGCGGGGTACTCAGAGAAACACATTTTACTGAATTCTCACTTTAAGTGAGCTTTCAAATAAGGGGTTTGGCATTACTGTACTGTTTGTATATGTTTTTTGGCATTTCTGCCAAAGTATCTGCCAATATTTAAAAAAATAACTTTAATGTTTTTAATACATTTTTGTATACCATATTGAAGACCCCTGCGGAATGAAAACTACAAATTGTACAAATAAAACAAATTAATTACAATAAAGTTACTGAACGGCTGAAGAATCAGATTTATGAACCAGAATCACAGAGGTAAGTGGGGTGAAATATCCATTTCCTCAAGAGAGAATTTAACTCAAGTGCAGAAGAATAAATAACAACCACACACGCTATGTACACTTCCATGACAATTTAGTAGGAAGTTTAATGACTTAAGGGGCTTTCCTTGGTATTTCCTCTGGAATGAAAAAAAATGCAGTGCCTTGACAAAAGCATTTAATTATGTACTCTAATTTTAGGATTGTATGTGTCTTTATGTGTGGGTGGAAGGCTGGTACTTCTGTTATTTGTTCCTACCTGCATTCTGTTCATAGCCTCCCGAAGCTGGTCAAGTTGGTGTGCAGAGCTGAGAGCCTCCAGACGGATATCAGTCAGCTTCATCTCTTTGTCTCTAAGCTCATTTCGCAGCTGCATGACTGTTTCAGCTTCACTGTCAATGCACTCTGAAATCCTGGAAGCAGAATTTCTTTTAAAAAACGGGTACTGGGCAGCATGAATTTTGAAAGTTAGCAGAAATGGAAGTATTACTGCCCTCTTCCACCATTTCTTTTTAAGTGTGTGTTGGGGGGGTGGGAAGGCAAAAGCTGAAACCAGTGACAAAGACATATCATTAGAACATGTACAATCACCACTCAGAGAACCAAGGGCATGAAACTTCCTTTCTGACTATGAGATATACCTAACTTTAGTCGTTAGCCTCCTGTTAGATGTAGTCATAACTCTCTGGAAAATCTATTCACCTTGAAAATCCCCTGTAAATTAAGAGGGTATAATAGCTGCAGTCACTTGGGGATTGATAGTTTTAAAGAAAGATTTAGCACCCAGCAGGTGCAAATGCACAGCTGGGCCTCCCAGGATAATTCTGGAAGGCTTTGGAACTCTATACTTTTTCAAACATGAAACATTCATCTGCACTTCACACTGCTCAAACTTTTTTTTTTTTAAAAAAAAAAGCTTTATTCTCCTGGCACCAGCTTTCTTTCCCTTTGCACCCTCCTTCTCCCTTCACAAAATGTGAATTCAATTACTTCTCAACATAAAAAGCACTGCTATTTTCTGTCAGGTTTTCATATTGCATGCTTTCTTCAAACATATCCTTTTCACTTAGCCTTCTTTCAACAATATCAGATACCAATTAAACAGTGAAGCATTCAGAAAAACAAAGCACGGTGAGGAAAAATGACTATCTAATGTCTCTGCCAGTGATGTTGGAGGATTTTTCTGTGTACAGACCCTGAAATTAACTTCGGGGTGGGGTGGGGGATCTCATAAAAGCCTAAATTCAGAGGATTGTCTTGGATTAAAACTGAAGCTGAAGAAAAATTTTGGGCTTCTCCCCATCCATTTCTGACAGCCCTTCTCCTTCTTCAGATGTCATTCATATCAACATCCCAATAAAGCTCCTCTCCTTTTCTCTTATCACTTTTGTTTATGTTACTGCTTTTGGGGAGATGGAAGCGGAAGAGCAGGGAAAGAAGGAGGTGGTTTTGTGGTTCAGGAGCTGCTGGCCCTGTTTCCCAGAAAGGGAATGGGTAGTCTGACGGTGACAAAGATATTTCTTTCTGATATATCAGGTAAGCCCAAAAAAAGTACCTGGGTATCAGCCGATTTTTGCAGAGGAAGAGCATGGGTAGGTTCTGAGCTAATACAGCAAATGAGAGAGCAGTTGTGCGTGTACACACTGTGTCCCTCAGAGCACACACCCTCTGCTGCCACGCCCCTGATGATAAAGATAAAGATACAGAGGCAGGCACATGGACATACCAAAACTGTTCCCTCATTTGCAATGAGGAAGCAATTTAGGCACTTGCACACATGCTCCCACTGCCATGTCCCTGATGAAAGGGACACAGCGGCAGGCATGGGCACACACCCAAATTATGACTGTGGAGACCAGGGTTGAACTCCTCACCTACTGGGTGACTTCAGGCAAGTAATATTCTCTCAGCCTCAGAGAAAGGCAAAGGCAACAAATCTTGCCAAGAAAACCACCATGATACGGTTATCTTAGACAAGTCAGTTTTCAAAGGGGAGATACATGATGGCTAGAAGTAACCTCTTCTTGACAGCAGCACTTTGTTGTTGTATGCCTTCAAGTCACTTATGGCAACCCTAAGGTGAACCTATAATAGTGTTTTGTATTTTTGTTTGCAAGATTTGTTCAGACAGCCTTTCCCTCCCTATGAGGCTGAGAGAATGTGACTTGCGCAAGGTCACCCCAGTGCCTGAGCAAGGATTTGAATCTTAGTCTCCAGAAGCAGTAAATAAATATTTGAATATTTAAATAAATATTTGAATATTTAAACCTAAATTTAAATATTTAAATCTTGAGTTAAGTCTCGGGGGTCTTGTGAGAATTGTCTACTCCTACAGCAGCATTTACTGAGTTTTGGCCTGAGACCTTAAGCTTTTTTTGTAAGAGGAAGAAAACATTTCAATATTAGAAACACAAAATGCACAAAGACAGCATGGTTTGTTTTTTTTTAACTCTTTGGGATCTAATCAATTTCTCCCAAAGTTGCACAAATGTATAGTTTAAAATTATCTCAAACTGTTTCAACTGGTTTCACACTATCTTGTTTTAACTTGTCAAATTGTTTAAATGTGTTTCTGATCTGTTTAATTTTTTTCAACTTTCAAAAATTGCTTTAAATTGGTTATATAGATTTTGTTTGCATGATACCCTGGGATCTTTAGCTTAGGGAGGAATATAAATATTTTAATATATCAATTCATCAGTCAATCAAGCGCTACATAATATTATTCTACATTACGCATTGAGAAATTCAACTGTACTGTACTGCTACCAGTCTAGGACCCTTTTTGCACAGCATTTGCCATGCGAAAGGCGCCTGGAGTGTCGCGCAATTGTGAGGAGTGATCAGCATGATGTACTCACAATCGTGCGACGCTCCAGGGTAGGACAGGCGCTGCTTGTGCACTTTTTCATTTTTGGCTTTCAGCCGAAAATGGTGCACAACTGCACATTGTTGTGCATGCAGAGCTTCTGGAGCCACAGCGGAAATTCCCAGGCTGCGCTGCGGAAGGAAGAGGCGGGGCTCTCGTGCTACCTGCTTGGGAGCAGGCAGCTCATGCGGAGCTGAAGCAGCGGGGACATGAGACCCTCTTGCTGGAGGCTGCCCGTGCAATCCCTGCACCCCAGAGCCAAAAAAGGTAAGATGCGGAAAGGGCCTAGTAGTTTAGAAGTTAAAGAAGACCAACTGAGAGAAACTAATTCCAGGAAACACAGCCTTAGCAAGAAAACAAATCAAAATTTTGAGCTTCCTCATAACATGTCAACAAAACCACAATTTTCTTCATTGTCTTTCAAGCTAAAAATACAGTATTACATAGGTTGAATGTGAGAACTGCCCTGTTGCTTTTAAGTGTTGCATTAGGTTCTTCCCTTCTTTAATAAAAGTTATCATCAGAAAGCAATTAGGCCCCAGGAGACCCTCAATTAGAGGCCCCAGACAACCTAGAGCTGTATATTTCCTCCCCTTAATTCTGTATTGTTTGTTGATTTCTGAGGTACTTGTCAAAACACATCATACCTGCAACATATATCTGATTGATGACAAGTATAATCATAAAAGGATAAATTTCATAGCATTAAACTTTGCATACATCCAGTGTCAAAGGGACAGGATAGTTTCTAAATGACGAACATTAGATTAACCTGTTGAAGATAATTGAGCTTTCTGAAAATGAATAACTTTCATATATAAAATCATAATGTCTTTGTTTTCAGGAGTGCAAATTTCATGACTTTCTTGGGTGCAGGTATTCCCAATCTTCATCTATTTTACCATCATGGATATGTCACTCTACTGAACAGTAAAGCGAAAAAATTCCTTGTCAACGGATGCTACATGGAAATCAGTCAGGCCAAGCTAAACAAAAGTTAGAAGAGATCCCTGCTATCTGGCACTTGGGTTTAGATATACAAATTAAAAAAAGGAAGAACAAACATGTGCCACTTGCCAAATCTCAAAGCTTTGCAAAGGTACAGTTTGTTGTATGTCTCTTCAAACAAACAAACAAACAAACAAACAAAAAAGACACAGCTATTTGTCATGGTCACTTTAAAATATTTTAAAGCAAGGCACTCTGTACAACTGAGCAACCTCCAGAGATGCATGTTACTCATTCAGAGCAAGAAGTATAATTACGGGGAAGAGATTTAAAGGTGAATGAATTTACTATAGCAAAAAGAATGTTGGCAAGGGGCAGCAAGCTAAGCCTAAAAGAGGGAGAGAGAGTGAGCAGAAAAGGCTCAAGAAAGGAATTTTAAAAAGTAAAGTACAGCCAAGCCTCAGTTAACAAAGAACTTCCTTTTACAAAGTGTTTTTATGCTCTCCCAGCTCCATGTTTTCCACCTTGACAGTCTAGCTACAAGTTCTTTTTAGCATCGTCAACACTGAGAGGATGGAGAAGGAGGGCTGGAGAAACCTCACTGTAGGAATGGAGCAGCATGCCTGCAGTAAACAATGCAATGACACTTGAGCTTGGAAAGGATGGGTTTCTACTATACTGTGTGTGCCTGCCTATATAATCAAGGTAAACTACAGATACCTCCAGAATAATTTACTTTGCATGTAGGAACAGCAAAACAGAGAGCCAAGGACAAAGTAGATATATCTGCCTCAATGGCTCTCTCAGTACAGTGAAGAAGCACAGATGTATGTATTTGGTCACCAAAACGTATTCTCTTTCTCTTCTCTCTCTTTTTTTAAAGAGACTAGTAAGAGAAAAAGTCATTCCTGGATGCATTTTGGAAGATTTCGATCAGTCTCTAGAAGGTTCAAAAAATATTTTTTTAAAAACTTATGGAAGGTTTGCCTGATCTGGTTGATTTTACATTCGCATGTTCTTACTTCGGGATAAAAAGTAATAACCAAGAACACATCTACTTTTTATACCTAAGGGATCTTGAAAAACAAGGAAGGAATTCATGGTAAAATGTTGAAGAATATGGTAATTTCTTTTCTGGAAGCAAGGAAAGGTGAAAGAAGAGTTTGGGGATTCAGTCAAACATGGAAAAAAGGCAAAGGAGTGGAGAGGAGAAGACACTTAGTATGAAAAAAAGAGATGTGAAAGAGGGAGGAAAACTACTTATACTTGAACCTTCAGTCTCTTGTACCTTCAGAGACACTCATGGAAAACAGGATCTACATTTGGTATAATATAACAACAACAACAACATTAACATTAACAGAGATGGTATTTTCTTAAATTTACAAATTCAACTCACAGAGAATTGGAATGTGAGGTTCTCAGTAATGGTGTAGACACAACTGAGCCATTGTGAGGCAGTTTAGGTGATGAAGGCAGTGAGCAATCTGTCATTTCCTCAATATCAGAATGAGAAGATGCTGATTTGGGAGACTTCTTTTTACCAAAAGCTTGTTTGAAGGAACTGCGTAACTGAAAAAAAGACCAAAACAAAAGTGATTATGAGCTAATCAAATCATGCTTTACAACAAGAAATAAAGAATAGAAGGGAAAATATTTAACATGCAAATCTTTAAAATATGGATAAATAACTCCATTTTTTTCACAGTAAATTTAAAAAGAGAAGTACAGATATCCATCTTCTTCTTCTGGAAGTCTTTATATCCTATTTAGAAAGAATGAGCCTCAGATACTTTGAATGTACTGGCTATTGGAGAGATTATTTTAAAGTACATCTTTGCACCGTACCACATTGGAAATTCTTTTTAGCTCACAGACCACTTTATTAAAAGGTTACCACAAATTGCAAAGTGACAAAGTGACATGGCTCAGACAGGGTTACTGATGCTGACAGTGTTAATCATATAAATGGATGAGTTAGCTTTGCATTTTAGAATTTAAAATACATCCTTCTTACCTCATTAACCTGCCAGAGGAAGTGCAAGCAAAAAGGGAAGGGGGGAAAAAAAAGACAAGTTTTAACAGATAAAACCAGTGACAGTGGAAAGTGCCAGATTTCTCAAACAGACCCACCACTACCACCTCCCACAAAAACACACACAACAAATAATTTTACTGGGGACAGGGAGAGAGATTTTTGTATTTTAAATGAATGTTTCCTTAAGAGAAAAAAAAAGGTTTGGACACTTTACAGAGCAGAATGTATGATGCATAGCTTTCAGTCTGTATTTACACGGTATGGTGCTCATCTTCAAATCTGCCCAGTATCAATCCAGCCTAGGATGTCACATCAGAGTCTGGAAATTACTGACTATCCATCATGTGCAGTACAACTATGCTTTCAGGTTAATATTTCAGCTCCATTCTCCTCATCATTATACAGTTACATCTATCATAGGAGACTGAATATCAATTTGAACTTGGGATCAGTCCAAATGTACAACAGTAAAATCAGCAGAGTGAAGTTTCATTATTCTACATTAAGGGAAGCTCTCATATTCGGATGACGTGGTCAAAAATCAAGAAGGTAGTATATAGGCCCAGATGATGGAAGATGTTCAAATTCATAGGTGAAATGCATTTGCAGACTGATTGATGGAGTAAAGGACACTTTCACAGGAAAAGCCATAGTGAGTTGAACAGGTATGTCATATTAGGTAACCTACACGTTTGGGTTTCTTTTCTGGATGCTCAAATTTGTCTGTTATAGGAGGCACAGTCCACTGATTTGGGTGAAACACAGCACTTAGAGCTTAAAGGAACTATAGGAACTAGAGGTTTTAGTTCAAGCAAAAAGAAAAGCAATTATCACTAAGGCAGACGTAGTCTCACAACAAATGGGCTTGGTATCAGGTACCTTTCCTCCAGCACATGGGACCTTGCATACAATAAATGGTGAGCAATGAAGAAATGGGAAGTGAAAAACAATTATTTTGGGGTAGCATCTGTAGCAAAAATTAAGATGTAAAATGTTATTTTCATTTATCTGTACAATGAACCAAAAAGGAGATCCAATGGATGATAAACTTAATTAATATTTGTTCAAAAGTTAAAGCAGACCATCCAAGAAACTGAGTCAGGTATTAGGTTTTCCTTATGTTATGCACAATTAAATTATACGCAAAATATTTGCTTCAGTCATGATTACTCAACCACAATCTAGATGCTAGATTTTTTCAAGTGATTTTTATCTGAGTTATAATGCTCCCATTACATTTCTTTTACACATAAACATTACTCTTTGGCACAAATTCTTAAACATAGCAGTGAAATTTAAATTTCCAGATTTAGAAAGGAAACAATACATTCAATAAAAACAACATATTAAACCCATGATTGCCAGCCTTTCCCCTCCTCTTACTAAAATGCAGCTGCAGACATTGCAAATTCATTTGGAGAAGCACTCAGTGTGTATGCGTACAATCATTCAAACGCAGTTTGCCAGTCAAAATAGTTTTGCCCTGCCAGCATGCTGGTTGTTCAACAGTAAAAACAATACCAACAAGCAAACAAACAAAAAAAAACAACAACAACAATTTTGATAATAATAGCCCAATCGGATGCCACAATTTAATGAACAGCATGGGGAAAAGAACCCACTCCCATCTGATTGCTCAAAGAAACCAGCAGCCTTCCTACACGAATTTCAGTGAGAAGGAAAACTGGAAATTCGGTCACAGATTTTCTGCGGGAAGTATACTTTAGATCTCAACCAAAGTAGTATTTATTTATTTGATCTCTTTATTGCCAATCTGAGCTTAAGGAAACCATTTACATCAGAAAAAGGAAACCTCTCTAGATGTTGTTGGATCGCAATTCTCACCATCCTTCATTTCTGGCTAGGCTGTCTGGGTTAACAGGAGTTGTAGCCTGATAATACTTGGAGGGCAACACATTGCCCACTCCAAGTCCCACTTGCTTGTGTTTTGTCTTTTGTGTGTTCATGGAGATACATTTCCTTTGATGTGGTCTGTTGAAATATACGTACCCAGTTCTTTCTCTTCTTTTTCTTAGAGTCACATTCTATGTTGCTTCCCACGCTGGAATGACTGGTAGCACTGTTAATGCTGGAGACACTGTCAGAAGAATGCTGTCTTCGGATTCTCAGATCAGTGGTTTGGGCAGTCCCACTTCCTAAACAATAATTTAAGCCTTTTTAAATCAATTCAGAAATTGTCCCCGTCTCTTCTTTCTCTGTTCCTATGTGCACATGCTCCTTTGTTTCCTTTTGCTTCTATCTTCAATCCCATCCTCTATGCTTCCTCCTTTATAGCCAGCACAGGCAACTAGGACAACCTTAACCCACTGCCATTGCCTGTACCACAGTTGAAACTCAACTTCTGCTCCGTAACTTGCTAATACCCCATTAACCCAATACCTGAAACAGCATAACTAGACAAGGAAATGGATCCTGATTACTGGGATAACAGTACTGATAGTAAAAGAACATGAATGATAGAGAACATTCTTGATTGTTCAATAAGATGACTGCTTCGGTGGAAGAGAAACTGGTCGTGAGATGTGGGTGGATAGTGCACAAAGAGGTGGGAGGAAGGAGAAGGCAGGAAGATAAGCAAGGCAAGTGAGTATCTAGTGAAAAAATAAATGGAAGGCTGAGTAGGAACTACTGTTATTTGTCTTTTGGGTAGTAAGTTTTTATGGCTTTTAACCAGGCTAAACACCTATAAATGCATACTTTGAAGCATACTCTGTTGTAATACCATGAGGTTTTCCTGAGATATAATCTGTAAACATTACTTGCCTCTAAAAGAAAATCAAAGACAGTTTGATAATTATATAGTCTGTCTCTGGCAAGAAACTTTGCATCAGCTATTACCAAGGGATGAATCCCCTTAGAGTGTTAATCTGTTATTGAAAGTGAAGGTTCTTCTTTTCCTTTACCTTTGCAGGCAAGTTCAGGTGTGTTAATTACACCATTAATGGCAGCTTGAGCAGCAGCATTTTGTTTCTTCAGTAACTCAATTGTCTTTCTTAACTCATTCAGTTCTGAATCCTGAAATACACACACATGTACAAAACATTATCGTTGTATTCACAGAATCACAGAGTTGGAAGAGACCACAGGGCCATCCCGTCCAACCCAGTCATGCAGGAACACACAGCAAAACACTCCCAACAGATGGCTATCCAGCTTCTGGTTAAAAACATCCAAAGAAGGAGACTCCACTACACTCCAAGGCAGCATATTCTCTGACAGCTCTGATTGTCAGGAAGTTCAGGTGGAATCTCCTCTCCTGCAGCTTGAATCAATTGGCCTTGTCCTAGTCCCTGGAGCAGCAGAAAACAAGCCCACTCCCTCCTCGACATGACATCCCTTCAAATATTTAAACATGGCTATCATGTGCGATAATTGAAGCCCCTGTCAGAGCTGCTGATGACGAGCAGCAGCTGTGGGTCCCTGTGGCTCTGGCTGGAGATGAGTCCCGCAGCTCGAGAACTCCCCCCGCTGCCATGGACCAAGCAGGCTCGGAGGTTCCTCTGCCTGCTCCTTTAGGGCAACAGGGATCCGATTCTGAAGGTGGTTTGGAGCCTGTGCCAATCAGCCCACAAACAAGGTGGAGACTCAAGAGAGCTGAGCAAAGGGAGGCTCCCTTGATTAAGTTCAAGAAGCAGTGACCAGCCACACTTGTGTCTTGGGCGATATAACTGCCTGCCTGGAAGCTTTCCTTTGCTTGCGGCAAACGTCTTTCAAGCCCTCCTCTTGCCTGTTCCTTGCTCCCAGCACCTGGTTCCTGCTACCTTGAATTGATGTCTTGACCCTTGGCTTTTGGAACTCTGACTACGGCTTTTGCTCGATGCTCTGGTAAATGAATTCTCTTGTGTAAAGTGCTTGCTTGTCTCCTCCCGGCTGGACTTTGCTGGCTCTCACACTCCCTTCTCTGACCTTGACAGTATGTCCTCTCTTAACCTTCTCTTATGCAGACTAAACATACCCAGCTCCCTAAGCCGCTCCTCATAGGGCATGGCTTCACCATTTTGGTCACCCTCTTCTGGACATGTTCACCTTGTCGATATCCTTCTTGAATTCGGGTGCCCAGAACTGGAAACAGTATTCCAAATGAGGTCTAACCAATGCAGAATAGAGTGGTTCCATTACCTCCCTTGATCTAGACATCATACTCCTATTGATGCAACCAAGAATCGCATTGGCTTTCTTGGCTGCCGCATCACACTGCTGACTCATGTTCAGTTTGTGATCTACCAAGACTCCTAGATCCCTTTCACACATTATTGTTATCCAGCCACATGTCTGCCATCCTATATTTGTGAAAGACTGATCAACCAGGAATGGATCACTGTATATGACACCACGGTGAATATCCTTCAAATCATCTGACTGAAGCTCAGCAAGCCAGGTGAGCACTGCTGCATTCCTCCTCCCAGCATCATGAAGCGTGACTCACTATTTTGATCAAAAGGACCAATGTTGCTATTTTTTACAGACATTGTTTTAACAGGCTTTTATTTGTTTATTGTCCTGGGAGCTCTTATGGGCTCAGAGCCAATACAGAAATAATTTAAATAAATACAAACATATATAAAAATAAAATAAATATGTAGTATTGCTCTTAGTCCGTGACTCCTTTTAGAACTCATATCGTATATTAGATGATGTTGATGATCTACAAGAGGAATCTGGGCACAAAACACATCTAAATAGTAGCTTTCTGTACTCCGAGTTTGATATTAAAGAGCTGTTACTGGCCTAATTCTGAATTATAAGATGGCGCCATCAAAAGAGAATTAGTTGATGTTAGAAGCATTATGAAATTCTTGCAGTGATACATAGCCCACTGGGTTATATCCTCTGTTAGGCTACCAAAGAAAATCACAAGTACCAACATTAGTTTCACTAGCATAGGAATGCCTTGTCTTGGGGCTACATGTCCTGCCACCCCAGTTTGTTTTTACAGCTCTTAGTCTATTCATATTCCTCAGATCATCCTTCTTCTGACCCACCCCTAAAGGGTGAATTATTGCTGCTAGAAGCCTCCAAGAGTGGCAATTCACCTTCTAAATAGGTTGCAGCCTATCCTTGAATTGTTTAACATTAAAAAAATACCCCGTCTATTTCTAGACTTCCAGCCACATCCATTTGTGTGTGGGGAGGGGGCATTTCTGGCAGTCCATGTGACTCCTGGAGAATCTCAGGAACAGAAATTGCCCTCCCCCAACGTAGTTGTCTACCCTGGTACTAGGAGATTGACAACAGTTAGCACAAGTAGCACTGACAAACAATGCACTTTGTGTAGAATAGTCTGTGGAAAAGATTGTGAAAAGCCTTCCAAAAGCAGAATCAGCTGATTAGATTTAATACTTGCCCAGCTTATCTATTTATTCAATTTATATTCCACCTTTACCCTAGCAAGGGTAAAAAAAGGAGCCAGCTAGTGGCAGAAATCACTCTGCTGGATACAACCCATTGCACCAGCAAATACAAGAACACAGCATTAATAGTGCCAAAGTATTACATAATCATAATATACCATTATTAGCCCTAAGCTATGGCCTGAATATGTCAACTGGTGTTCTGCTGCTGAAATTAAATAGGCCTGTTTCTGTAATTTTTTTGAAATGAATGACCACTTAGGAACCACAGGAAACCAGTCTGAGGCTCTTCTCAGCGAGTATGTGATGCAATGGAAATAAATAAATAAACATTTATGGCTTTCACTTATTGCGAAATCTGTCTTTGTGAGCCCTCTGATGTTCACAGGCACTGACATGCTCATATTGCAGAAATGAAAAGAAACACAGGATGAGTATCCTCCTTAAAGTGTACACAGCCAGCCCTCCACATTTGCAGATTTCACTTTTGCGGATTTGATTATTCACAGATTATTTGCTGTCACCTCTGCTGCCTCCTTATGCCATTTTTAATAGAGACTGCAAGCCTCCTAAGACTGAGAAACTGCAAAGGAGGCTTGTAAGTCCCTCTTAAAAATGGTGTGATGCAGCAGTGGAGGTGGCCATAAGCCCCACCAACCACCCAGTTCTGCCTTGTGAAGGAACCCTGATGCCTCAAAGGAATCCACAGTGAGTTGAATATGATGATCATACTTTTTTTGTGTGTTAAACATGGTTAGTGAGGGCCTTACATTATTCACAGTTTTTCCACTTTCACGGAGGTCTTGTGCCCCTAACCCAAGCAAATGTGAAGGAAAGACTGTACTTCCAGTGCAACCAGTTACATAAGGATAGTTTGGATTTGATGAAAAAACCTGTTCCAGAGGATGCAGAAGAGCTAAAATCCTGAGACAAACTTTGTCTCTAACAAGGCTGGGTTCTAAGGGCAACGACAGTAATTTCTCTCCAGCTCTTCCAGATGGAAGTCTACAAACAATTCTTTCCAATGCGACAAAGAAATGAAGTTTCATTTTAACCATGCTTTCTCAAGGACAACAGGGGAACAACAAGAGTGGTAGCAAATTATGGGCTAGCCTAGTCAAGGACCAATACAGAAAACCAAGAATGCTGTGGAATAATTTCTCCTCACTTGCTCCAGATAAGAGTTGGCAGCATTTCTTCCCAGTCCCAGCAACACATTCCATCCATCACAGTGTACAACTGTACTTCCAAAATCTCAGAGAACGAAGTATGACAACAGCAGATGTTTAGGTGCTGATATAAATGGTCAAACGTACCCTTCCACAACCTGGTACACTCCAGACACTGACCGTTTCACACCTTACCTTTTCGCGGTGCTGGGGTGCGCAGCTCGCGTGAGCAGCCTCCGGAGAGAGGCTCTCGCGTCCGGGGTCCTTTGGCTCTGCACGAGCTTCCTGCTTGCACAAGAGCCCCGCCTCTTCCTTTCGCAGTGCAGCCTGGGACTTTCTCAGGCTGCACTGAGACAGGAAGCGCCACCAGCCCGGCTCCTGAGGCTCTGTACACCATGTAAATGCACGCGGGGCCCCAGAGTGATTTTCAGCTTCAAGCTGAAAATGAAAAATGTGCGTGCAGTCCGCATCAGGCCCTTGAACGTCGCGCAAATGTGAGTGCGTCGTGTGGACTGCTCCTCACATGTGTGCGATGCTCAAGGAGCCCTTTCGCATCAGAAATGCTGTGCGAAAAGGGCCATCATGGACTACAACTGTTCAGTATGCTGGCTAGGGCTAAGGGGAATTGTAGCCCAAAACCTCTGGAAGGCCCTAGGTTGGAGAAAACTGGTTTAACACTACCTCTCCTCTTTCCAAGAGAAAAAAAGTTGTACCATGACAGCAACATGTATATGCTGACTTTACATTCTCAGGGAGGTTTCTTCATTCTGGAATCAGATTCAAAAGTCACCAGTTGCTGCAAGCTTAATTACAAAAGGTCATTTATGCAATTTATTTTCAAGAATATAACAAACACGTGGACTTGCCTTCTGTTCTGCAGTCATGGTAAGGCTTTGCAATCTAATGGTCATGTTTCCCAGACTCTGTTCAAAGGCTGCTACAAGGTGAGCCTGCAAGTTTAATTGTATAATTTAGTTAAGATTTTTCACTGATAGATCACTTGTCTGCTGAAGAATTTTGAACAGTGCTATGCAGAGTACTAGTAGGTTGTGGGCTGTGATAGTCCTCAAGCCACTGGCTGAAGATCTGTAGCAAGTTTCCAGAAAACAAAGAAATAAGTATACCCAATGGGTAAAAATATGGTGCCATTTCCCAGCACACTGGATAAAAAGGCATGCTTCCACGTCAGATAGCTTAAGAGCATTTATGCAGAAGAAATTCTACAGTTTGCAGGATGTAATCCACAAATGCCAGCTCTGTGCTAAAGCTTTTCTTCACAAGCAGTGATAGCTGAGCTGTAGCACTTTTGTGATTAAAGAACCAAACAAGACATAAATCCAAGTGGCCATACAACAGCGAATTCCACACCTGATTGCAGCAACTGCACACAGCTGAGGAACACAATGCCATAATTTCTAGCCCTTGGATCAGAGTTGTAGCCAGCCACTATTCCAATGAGTCTTGGCAGTCTGTCATGTTGTTGCACAGCTACTGGTCTGCGGATTCTACTGATCCCAGGTATGTTTATTCTTGGCAAGTATGCTTAGGATGGTAGCTTTCAAGCCCCAGCTAAGCAAAATCTACCACAGAGTTTTCTGCAATGTCTGTGTGGTACAGCAAAGCTTTAGGCAGTCATCCCAGCACTGTTCTCCATCAGCAAATAGTTGCTTTACCTAAGTAACTGTTCTCCCATCCACAGTGAAAACAACCCTAAAGAGTACGATAACACTGGGATATGTGGCTCTTACTCTCCCTGGCCCCTATAAAAACATACCAGGCTGAAGCTGTGAGAAAAAATGGCAGAAAATAAAACAAGCTTAGCACTGACTACATGTGTTATAAAGCTAAAAATGTTTATTTAAAAAATATTGGAGTGAATAATTCCTATTTGAAAAGACGGGCCAGCTATTTAAAGTACCAGTAGAAAATCAGTCCAAATACTAGTGAGGGAAAGGCATTCGGACAGGGAAAGGTTTGTAAATTCCATGGTGTCAATTAAGGTAATCTCCCTCTGTTACATTTAGATACTGTAGCTGTTGTATAACCAGTCCACAGGGACAAAGGTGGTTGCTATTTGACAACTGTCAAATGGGTGGTGATTAGTTTTCAATTAGGGGGAAGCCCACTTAAGTAAACTCCGCTTTCCTGCCTGAAGCCTCAGCAGACTGGCTATATTAACTAAGCTGTGAGAAAAATCTGCCAAAAGCAACTGATTGGTATGTCAAGTGCAAGTGGAATTTGCAACACAATTTTGGAGAGAATCCACTCTCATGGAGTGATATCATTCAAGCCCCCACCCAGTAAAGAACAACAACGTCATAGTGCTTAACAGAGCATTTAGGGTATTTAAGTCTGTAGGACTGATAGTATTAGACGTGCACGTTTGCAGATGGTGTATCATTAAAACTGACAGCATGTTTTAGGAATGATACTACTAGGCATAAAAAAGGCTGTCAGTTTTGATAATACAACAAATGTGAATGTGCACAAAAACCTGGCTATAACATCAATTTACTAATGAGGAATCTCAGCCATTCTGTGAAAAGAAAAATCAGACAGGTGATTGGGGTGCGCAGGTTGGCTGCTAAAGTACCTTCATGTGTGACCTTTCAGGAATCCATGCATGCTTATGAGCACAAATACATAATCTGCCTATATACAACGTTCCCCACTCATTCCAAAAGGATCGGATCCACACATAAAAAAAGAAGAGATGTAAGGATTGCCTTCTTCTAGGAAAATGAATCTGGGCATTTTGAGCAAGAGGGCTCTCTGCATCCTCTGGAGCACCAGCATCAGGAAGAAATAGGAGCACTGAGTAAAAATGATACTCTGAAAAAAATATTGTCTGGCACAAACTAAATTTTTTAACTTTCCAAATTTTGGTTTAAGAAACAGATAAAATACATAACAAAAGATCAAAGTGACATAATTCTGACCACCAAAAAGCTATTTGATTTAAAAATAATAATAAGAAACCAAATGTCAAATGCACTATGGTCTACATTAGGGAGGGGCAACTATGCAAGACTAGGCGACCATATAGCCCTCCAGGAGACTTTGGAAGGCTGCACCCTCCCTGCAACTGCACCTGCAAAATGAAATTAGTAATTGTTTTTGCACACAAATATCCTCTACAGGAAATGGGGGCATAGCTCTGGGCTATCCTGGGCCCCAAGAGGATATCCATGGGCATTTTGAGACAAAATCTTGTTTTCACACAGGGAGGGCATTTCAGGGGAATTCCAAAAATGGTAGAAATGTCCTCCACACCCCCTAGCGGTCATTTTTGGCTTTTGGGAGGCAAAAAAAAATGCATTTTTTTCACCCTGAGGTCTTGGAGGTCACAAAAATAGCCCTGTGGGGTCACGAGACCCATGGGAAATACTTTGCCCATGCCCTGACGTAAATCCTCACTAGTACAGATACTTGCCTATACCTTAGTTCAAGTGGACATGTAAAGTAAAATGTGCTTGTACAACTACTTGTACAATAATAATGGTATTGGATGTCAGCTTTAAAACAACTTAAAAAGCACATACAGTAATGAATGGAGTGAGTCCTGCACTAGCTCAGTGACATAATTGGATAAACTTCACTGTTTAGAAAGCAATGAATTTATTTATATGTACTTTTGATACAAAATTGTGTCTCAAAATGCTAAAGTAACTCTATTTGCTACCAAAAATTCATTTTTCCCATCTATATTGTACTCACATTGGCAGTCAACTGTGTTGTCAGAGCTGAGACTTTTTCCTGGGATGCGTCCAACTCCCTCCTTAACTTGCGAATCTAAATATCGTATTTCAAAATACTATTTTTAGTTTAATAAGATGAATGTTACACAAAACAAGGATAAGGTGCAGAAGAAGACTGAGATACCAGAAATCATAAAAATTAGAAAATACCATCAGATGTATACTTCCCACTTTAGAGAAAGAAGAGTAATATATGGAAAACTAAAACCAACATTTGAACAAATTCAAAAAACCAAAGATGGTACAGGTTAGTTATAGCTCAAAGACTCACTGTTGTTGTCAATAAAAGCTTTATCTAGTACAAATGACACATTCCAAATTGTGACACCTATTCTATGGGATCCTCTTCTGATGGATCTATACCACTGATGCTTTCACGAAGAAAAGTCTAGACATTTAAGAAAAAATGGCCAAAATAGAACTCTTTGTTCTATATTGTTTGCTCCTGGGTTTTGCTATGTTTCTATGCTTGTTCATCATTCATTTTGCTTTTCTTCTAATTTTTTTCTAATTTTTATTTTCTGTTTATCTGTGCCATCATCAGCTACTTTGGCAGTGATTAGGTCAAAATCACAAAAATAGGATAGGTGAAACTATTTTGAGTTCTGTAGGCTATTATTTCTCACTTTTGAATCTGAAGGTAGCCATTTGGTTTCCCATATGCTGGACACATGTCCCATAAATCCGAAGAAATTTTACCAATAATTCTTCAGAAAATTTATAGGGCAGGTAAACAGATAGATATGCACTCTGGTATAACCACATCTAGGCCAAATTATACTATACACTAAATAAACTGCAAATATTTTTATTTGTGCTTTTATTTCTACTCAGTTATACTGAGAATCTTTTAAACTATGGTTTCTTAACAGCTAAATCTTAACAATTCTCAAACTCAATTGTTTCTAAAAACCTAAGACAAACATCCAAATCAATGTCTCCACCCACAAATGCTGTTGATCGGATGACTAGGTATGTAGCAACAGTGGCAATACCTGAAAAATGAGGACACTAAAACAAGGCATGTTTAACAGTAAAGCGAATAATGCAAGACGTACACTCTGCTGGAGACACTCTCTTTAGAGACTGGTGAATAGACTCTATTTCTTCTTCTTAGCTGACACAGGGCCAATTGCTGCTAGTGATCCTCAAGGCATGCTTTTGATTATGACTGTACAGTAATAATAATTTGACTTCAAACAATTTATCAGTCTTCTTATCTTTCTACAGTTTTTACCATTGAACCAAAAGTTTACAACTGAAGGTGGAGGAGAACCTAAATTACAAAATGTGACACCGAAGAATCTAATAGCAACAGGTTGGGGTCAATACTAATGAATACACACATGTGAAAACAGTTTGGTATCCTCTCAGTTTCCCTACATACATCCTCCAATGGATTTATCCCAAAACTTCAACTGTACAATTTTATGTCTGTGAGGAACCTGATGGGATTGACAAAAATGACTTATACACGTGGGAGGGACACGAACACACAAGGATGAGATTCAACAGGAATCTGCATTTGAGTCACTGATTTTCACAAAAGCCAGAGGTATTATTCCCTTAAAAATCCCAAATATGTAAATAAGAGTGCCCATCAGCAAAGCAGGGGAAGCTATTAGTAATATTCCTTCTTACCTCTGATTGGCACTTTTCTTCAGGCTAGGAAAAAAGAGTAAAAAGTACTTGAGAATTAGAATCAGTTTCATTTTTTAATCTGTTGACACCTACGGCCATAGTCTCGATTAATCTAGCAATCCTGTTAACTTTATTCCCTTGTTTGGTCATGTATTCTTCAGCCTTCAACCATGTTTAGCCTCAAGGCATATCTGCGCAGAGGGCAATCTGGCAGGATTTAATAGGGTTTAACCTTCAGCTTAGTGGATAGAGGGTTGAAGCCAAAACTATAACACTATTTTCTTAATGCATCAATGTGCATTAAACAATGTGCATTTTAACATATGACCTTCAAAAAACAAACCAAGCAGTATGAATAAATAACAAGCATATCCTATTATCCCCAATCCAGGAGAATAAATGCAGCAGATACAAATGAACTCAGTCTCAAATTCCAAAGCAGCTTCCAAGAGTTTAAAAGAAGGTTAACCTAAAACCTGTTGCACAGACCTGCCATCGTGCTGGCTAACTTCTAGTCTACCTATATTAAGTAATTTTTTTTCTCAATAAAATGTTTCTCCTTTTCCTGCGGTAAGGTTTTATTTGAAACTATTATATTGTTCAAAACAAATGGGAGAAATTAGATAATTTTTCATGCTTATGGGAGCAATCCTACGCTCATGAGGAAAGTATCCCTGGAGCTATGGGATATAGCAGAACTCCTTTTCGGCAGATGAACAGGAGTAGTTTGACCTAGGGACTTAACGACACAGTTAAACAAGGAGGTTTCTTTGATTTCAAGGTTGCTTAATTTTCTGGATTGTGTCCGGTTCCGAGAAAAAAAGACGGACATTTCTAATGTATGACACTCACCGTTGAATAAATAGATGATGTGCTTGAAACCAATGAAAGAGAAGAGCCATGCACTAAAGAAAACATAAAGGTGACACATTACTCTTCTGATTGCATAAGTGTATAATACATCAATGGAAGCAGATTATTCAATACAGATGCTTCTAGGAAGTTTAACATTTTATCATCAGCCTATTTAAAAAAATTGCATCACCAGTCATGAACATATTTACTCAAAACAAATCTTGCAGAAGTACCAAGAAGTAAGCTGAAATAAATGGGAGCATTATACAAAACATACCCAAAAATGGTTTCAAATAAAGCTTTTAAAAATCATTATTTGTCTGCCTGTTATGTCTGAAACATTGCAAAGTCATGATAGCGCATGAAAAATGAAACAGAAGATGACAAGAAGCAGACAAAGTAAAGGTTAAACTGACCAGTCCAGTTTCACCATATGGTTGGCCTGAAGCATAAACAGCAAAGGGAGTTAAGAGACTTCATAAATAAAAGAGACTGAATATTTTGATGTGAATAATATAGACAAAGACTCAGTAAAGATTTCAGATAGCAAAGTAAGAGGAAAAAAAACATGGATTATATTTTAACAATTCTTCAATGGCAGAAGACCAGTGCCTCTCCAGATCCTTTCTAAACTGCACCAAAGACTCTTGTGGCATCATAAAGACTGGCAAATTTTGACGTACTGCAGCCTATTTCATCAGACAGATGAAAGGCTGCCTCAGTTTGCAATGTAGTTAAGACTGCAACTTTCACCATCAGTTATGGAGGCTGAGGCTGACTAGAGATAAAGTCTAATAAACTCTAGAGGATCACAAGTTACCCTTCCCTGCTGTTTGTGGATGTGTAGAGCGAACCTTTAAAAAACAACTCTGTAAAATAAGAAATTTCAACTGATTTGGGACATGGGCTTGCTTTAAAAGCTACTAGCTTCTTATCATATCTAAATGTAAGCAATAAAGTGTATCAGCAAATGAAAATATCTTTTTTTTGTGTTCTGGAAAATCTGCGCTAAATTACTATTAATCCTACCTAGAACAGACCTTTTCAAATTAACAGGATGTTAGTTTTGACACACATATACAGTTATGTCAATGGTAGGGGTGGAAACGATATTCAAAAAGATTTTAAAAATGTTTGAAAAACATGTTTTTCAAGTGCTGAGAAACCCTGACAAGAAGAACCCTGAAAAGACAAAAATCTTTGCAGTTCCAGACTTACTCAGCACAAAACTTGCACATGGTTGTTTTGTGCAGAAAACAATTCTGCACTGAAATTTCTTGCACAAAATCTGCTGTTTCTTGTGCAGAAAATGCTGTAATTGAGGATTTATTCTGCGTAAAATTTGTGCATGGTTGCTTTGCATAGATAGCAATGTTTTCTGTGCAGGTAATAATATTTCAATACAGAAATACTATTTTCTGGGTGGAAAAGGCTGTTTTCTGATAGACTTCAAAATGCTGATAGCCTTCAAAACTGCATGGTTTCCAAAAACTTTCTTGCAGCAGGAAAGAAATTGCTAAAATTACCCATTGCTTCCTTCAAGAAGAAAACTTAGTGAAGAATTACATCCCTAGTCAATGGGTAAAATAGCAACTAAATTTTAAAGATCACAAGAGTCCTGCCTAGATGGGATGATATGAGGAAAATGCACATTCTTGTGGATAATTCCTCTGCACATGGGAGAGAATTTTCCATTCACAATAACTAAGCAAAGTTTCTCTATGAAGCAACAAGGCAAGGTATTTTCTTCTCAGATATCTTGTATTTCTTTCTAAATTGCCAAGAGGCAAAAGCTATAGGCCAGTTTCTTTTGCATACAGACAGCAGGGTGTGTGGTGGGCTCCAGAATTCTGCACCATAACAAACTGATGCCATGAAACCTTTGTCTCAGAATAGTAATGTCAAACCAAGCTCTCTGCAATGTTTGCTTGTTTGTTTATAAAACAGTTAAACATAGCCCGGTTTTTCTCAATTTAAATGCACAATAGGAGCAGGAAAAGTAAAGTCCCCAATGTTTGTTAAGTACTTATTTGCAGAAATAGTCTAAATTTTCTTGCTGCTTGTTCCTTTTTAATGTTCATAGTATATTTCATAGTCTGTGACCACAATAACAATATCAATGTCATAAAATATAGTGATCCTTTCCCTCAAAAGATACTAAAAGATAAAAAAAAATCTTTAAAAGAGAAATAAAATAGATTTCTGGAAGGAATTCATACCCCCCCCAGTAGAATTTACTGTACTAAAAAAGAGATGAGTTTTTAAAAAAACACCCCAGCATTATTAAATAACAAACACTCTAGGTTAATGGCGTCACTTCCCTGTTCCGTTACTAGAAGCCCCTTGACTCCTTCTCACCACCAAACAACATCCAGTGGATGACTGTTACGACCAGGGCCTTCTCAGTCAACCTAGCTGTGGAATGGCCTACAGAAATGTACCTCCCAATACCCAGGCCATTCACATGTTACACTACACAATTATACTGCTGTAATTCCTTTTTTACTGCCAAGACAACATCCTATTGAACCCCTGGGTTTGTAACTTTGGTGAGGCACTAGAACTCCTGGGAATTGTAAATGCCCCTCCCTGCACCGCAAATCCAAAGATTCCATGGAATATTTCCATGGCAGTTAAAATAGAACCACAGTGGTGTAACTGTGCAGTATGAATGGGTCCTGGATGATGGGGCAGCATTAGGCAGAGAGTTTTAGTTTTCCAGACTTCTTCAATCTTATACTCCTTTAGTGATGTTTAAGGTCTTTGCACTAGTATTGCCATCTATAACTGGTTTTACTTTGTTTTAGGAAAACACATTTTTTCTGTTTCAGGCTTCATATTTGTATTTACTTCCTTTTATAGTTTAAACTTTTCCTTCAAATGGCCTTCTTACATAATATATAAACATAACCGAAGTTAATAAATAAGCCCCTTACTGAAGTTCTGAATAGAGCTATTGTAATATTATGCTCCACAGGCCCAATAAAACAGTGTCATCAAATTCAGTCTTCCATTTGCAACTTCTGTGCTGGAATGTTTTTCTTTGAAATTTATTCCTATAATCTTTGAAACAAGCTTGCATTAGGGATTTCAAGCTAATTTTAAAGTGACATATCCAGGAAAACAAATTTGACACTATTATTATAAGCTGCAAGTAAAAAAAAATGCTCCTTTTTTATGCAACTTACTTTTACATTCATCAAATACCAAGAATATTTGGTAACCTCTTATTTGACCAAAATGTTTACCGTATCTGTAAAACTGAATACCAATTTCTCTTGCTGCAGGAGTTCATATTAAGTTACTCCATTTTAGGGCCAATAATATACTTAGCAGAGGAAACATTTCATTTGTTTTGTTCTATATGCCTGCATGTTTTTTTTTTCCCTGTTAAAGATACAGTCTTCTAAACACGCCATTGCTGGAAGAACTAATATAATTTTAAATGTTATTACTAAGGAAGCTCAATGACACTGTAATTTGGAGAAAAGGCAAAAAAGAGAATAACACTGAATCTTTAATTATTTTATAGTTTAACATGAAACTCAAGAGCAAGTCTAACAGCAGTTTAGTCTTATGTCATGATATTAAAAATCTCTAATTATTTTGCTCTCTTCAATGACATTCAGAGTAATTTTATGCCCCGCACTATGTCCCTGGTCACCTTGGGTAATAAACACAATTTTTAACCTTGGGGAAGAAAACGTGAATTTGAATCAACAAAAGTTAATATTTTTTAAATATCCATTTTCTAGGATATTTTCTGGGATATTGTTGGTTCAAAGGAAAATCATTAAAATTTGCTATAAGATTTTCAACAACCAATCTCCCCCTAATCACCAAAAAAAAAAAAAAAAATCAGTATCCAAAATCAGCAACACCTACAATCCACATCTGATTGCTAATATGAGAAAGAAGCCTAAATTTCAGAAAGGAAACATATATTTTGTTCAAGGTAGGGAATTGCTATCTAGAACATACTGTAGTGGTGAAGCAAGCAAATACAAAGAATGTTAAAGGTTCTAAGAGTACTGGTACTTAGCAAAGGTTAAAGAGGTAAGCTTCTACATCAGTGGTTCTCAACCTGTGGGTCCCCAGATGTTCATGGACTTCAGCTCCCAGAAGCCCTGAGCATTGATCATAGTGGCTGGGGCTTCTGGGAGCTGAAGTCCATGAACATCTGGGGACCCACAGGTTGAGAACCACTGTTCTACATTAACAGGGCAGGGAATGCATTCTGAGCCTTAGTCTGAAATTTAAAGGAGCTATCCAAGGTGTTGAATTTGGGGATATAGACTTTGGCATCCTAGACAGTTCCTTCAAGAATAGACTAAAAGCCAGACTGGATTCACCATCCTCTGATATGGAAGCCAACAGCTGCCACTGGCAGTAGGCAACTCAATATACAGAAGGCTGCCTTCATTAGGACTGAAAGACATAGGCTGAACAGATCTTTACACACTGAAAGGGTGACATTATGTATTGCTCTAGTCAGGAAAAAGGATATTCTTCAGTGGGAAACATTATAGAATATTTCACAGCATTTGGCACCCGAAAAATTCAAGGCTTTAAATGCTGAAGTGGTTTAAGGTTATTTTGCATCACATTTCAGTTCAAATAAAACACAAGAATTCGATTGCCTCTCTGTTTTACGTATATGAAAATTTCTTGAATTCAGTGCCTATCACATTTGCTAGACTTTAAATGCTTTCTTTTTGTATTTGGATAAAAAAAAACTTAAATAAAAACAAACACAACATTAATTAACAATGAATTAATTAGTTAATACTTCAATAATTTTAAAAAAATTTCTTCCACGCCTAATTTCAGCTATTAACTTAATCTAACCTTTGGAAAGATCTTCACTTACCCTCTTCAAAGCCATCCCGGAATGACCCAGAACGGCTCATTGTCCTGCTCTTTTCATCCAGCGACATTGAGCTGTTCCGGAACCGGGTGTCACTGTAAGGATCATAGGGACCATCCGCGTTAGAAAGACTGTGCGTCCGCAGCATAGTTGGATTTGACAAGCTCATCTGGGCTGCTGTGGTTGGGCTTGCTAGAATGCAAGGCAGACATAGAAAATTCACAAATCTATGCACAAATCTCTCTCAACAAGTATTTTGATCAATTCAACGGCTATGCAAGTTAAGCAAAAAAATTAATTTCAGTGCATACACAGAATGCTTGGGCCAATATATTTTGGCTGGGACCTTCCCTTCCAAGATAGGTGTCCTTATAGAGTGCTTCAAAGTGATCCTCCCAGATCCCTGAGGGAATATGGCAGTCCACCATAGCTGGTGCATTACTTTGGGCACTTGATGTAATATGCCAGAATAGAGCTGAGTTATTAGATTTGACTGCCTGAACAAGTTGTGTCCAATTGTTCTTCATGGACAGGGCTACTGTCAGGTGGATTTGTAACTGGTTGACTGACCGTACCCAAAGGGTGGTCACCAATGGCAGATTCTCATCCTGGAGAGAAGTGACTAGCGGAGTGCCACAGGGTTCTGTCCTGGGCCCAGTGCTGTTCAATATCTTCATTAATGACTTGGATGAAGGAATAGAGGGCACGCTGATCAAATTTGCAGATGACACCAAATTGGGAGGGGTTGCTAATACGCCTGATGACAGGATCAAAATTCAAAAGGACCTGGACAGATTGGAGAGCTGGGCCAAGGCTAACAAAATGAATTTCAACAGAGAGAAATGTAAGGTCCTACACTTAGGCAGAAAAAATGGTATGCAGAAATATAGGATGGGGGACACGTGGCTGGCTAACAGTACGTGTGAAAGGGATCTAGGAGTCTTCATAGACCACAAGCTGAACATGAGTCAGCAGTGTGATGCGGCAGCCAAGAAGGCCAACGCAATTCTTGGTTGCATCAATAGGAGTATGGTGTCTAGATCGAGGGAGGTATTGGTACCACTTTATTCTGCATTGGTTAGACCTCATCTTGAATACTGTGTCCAGTTCTGGGCACCCCAATTCAAGAAGGATATGGATAAGCTGGAGCAGGTCCAGAGGAGGGCAACCAAAATGGTGAGGGGCCTGGAAGCCATGCCCTATGAGGACAGACTTAGAGAGCTGGGTATGTTTAGTCTGCAGAAGAGAAGGTTGAGAGGGGACATGATAGCCATGTTTAAATATTTGAAGGGATGTCATGTCGAGGAGGGAGTGGGCTTGTTTTCTCCTGCTCTTGAGACCAGGACAAGGAGCAATGGATGCAAGCTGCAGGAAGGGAGATTCCGCCTGAACCTCAGGAGGAATTTCCTGACAGTCAGGGCTGTCCGACAGTGGAATGTGCTGCCACAGAGTGTGGTGGAGTCTCCTTCTTTGGAGGTTTTTAAGCGGAGGCTGGATGGCCACTTGTCAGGAGTGCTTTGAGGGTTTTCCTGCATGGCAGGGGGCTGGACTGGATGGCCCTTGTGGTCTCTTCCAACTCTACATTTCTATGATTCTATGATTCTATGCTTCTTTTTTCTTGTACACCAGCAGTTTTTTGTAGTCTCCCTTTCGCTGGAGCAGTTTTAGCACTACATGTAGTATTGGATAGATAAGCCTGGTAAGTAGAGGTGAGAGCTTTTTTTGCATTGGCACATTCCTTGGATCAGAGTAGTGGCAAAGCACAGAAAGAGAAGGAAGGCAACTGAACACTGGGGTCCAGTAGGATAAGCTACAGAAGTGCCACACACAAAACCTGGCATACTCTAGGGCTCAGCCAAGCTGGTCTTTCAAACCAGAGTGCCACGGCAAACAAGACCAGATTGGGGAAAAACAAAGAACAAAACTCCCATAAAGAGCTCATCCCTCAGGACCTCTTAGTCTCCACCTCATCACTTAATAAAGAAGACAATGGATCCAGATGAAAATAACTGAATGGTAAGAAAATAGAAGACTTCAGGCACAAGATCTCTCTGTTTTTGTTTTTTTTCAACTTCTTCATCCATATCACATGCGGTGAAACTAAACAAAGACAGAGGCCGGAGGTGTGTAAGTCAAGGATCAAAAATGTGTGACTAATCAGATGTTGTTAGTTTACATTTCCCATCATTCCTCATCACTTGTTTGATTCTGAGGGCTGATGAGAGCTGCAGGCTGATGAGAGCTGCAGTCTAACAACCCATGCAGTCACATTCCCCATCCCTGAAGTAAGAGACAAGGTGGACTCTAGATCTTTTAAGAGCATAATTCCAACTTGCAACTGTCCACAAATCAGTCCAACCCTATCAGAACCTAAAGATTTATCACAAACCAGAAACAACTACGATCTTTTTATTGACTAAAGCTGAGTCTGGTCAGGATCAGATAAAACACAATTTGAAACCCCTTCCAAGTATATTTGTAAACTATGATGTGCAGTAAATCAAGTTAGAAAAAAATGAGGTGAGGGTGTTACCATAACCATGGTTAGATTAAAGATTTAATGGAAAGCAAAAATTGTACACAAGAGCAAGGCCAAGAAGAGAATGTAAGACTACATGGCATTCTAGATCTTCAAAACAGAGTTAGAAAACTGAGTGATTTATATATGCTGGTCTGATTTATTTCCAATGGTAAGCCACATTAGATCAGTACCACCACCTCATAGTTATGAATCATTTATTACTTTGAAATAGCAGCTGATTTAAAATAATTTTGCACCACACTGAATCCACTAACCCCCTTTAAACAGAACATGTGCTTTTTGTCACTCATTACATTTCCAACAATCAAAGCTCCACCTTTCATTTCAATATCAATTTAGCATTAGTTCTAGTTTTCTTAAACACTTGAATTCAATTTTGTCATCATGCTAGTAAATGTATCCATGAATGCAAAAAGCTAATTTGAAGTGCAGTCTGGCTCTTTCTTCTGTTCTTTCCAGGGAGCATAACTGCTATTGTTCCCTGGACAACATATTTTCATTGTTTGTGATGACAAAAAAAAATTATTACTGTATTGTTTGTTTAAGGCAGCCACACTAATTAATATGTTGCTACTGTTGTTATTTTACATGTATCTTGCTGCCTTCCTATCCCTGGGACTCAAAAAACAGGGGACTTCACTCACCAAGTTGGGAGAAGTTAAATCTGGTCCCAGAAGGGGATGTGATGCTGGAACCAGAAGAAAATGGGGAATTGACAACTGTATCTTGAAGTCCTCCAGCAGAGTGTGAACGTAGCCATTCTTTTGCTTCTTCTTGATTGCGAAGTTGTGATGATGGAGTATACCTGCACAAACAAAACTAGCCTTAGTTTTTGTCCAGGAAAAATTTCACTTGGTCAAAATCCAAAGGTACATGGACAGGAAATAAGCCCCCTGCCTGCCAAAAAACTTTTTTTTTTAAACTGTGGCTTGTGCCAACATAAATAAAAGAAGTCTTGGGGACTTGATCTTATACACATGTATGAACTTGTCTCAGTCTGAACATACATGGTTAAATCCAGACTCGGTCATACTTAGTGTAGTGCTATGGAATTAACAGTTCTTAAGTGACTTACAAGTAACTTGATTTCAGTGACTAAATGTGACTGAGACTGGATCCAGCCCATTAATTAAAAATAGGAGTGCTATGACTTTTCCATTCAAAACAATGCTGTAATTCTACAAATATTATTGGTTAACTGAGAATCTATTATCTATCATCTTTAATGAATGCTATTGTTCAGCTTTGTTATCTGGTATATATCAGGCAAAATGTCAAATATGCCACTGGCAAAGTGGATACAAGGAATTCTGGAAAACAGGCCAAAATAAACAAAATGCAATTTACATATGTTTTTGTGAGACGGGAAAACAGTGAATTCACCTGAGCGTTTTCAAATAGCTAGTGATTAGGCATTATCCCTGGCTTGTGAACTCACACAACTGCCTGTGCAAGTAAGATTAACCTTAAACAAGGCTGGCTCTTTTTGTCTCCCTCTTTCAGCCTACCTGAAATTTGTGAACAGACTCACAGGGTCACTGTGGTGTTGAGGATTGTGTACAAGACTAAGACTAGGAGAATCAAGGTTCAGATCTCCAACATGTAATACACCGGATGACCTAAGACTGAGCATGAGCTATCATCCTAACACCTCACAGAACAGCTGTGAAAACAACACGGGGATGGAGGTGGGGCAGGAGGAGAAGAACAACCAGGTATACCAGTACAAACTCCTTGCAGAGAAGGTCTTGGTAAATGTAGTAATAGCAATAGCATGTGCATTTCTATACCAGTCATCAGCTAAGTGCTCTCTAATCGCTTTACAATGTGTTCAGCTAATTGCCCCTAACAAGTTGGGTACTCATTTTACCAACCTGCGGAAGAACAGAAGGCTGAGTCAACCTGGAGCCCATCAGGATCGAACTCACAACCTCGTGGCTGCAGTACCAGCATTTAACCACTGCGCCACTAGGGCAGTGATTTGTTTGTAACAAACAAATCAGCATTAAAACAGTTGAGGTTTTGTAGTATCTGTAAACCCTACTTGCCAAAACAAAGGCCAGGATCTGATTGAGACTGGTCTGCTGATGGAATTGTTTCTGTCAGGATAATCAGGAGAAGGCAATACCCACTTTCTCCTTAAGTCTCTCTCAAAGCCTCCTCTTATGCCTGGATAGTTACATCACATTACATTACACTAGTTACATTAGTGGCCAGCTTTTAGCATGATGTTAGATTTAGGCCAAAATCAAAAAATTCAAGGAAAGCTCATTTATGTTACACATATGGATTTTGTACATGTAGAGTTGTGGATACAAAGGAAAGCCAGTCCTAGAGTTACTGTGGATAGAAAAAGATGGCACTGGATGCATCATCTTTTTCCTTACACCAGACAAGACCTAAGGGAGCTAAAGTTATTCATGTCTATAGCTCATTGAGGGCTGGAGCCATAAAAAGGCACACAAATTGTTAGCACAGTAAAAGAAAGAGGAAACTGTGTATACCTACCTCTTTGACATTCATATGTTTCACACTTCAAAGATGCTGTTTGTTATTAGTTGGAGACATCTGACAGGCACAGAAAATGATTCAGATCCACCAACTAACTCTATTTCCCCCCACCGCCCTTTTACAAAATCCTTTTACCATCCAGCTCAGTGAGACAATCAAAGCTGCTGCAAAGAACAATGTGTTTATAGCACAGAATAAATTGCAGCTATAATTTAAAGCCATCAGCTCAGTTATCATAAAAAGCAGTGCAATCCAGTCTGAAGTTGAATTGTTAAGTTAGCTAGATGCTTTCCATGGAATTAGTTTAGCACTTTCAATTTGTAGCACTCAGGTTAATAAATCTAGTGAAATTGTAGGTCTTTATCAAAAGGAGGAATACACACTTCTCAGTGCAATTTCTCTTGATGTCAAATTGCCTGCATTACATGATATGCTACAAAAGCAGACATTTATGGAGTGCCTGATTGGTCTGATTCTTTTTCTTAAATGCACAGTTACATCTTCAAGTACTGAGTAGCAAAATCTTCACTTCTAATAACCTCTACATTCCTTTTGATCAGCATTTCAGAAGTTAAACTGTGAGAATAGCATTATCGGGTTAGCTACTCCAGTCATAAAAGCTGCAAATTATTGCTTGCAAATCAAGCCCAATGATGGTTCGTGAGATGCTTATTGGAAGAGCCAGCCAACTGCAGATGCAGACCTTGCTCAAGCTGAGAAGCCATCAGATGAAAAGAAGCATGTAGGATGTGGAATGGGGATAATGACCTGCTTCAAAGGGGAGGGGAACAGGGAGGAAGAGATTGCAGCCACTCACTGCAAAAGCTGACCACCACCACCACCAGCAGCACTACTGACAGTCACAAAAGACACACAAAGCAAAGCTCCAAAAACCACATGGAAAACTGCTTGCGCTATGCAGGAAACACCAATACCTGAGTCCTTTTTTAGGCAAAGTATTCCTATCAAGATGTGGGTCGCTGTAGAAAAGTTAAAAGAAAAGAACTTCAGAGAAGAACAAAAGGGGGACTATTAAAGATTAGCTTGAAAGAGAAGGGAATTTACCATTAAACAGCTGTTATCGTGGTACCAGAGAAGATAGCCAGGGCCCCGGCCAAGCCAACATGCAAAAACTTTCTAACAATGTGTGGATGGTGTTATACAGAACATGCACAAGGAACCATGCTAAATGAAGTCAGTCCCAAGGTTGGGCCTTCAAATCACTTCACTGGTTCTAAGCATGTTTCTTTATCTGACTTTTAATGGTCCATTAAGTTTGGTATCGTAGTGACTTTACAATTGATCTTCCACAGCAATGACTGTATCAGCTCTTTCTTAATGAAGATTGCATGGATCAAATGAATGCCTTTAGAAAAGAGACAGCATTAAAACGAGGGAATAGCAGCCATCTCCAATGATACTGCCTTCAAAAACACGTCATTTAACACCAACAGAAATACAAAGAGATTTTCTCAAATTGGCATAATTTGCAAACATTATCAACAAATATTTGTAAGGCCAAAAAGGGGGAGCAAGAACAGCTGTGTTACTTTAACCAGCCAAGCAATACTTTGACTTCAAACTATGAAGACACTTTCTTTTTCAGGAAAGCAGGGAAGAGATGTAGGCATTTAGAAAAAACATGATTCAGACCACATTAGATCATAGTTCAGAAGCAAAGAATGGCTGACTGTTGACTATAAATTATCAAAAGTGCATATCTATGTACTAGCCATAACTGCCAAAGACACAAATGCTTTCACGGTAATGTAGGTGTGATTGATACAGGTTGGTAACCTTGCTATACATTAGGAGGTATAAAAGACAGCTTTAACAAATGCTCTTAAAATATGCCGCCTTAAAAAAAAAGACTCTTGAATATAAAATCACCAGTAATGAGCCTTGAAACCTAGCTGAAAAGATTTTCGCATAATTAAATATACCACACTCCATCTGTAATGGTGGCAGTGCAGGAAAGAGAAGCAATCACATTATTTCTAACATTATTATCAGTTACTAGATGTCAGATAAACATAGCACAGACAACAGCCATAGTGCTTCTATTATGTAGCCAAACGCAGCCAAATCTGCTCCCTGGTATTCATTTTACATGGTAACACACACACACATATACAAAGATACAGATATAAATATAGATAAAGCAGGCCACAAGACCCCCCCAACCCCTTGAGCCAAACTGAGTGAGCAACTTATGACAGAAATATACTTCAGCCACACTTGGAAGATATGGCACAGGGGAATCAAGACAAAAGGTGAGTGGGCCTGAAACGTAGGGGGAAGCAGCATGCCACCAGAAAGCTGAAATGCTAGTGAGAGTTTAAACTGATAAATAAGTGCAGTAGAACTTTAAAGTGATTGTCAATTTTTTGCTGGTAGGGGAAAAAGAACCCCCTATGCTTCTCAGCTTTACCACGTACCATTCCCCAAAGTAAACAGGGACACAGCACCATCAAATGGACTCTCACTGGCATGTCATCTGAGTTTACATATCCCAGTGAAAACAACACACACAAACTTCTGCACTGAGCACAGTCTTGCACAATACACTTTGGTTTCTTAAGTGTCTTGGTGAAACCTCTTGGGCCTTGGGCATTCTACTGCCCTGAGACAGCATTACCTGTCCTGTCTCCTGGGTAAAGTATTTCTGCAGAATTTGGGACTAGCAGCAGGGGAAGAGAGAGGGCTAGAAGAATAAAGTCCAACAAGACAGAAAAACAAAACAAAACAACAACAAAAAGAGAGAGGAATATTAGCACAAAAGGAATAAAGGGAAAGAGTTGTTTATTCAAAAAATATCATAAAAAAAATCAAAGAGTTTTCAACAGTTACTTTATGTTAAGAAGCCATAAAAAATTAAAAGATTCTGGCAGTGGCATAAGTCAGTGGTTCTCAACCTGTGGGTCCCCAGATGTTTTTGGACTTCAGCTCCCAGAAGCCCTGAGCATTGACCATAGTGGCTGGGGATTCGAAGTCCACAAGCATCCGGGGACCCACAGGTTGAGAACCACTGGCATAAGTTATAAAGTAGGGCCAGAGAAACTTCAGAATGGGTTACAGTCCTATGGCCTTCTTTCAAGAAGGTTTAAAGGCAAGTTTGGACATCTTTATTTTGTGATTTCTGATCTACATGCAAAGTGGATGTATGAGCAGGCCTTCCATGAGAACATAGACTGGGAGCGGGCCCTTGACAAATGGATAGGCTGTCATTCCATCACAAATGGATGACTATACCACACAGTTAACAGATCTGGTGTCTGCAACATCTCCATCAACCTGCGGGACTCATGTCACAGGGTTGTCATTCCAACAGCAACATAATGAGATGAAGTGTGAATATTAGAACCCCTCTTGGGATTATATAATGAAAAAACAATTCAAATGGATCTGGGAAAGATGTGAATCTCGAATCAATCTAACTGGGGAGTGGATATGAAGAGTAAAGAACCACTGAGAGCATTACAGTGGAAAGGCTTGTGCTTAGGTCCAGATACCACTGCAGTTGCCATAGTCCCAGTGTGGGCAGGTATCATATCACTCTCAGGTTCTGGACAAGACTCAGCTCACTGTTTTTGCTAATACGCAGAAATAAAATGAAGTTGTTAAGCAAGGTACGGCTGTAATGTGTGAAACAAAATGGTCACACTATGAGAAGTACTAATTTGCTTAAGAGAAAATAATTAAACTGAAGAGCACACTTCTGTGTGTGACAGGTGGCTTTCCAGATCTTTTGTCTTCTTTAAGCAATTGGTACATGTGTTTCAACTCCTTTCCTTCATCAACACACAGTGGGTTTAGTAAGTAACTCCTGTTGCTACAGTTCACTTTTGTTATAAAAGCAAACGTAAGTAAACAGAAATACGCATGTAAATCACAGGTGGACAAAATGTAGCCTGCAGGCTGCATGTTGCCAGCTGACAGTTCTTTTAGTATCTCTGGGCTATCCAGAACCTTTTTTTTTTTAAAAAAAATGGACCCACAGTTTGCTGTTGAAAAACCGTTGAATTTGTGATAGCCAATGAGAAAAGCCAGATAGTCAATGTCATAGTTAATATAGTTCCTTTTAGTTCAATATTAATAGTTACAACATATTTATTAGAGCCCATTTAAGTTCATTTACAGAGAAACTTAAATTTAATCATAATGAAGTATCAGTAGAGGAATTTTATCTTAATAGTGAGATTTTTTTAAAAAAAATGAACATATTAAGATATTAAATTGAATTAAAATCAGCTATGTTTTAACTGGTTTACACCTATGTAGCTAACATTTATGGATCCTTAAAAACCTTTAAAGATGTGCAGCCACTGAGCTCCTGGCTAACCTGAAGAGTGGTCCCTGGCTCCCAACCCAGGCCATTTCTGCACTATCCTGTTATAGCGCTCTTATTCCACTTTCAACATCCTATGGAATCCTGGGGTTTGCAGTTTAGGGAAGGGCTGGCCAGCCCCTCCCTAAATTGCAAACCCCAGGATTTCATAGGATGTTGAAAGTGGAATAAGAGCGCTTTAACAGGCTAGCGCGGAAATGGCCCCAGTTATAAATGAATACTAAAAAAAAGCTTATTTGTGTGTGTATGTAACTTCAAGTCGCTTGCACAGCAAACCCATGAATTTCACAGGTTTTCTTAGGCACAGAATACTCAGAGGTGGTTTGGCAATTCCTTCCTCTGAAATATAGCCTATGACACCTGCCATTCGTTGGCAGTCTCCCACCCAAGTTCTAATCAGAGTTGACCCTTTTTAGCTTCCAAGGATCTGGTGCCTGTAGGGTATTTAGGCCCTTAAACTTTACTTACACTGGAGTGGGGGGGAAAAAGCTTTTTTAAATTGTGGTAAATGTGTGGAGTATGACCAGCAGTGAACAACATATAGTAATACTTAGGGTCAAATTAAAAACTGAACACAACTTTGCATCTAAGGTTGGATTAGTAGCATTTTCAAAATGCAAATGAGATAGTTCTTAAGTTGCAAATTGCACAAACGGGATAGTTAATGGAGTAAGAACTGGTATGGACAATCCCCCTGCTGAACCACTATCTGCACCAATGGCAAAGGATTTCCCTCAAAAGCAAACACCGGGGGGGATTTTCCTCTAGACCTAAGCAGAAGATCCTAATAATTTTCAGCTGCACAACTGATACTATTTACATTACTTAAGAAACACTCATTGCAGTGTGCCTTCAAGTCATTTCTGACTTATGGCAACCCTAAGCTGAACATCTTCACAATGTTTTCTTGGCAAGATTTGTCAGACGGCTTGTCTTTGCCTTCCTCTGAGGCTGAGAGAATGTGACTTGGGTTTCCATGACTGAACAAGGATTTGAACCCTGGTCTCCAGAGTCCAAGCTCAACACTCAAACCACTGTGCCATGCTGTCTCTCTTAAGAAGTGTGCCTATGAAATAAAGACACATTTCACGGTGCTTTTGACTTGGCCCTAAGACTTGAAGGTGCTTCACACACATCACTGCAGTAATCTTCACAACAATTAGCCAATATTACTGTCCTTTGAGGTGCGCCCTCTTGGCTGCTACACTTTGACAGTTCTATGCTGTTTCATTCACCCAGCACTGAAAATGCTGATGTGATCCTTGCTGGGATCAAGGAGATGGCAGAAAAAGAAACTCATCTCTCTTATGGACCTGACAAAACAAGCTGAGGGTTGCAGCTGTGATTCAAGAGGAAATAAAGCATACTCTCTAAGGTTCTCATCCTATGTTAGGGGGTACATCAAATGTCTTTGCATTGGCTATCATTCTTAATGAGAGGAACCAGACTTATAAAATATCTAGCACTCACTCAAACAGTTCATTTATGTAGTCGTTCTTTTCAAACCTTGGTTTCCTTCTGAAAAGGATTACTCGACTCTAATACAAACACCGTGGATGATTTTACATATTGTGAATAGTGGGAAAGGAGATATGTTCGACTTTTTAAATGAAGCAGAACACAGATGTTTTGAAGCTATCATTTATAGCACTTTTCTGAAATGAAGATAGGTGTAGTGAAAGTAGCCATCCATTTAATGCCTTAGATCAGTGGTTCTCAACCTGTGGGTCCCCAGATGTTCGTGGACTTCAGCTCCCAGAAGCCCCAGCCACTATGGTCAATGCTCAGGGCTTCTGGGAGTTGAAGTCCATGAACATCTGGGGACCCACAGGTTGAGAACCACTGCCTTAGATTAAGCTATGTTCTAAGTAAGAGGGGAAAAAAGAACTCCTACCCAAACCCACATTAAATCTCAGAGGAAGATCAATCTGAGTGACAGTAGTTATTTTAGACTTATGTCTGCTATTCAAAACAACACTTGATCTGTGTAGGATTTCTTTTTCCTAGTAAACATTTCAGGAGTCAGCTTCTGATTACAGAAACCACATATCAATACACACTATATATAGATAAGTGGTTCTCAACCTGTGGGTCCCCAGATGTTTCTAGACTTCAGCTCCCAGAAGCCCTGAGAATTGACCATAGTGGCTGGGGCTTCTGGGAGCTGAAGTCCACAAACATCTGGGGACCCACAGGTTGAGAACCACTGATCTAGATACTACAAACACATAAAGATACATCTTCTGAAAAATGTCCTCACCTTTCTGACAATGTTGTCTTAACGCTGTTGGTTCTAACAAAGGGAGTCAATGAGTCATCTTTGGAAGCTGCAATCAAACCACTGGAAGAGTTGTGGCTCAGGCCACCGCCACTGCTGAGTGAAATATCAATGGATTCACAACTGGTATGCAGGCTGCTGACGGACTGGTATCCAATCCCATCTTTGCTAATAGCAGAAGAACTGCTGGGATTAGTTCCCCATGTTAAACTGTTGGAAGGAGCTGAATGAGCTGAACTGGGACTAGATGCCAATGGAGATTGGTTCATGTCTGCATTTTTACTATAAAGGGGACTACTACCACCACTGCTCAGAATGCCGCTGCCAGAGGGAGAATCTGGATTGCCCTGTTGGTTCATGGTTGCATGTGGGTTGGAGATGACAACAGAATTTTTCATGCTTTCAGCTGTTATGATGGGAGATTGTTTACTAGGCTTTCCACCAAAAAGTCTGAGGGTAGAAAAGAGAAGAAAGGAAAAGTCAGGAAACACACTGATAACATATGGATGACATTTAAAATAAAAATAAAAATATTATTTTGGAAATATGCTGTTTAATTTTTCAAGATGAAGTTTAACTTTTCAAGTCATGTAATATTTAATTTGGGTCATTTTTCAGAAAAGGCGATGATTAAGAGTGATAGTGTAAATATGGATTTCGTTTGGCTAAGGCTTTTCAAAGAATAGAGTCCATTCAAATCACAGGCATTGAAGTGTAAAGGCCTGAATGTAAGCACTTTCTGGCTGCCTCACTTCCAACACGGCACTGCCCAAATGAAAAATCTCTACACACCTGCGCAAAGTGGGGGAGGCCACATCTGGGTACTTGACTCCTTGCTGGTGAGCAGTTTGGGCAGTATTAGAAGATGTCTGAGATGCTGGATTCACTTTAACAGAATTGCAAGAGACGACACTTTCATTATCTGATGAGATTCCTTTCTCTTTGTCTGTTTGGTTGACTAATCCTGGCAGAGAGCTCCCAAGGGCAACTTTAGTTGGCTCTCTCATTTTAGGAACAGGCAAGCCTGCAGACTTGCTGCTTATGTTGGAGTCTATACTGCTGGTACTTGATCTATTGCCAGCTCCACTTCTGCTGCTGGATTTGCTGGGTCTGGGTAAACTCCGGTACTGAAGATTGGTTCGGGTATTAATTGCTAAGTAGCCATCATCCTGATTCTGTGAGCCATCAACACTCGTCTTCCGACCAGTGGACCTACCCAGGAGTCCGGATGATTTAGGGATTTTTCCCAGGGTAGCAGATCTACTAGTGATCGTTGCCCCACTAGCTGTTATCATGGTCATGCCTATCATTGACCCACTCTGCTTCTTAAATCCAAATGCATTTGTATTAGCAGCAGTTGTTCTAGAGTTACTGGTGGAAGGTTTTTTTGATTCATCACCGCTGCTGCGTCCAGCATCTGATGGGGAACGTTTAATGTTTCCAGATTTGGGAGAAATTCTACCCTTTTCAGATACCTTGGCATCATCAGTTTTACCTAGAAATATGGAGAACAAGTTACAATATTGTATGGTGTCAAATATTATGAACATGGCACAAAGACGTAAAAACAATTTATAGCTTAAACACATGGGCCACAAGAGCGTAGAAGCAATTTTATCTTCTTCAATTACTCAGCAAGCGTTGGTTGTTATGGTCATGTCACCTAGTACTTAAGTAGAATGAGAAAGATTTCCTTCCCTCATTTTCAGCAACACTAGTTCAGGCAGGTATAATCACTGAGAAGCAATAGACATATGCCCCTGTTCCTGTGTGATTAAAAATCTTGGGATACTGAAGAAAGTAGGGCAAGACTATCACCTCAAAGCAGCAGAAAAAATGTTCCCATTTTCTATCATTCTGTGAGGAGTGAATACAACCTCCCTCCAAGGGCTTACTTTTTCAATAATTCAAAAACATTCCTCTGGAACTGATGGGAAGGAATGTGTGGGCCTTCATGTTAGCATTGCTGAAAAGGAGAAATGACTGGAGTTGCAATCAAGCGAGGAACCACGTGCTGTTGGACTAGAAACTTCCTTCACTGAGGCAAAAGGTTCTATCCAGATCAGCCCAGACAGAGTGGAGGACTAAGGGTGGCAGCAAGGGCACAGACAGGCTCTTCCCCCAACACTGTTTGTGCAGCCTGCAACCATTCCACAGTTTGTAGGTGGTTCTTGTTCTGGCCAAAAATGGCAGGAGATGAATTCCTGGAAGGCTTTAGGTGTCCACCACCAACACAACCACAGATGTAAACTCTTTAACATGAAGCTATTTTAAAACCAGAAGTGAACTTCTTGCCACTTCTGGTTGTAAGCTTTTTAGTATTTGTGTGGCCTACAGGGAGCCTCAGGCTCCTGGAAGTTGTTACAGTTTGCTGCTATTCAGAAGGGAGGTTCTCTTCTCCATATGTTCAGTTACCCTATATATGTAAGAAGTTAAATCTTACTTTGTTCTATTTTGGATTGATCTAATCATAACAGGTCAGAAACTGTTCTACTGATGAGCAATGGCATTGCTTGATTAGATGGGGTGAGACAAGAGACTGCTGTGAATGGAGAGGCCTCCTTCCTCCAGCCAAGACAATGACCCTTCTGCTAAAGGCCACCTGTGCACTGGACCTTCTCCAGCTATAACTAATTTGCAGGATAACACATTATTGAAAAACTTCCAGGACCAAATTAGTTATGGCAGAAAGATTTGCTCTAAATCCTTCTGTCAGTCCTTATTAAGCAGTCCCACTGAATCAGTTGGGTTTACCTAAACGTTGATTGAATGGGATTCTAGTCTACTTGAGACTAACTAACAGGATACTAGCCTGTATGCATTAGTGTATCTGTAGCCTTAGTAACATTTTATAATTATGTTTGTTTTATTATTAAATCCAACAGCTAGTTTTCAGCTAGAAATTTGATCAACTAAATAAATATTCCAAGAAAACAGGCCTTTTAATTAAGATATTCAAGAAAGTTAAGAGTTCTATCACTTAGCACAATCACCAATTCAAGTGGTATACCTCACACCTATCATACAAAGAATATTGAGTCAACATCACTGTTGGCAGGATCTGCTCAATGTGGAAAGGCAGGTGCAGAGACAGAGACTGATTACACTGTTCTCCATCAAAGACAAGCATAGATCAAAATGCACTTGAAATCCTGACAGTTCAGAGGAAATTTTTCTCCTAACAGCACAAATTCTTGGCCTGCATTGCTCACCCCTTGGCTGTGCATTCCTCACCTGTTCCAGGTGTCTTCAAAGTTCCTGAGGTGGCTGCTGTTTTTGTCCTTGGTGTGGTAATGCCAACCTGAGCTGACATGCCCCGTCTCCAGGAACCCGTCTGCGAAATGACTGTGTTCTTCCTCCCAGAAGTGCTTTTATCAGACTCATCAGACACATCAGATGGATTTCTTCTCCATTTTGATCCAGGCTCCATTTTTACACCACTGTCTGAACCTCCATCTGATTTTTTTATTTCATCACCAGACCACAAAGAATTCCGTTCCACTTGGGAATGCTTTTCAGCATCAGTCTGAGTGGGAAGACAGAAAATTATGGGCTTGCACTGTGATCTTTTTCTTCCTCTAGGTTCCAAATCTAACCCTTAAGCAAATTCTTACTATATAGCCTTTCTGGCTTTTGCTGTTGTTGCTGTCCTTTTTGATGCAAAAACTCATACTAATAAAAAACAAAATCTCTATCGAACTATTGTAACCTGAAATTCACATACTTAAAAAAAAAGCAAATACAACAAGAACAAAACCTACAAAATCAAAGACATAAACCAAGATTTATGAAGGTCAGATGTGAAAGAAAGAAAAAACCCTATCTTAATGCCCTGTAGCTCCCTCATCCCAGCATTGCACATAGTACCTTTCACTGCAAGGCATAAACTCACTTCAAATGTGTGTTGTGAGCTTTTCCTTTGTTCTGGCTCCCTATCTCTTTGCTGGCAATTTGATCTGTGGAGCATGAAGAGGCAGCTTTTTCCAAGACTGAAAGATAAATGAGTCCTTTCTGTTTCTGCCTCACACTAACTTTATCATCAACTGAGGTGAGAAATTTTCAGAAAGCGGCATGCTTCACAACTCCTGCTCACTAAATTTAAATTTGTGATGACCTCGAATCGCTTTTTAAAAACCATGTGTGCAACAGTGTATGTATTCATCAATTTAATTCACAAATTAAATGTCTCTCTGTTTGCAGAGAGACTTACGTCACTGTTTAGGATCCTTAGTTATATAACTCCGTTATAAACACACATACATAACACTTTAGTAACCAAGGAGAAGGACCATTTGCTGAAGTGTATGATCATATCTGTACTCTTTGTTTTACTCTCACTGGCTTTATGATCCTTTTGAATGATTTGCAATTCAAATCTGACACTCGAGACCTGAAAAGCTGTGAACCTGCTACACATATGGGAACCTGAAAACACAGATGCTAGGGCAATGAGTATCTTTGCCTACGCTGTTTTCTTGCCCTCGTTTGCTTTGTTGTTGTTTTTTAATGTCATGCTTTGCTTATTTTTTCTAAAAAATGCAACATTTATATCACCGAATCATCAGTTTTTCTCCCAGACAACAGGCACAATCATAACAATAAAAATTAAAGCCGACTTGTTTTATTGTTTTTCATTTTCTGTTGTGATTCTGGCCAATGTAAGCAGCAGTGGCTAAAAACACCATAGACTTTCCATCTTTGATTTGTTTATCATGACATCCAGCTCAGCAGGAACTGGCAAGCCAGTAAAATAACTCATGGTTTGTTCTAGGAGACAGACAAACCGGAGTGCTGGGTACTGCCAGATTTGAATATCATGTTAAACCAATCATAGATGGAAGGTCTGTAATTTCATAGTTGTTCCTGCTTGCAGGTAGATGATCTGCCAGTATGCTGTCATGAATGAGGAGGAGGAGGACTACGAGGGGGAAGAGCTTATTCTTTTATGGCTCACCTTTCCCCTTACACTGGCACTCAAGGCAAGTTACAATACATTAACGCCAATAAAGATTAAAAAAACCACGCACAAAAATATCAGAAATATATACATATAAGTTATTTTAGAAAGCAATTAATTTATAAAAGTAAAACAACATTAAAACATTAAAAGTAAAACATTCATTAAAAGACAGCATATAACATCAACAAAACATTGCAACCAATTCTGAAAAGCTTGTTGGAATAAGAAAGTTTTCACTTGCTGGTGAAAGAACAGCAAGGGAGCAAGTCATTCTAGCTTCCCCAGGGAAGGAGTTCCAAATCTTGGGAGCATCCACCCAGAGGGCCCTCTGTGTTGTACCCACCCAAGGTACCTGAGAGGCCTCTTCTCAAGATCATAGAGCCTGTGCTCATACAGGAAGATATGGTCCTTCAAACAGCAATAACAATACCAATAGAAGTTACATTTCTAACCGCTTATCAGTGCTAAGCACTCCCTAAGCAGTTTACAATGTGTTTAGCTAATTGCCGCTAACAAGCTGGGTACTCATTTTACCAACCAACAGAAGGATGGCAGGCTGAGTCAACCTGGAGCCCTGCAGGATTGAACTCACAACATTGTGGCTGCAGTACCGGCATTTAACCACTGCACCACCAGGGCTGGAACCAAACTATACAGGGCTTCAAGTATCATAATTCTGAACTGTGCCCAGAAATGGACTGGCAGCCAGAACAATTAAATGCTCCCTGTGATTTGTAATTCAAGGTTCTTCTGGAACCTCAGCTTATAATGACACTCCAACAGGGTCCCTGAGTGGAATCTTTCTTTCCAGTGGGGAGAGAACAATTAAGATACATTTCCTGTTCCACCTAATATCTGAAATGGAATGGTGAAGAAGCCAATCCCTCCTCCAGGAACAATGTTGCACCTCCAGAGAAAAGCACCCCACACACTTCTAATTTATTATCTCAGTCTTCCAAATGCTATAGTTGGAGAGAATAGGAGCTGTAGAAGTAGCCTTTTTTTCTCTCAATCTTTCATTCATTATAACGAGTGCTTTAACACCCCAGCATATCTCATCACGTTCAGAGCTTGGTGCTAGCAATTTCAAATAGACATGAAATCTCAGACACATAACCAGAGGCAAAACTCTTTAATGTAGCCACAACTATGCACTTCATGGCAAAGGAACAAAGAGTAATAAGATTCTTGCATCAGAGTATTTGAGGCAATTTAACACTTCATGGCAACTTCACTAGTGTATTAAAAATTCTATTAAAATAGTTTCAGGCTCTAGATAAAAAGTGTGTGTTGGGGGGATGAAAGTAATCTTACACAGAAATATTTACCAAAAAGCAATGGATAGAAAGTGTGGCCTTCCCTCTGGGGAAACCTCATAATATTTGAGTTCTTCAAAATAGTTTTAGATATAGTCAGGATGTATGATATATGTGGTAGCAAAAAGCAATACAGAAGAGAATACATGCTATTTTAACACAATATCAGAAAGAAAATTACTGAAAGCTTCCGAATTGTACACTGATCCAACTTTTTCCTCTCATATTTAGATTTGTTGGCTTGGTCTGCTGAAAACCTGATGAATGCTACCTACAGACATTAAATATAATTTACTTGTGAAAAGGTGCCAAAAAATGGCTTGTAATAACACGCAGCTTTGGGAAATTATCATATATTTCATTAAGCTTCATGTGTTTACATTTCCTCTGAGAGTGTTAAAATCTTCAAGCTTTTATGTGAACTTAATAAAAATACTGCTCCTTAAATGAATAATACATTATTCATTTTCAGTGTTAAGATGCGTTAAATATACATGCCCTTATTCTTTTTAAAATTCAGCACCTGGGCCAGAATCTATTTGGATATCCCACTGGATCCCGCTGTTTCTGCCAGAACTGGCAACCACCCATTTTATTCCTGTAGTTCTCCACGCATCCTAGAAACATGTTCTGGGACAGATTTTTAGGATACTTGGTGAGGTACAGGTGGGAGTCATTAATTTTGATGAAAACTGGGAACCACCTTAAACTCTCAAGTGGGTCCTGGCCCTAAAGTGGAAGTTGAAAAGTGATAGCTTCACAACACAACTGTACTGTCTTATAAATATCACAGCTGATTTAACTGGCTCTGCCCATGATCTCTTGGAGTGAGTAGATGAAAACAGCATTTATCTGTATCAACTGAATTCTGGAGCCACAGTGATACTAGTTTTTCTGAACATAAGCAAGAGACTCTATCCTATGCATGTATATTGCTATTGGCTCTAGCTAGAGATCATGTGAACAGACTTTTGCTCATGCAAAAGGGCTATCCCTTCCACTTCACCTTCTGCATCTCCTCCATCTGATCCAGGAGGTCCTCCAATCATCTACAGAAGATCTGGGGGTGCACAAAGACTACTGGAGCAAGAGAAATCTGTTTCATTCAAGTTGGATACATATTTCAAGGTCTTCATTCAGTAGGTGGACACATGGGCAGCACTGGATACAAGCAGTCACATACAAAACCTTCATTACCTTCAGCACAAAAGGCAGAGGTTGGGGGTCAGGTGTGAACAGAACATTCCTGGCCCTGCTCCCTCTCCCTGATTGATGTTCAGTAGGGGTTATAAATTCTAGTCACTTTTCTGTAATTCCACAACTTTTTAGACATACTCTCTATTTACAAAATTCAAAAGCAATTCATATCTTTCTTTTGAACCTCTATCACATTCTACAATAACTGATATCTTGGAAGTCAGAATCAACAGTGCAAACACAGGGACAGAGACATAGCATGGTATTGTCAGTTCTGACCAGCTGCAGCTCTCTGGCTTCAGGCAGACTTATTTACTAGCCCTACCTGGAGATCTCTGTTATTCCCTGATGGTCTTCCATCACTAACCTTGATTAGTGAGTACGGGACAGGCAGGTTGGAACAGAAGAATGTTTGCATTTATCTTATTTGCTCACAGGCTAATAGAATTATCAAAACAAGCAAGAGAAAATAGAAGCAATTCATAAATAAGCAAAACTGTATATTTATTAAACAAAACAACTGTGAATCACTATAACATACTGGCACTGACAGTTCATTAGTCTAGTCTGATTTTACCATTATCAGCTGGTTACCTTGAGGATCAATCAGGAACCACCAGAACACAGAGCTCCTGACTTTATGTGCTACAATCATAAATATGTTCACCAAGTGGTATATCTGGTATGTTCAGTGGGGTTACTCCCTAGTAAATGTGTTAAAAATTTTACTCTTGATTCTGGCAATCATTTATTTCTCTTTTGCAGCAAGCAATAAAATGTACAGGCTGGCATGTTGTTCAAGGTAATGGAATACCTCTGATATTATTATAAGATATCTGAAATGAAAAAAGAAACCTTACCTGGGAATCTAGGTTCTTACGAGAAGATGCAGGTGTATTTGCATAGGAGCTGATGGAGGAGCTGGTGTTAATGTCGTCAGTGCTGAGATTATCTATGGTGTCACTAATCCCACTGCTGACAGAACTGCTATCATCCCAGCTGAGAAGAGGGGGAAAAAACTCATAAAAATTACACAGGTAACCAATTTCCAGAGCAACCAAGAAGTCAGAAGATCTAAAAGTGAGCAGAAGACTTTAAAAAATTAGGAATTACCAGCACCTATGGGTTTATTAGCAATTTCAAACATTATTAAAGGATATTGTAGAAAATTTTTGCAATCTTGCTGATGTGGATTTCAAAATAAAACCCTAACTTTTTATTATGGTGACTCTTATACAAAACAAAATTTTCATAGCTTTATAACAGAAAATTAATTTGAAGAAAGGAAGGTGAGGCTGTATATCCCAGATCTGAAACTTGTTATTTCCCAAAAGTGACACTGTCTTGTTTCTTTGTTTATTAATCATGTAGGTACTGTAATATTTGCATCTAGTGGTTTATTGAATTTGCTATCAATACATTAATGAGAGGTAATCAATTATTATTTTTAATTTAAAAGTAGGATTTCCCCATGCAAAATTCTAGAGCTTGAAACAAACTTCTCCAAACCAGCTCTCTCAATCCCATTGTTAGTCTTTGTTTAATGAATACCTTTTTTTAAAAAAGTGACGGTGACCATTTTCTTTTATATTTAAACCACTAGTATCTCTCGGAAATTTCACAGTATGAATTGCTTCTAATGGAGAAAGAAGTGAAACCCATATATTGATACTTAAGTGAGGCTACTACACAAATATATTTCTTGTATAGACAGACACAAACATGTACATATGAATGTTTAACTCTCTGTATGACTGCTTTCCTCACCTTAGAATCATTTCAGTGCCAGAAAAAGCATAATATACAAAGCTGTCCTTAAGAAGTGATGAAGCACAACTCAGAAAAGAGCAAATAAAGAGCAATAAAGACCAAACAAACCTTTATCGGTCTGAAAAAGTCTCATACATAAGGACCTCAAAACTCTCTGCTTCTAGTCTCTCCTTTTAAGGATACCTGTCAGAAGGATATCCTTTTCATCAAACCTCTCCACACCTAAGTATGCACAATTACTTCTAAACTCAGGGGTGGGAGAGTGAAGCAGAAATTCATTCAAAGGCTGCCAGCTGGCTTCAGTTTCTAGAGTTTCTACCAATGAGTGATTGTATCCCTCATCTAGTAAATAATCTTGCCAACGGTTACACAAATGTTAAAACAAGGAGTTCTATTCAAGACTAGAAACTTTAAGCATGAGACTAAATTTTTAAAATCCTCTGCACATTAAATATAACCCAGGTCCTAACTGCATATGTAAAAGAAAAGCTGTAACTGATAAAATATGAACTGCATTAAATATGAACTGCTAATAGAGAGATTTGGAAACAGGAATTCAATATTCATAAAGTCTTTGGAACACGCTCAAGGGAATTATTAGAGACTGACCCAGCTGTTTTCAGTATGTTCTGGGACATATCATGTAATGAACAGCTGTGACAGACAGACGCTCTACACATCCCCCTGGGATTAAGTTTCATCAGTTTCAGTAGAACTTATTTCAGACTAAGGGCCTGTTCAGATGCAACATTTCCTATCTCCAAATCATAATTCTGTGACATGGAATGGGAGTATGCAAGCCCCTGCCTCCCTTCTCACACAAAAAATTTCACCCCCTTCTTCTGTGGTTTACATCAACCATTTTTTCACTTTCTTGTTTCAGCACTGGCAGGCTGTGAATTCCTAGGGCCCAATTAAAATCTACCATTTTTTTTCCTTCTGTGGTCATTCAGTAAACAGATAATTGGTAGAACATTTCTTGACCTTCTCATTTGGGTCCCTCTAATTTGTTGTTTCTGTTGTTGTTGTTGTTGTTGTTGCGTACCTTCAAGTTGCTTCCAACTTATGGCAACCCTACGGTGGACCTATCATGGGGTTTTCTGCAGCTGTGTGTGTGTGTGTGACACACACACAAGGTCACCCAGTGGCCAAGCAGGGACTTGAACTCTCATCTCCAGGGTCATAGCCCAACACTCAAACCACTACACACCATATCAGCTCTCCTTCTAATTTAGTGGTAGATAATTGTGATGGGATCAGGGACCAATTTTCTGCCCCTAGGACCCTTCCCTGTGCTTGGACAACAATACCAAAAACAAAATGAAGAAAGCCTGGAAGTTGCCGAAAGTCTTTGTGGTTTTGAAAAAAAAAATTGAAAAAAAAATGTTAACGGTGGAGCCTGCAACCTAAGTAAAAAGTGAACCCCTATTCCTGGAGATTTCTAGGAGGGGCAATTCATATGTACATAGATGTGTCCCTATGTTTGAATGGTGTGTATGCATATACAGAGAGGAGTTGTTGTTGCTGTTATTGTATGCCTTTAAGTCATTTCTGACTTATGGAAACCCTCAAGCAAACCTGGGCAAGATTTGTTTAGAGGATCAGTGCCACTGCCTTTCTCTGAGGTAGAGATATTAGGACTTGGTCAAAGCCACCCATTGAGTTTCCCTGGCTGAACAAGGATTCACACCCTAGCCTCTGGGAGTCCCAGTCCAACATACAAACCAGTTTAGAGATTCTGGAGGGACTGAGAACTACAAAAACAGCCTTGAGGGCTGCATATGCTCCCCAGCTGCCTTTTCTTCATCCCTGGACTATCTGAAGACCAAGGGATGGACAGGAGTCTGCTTAGTTATAGATATGGCAACTAACCCCAGTGAAAGCCAATGATAACTTTCTTATGTGAAGTATGAATGAATGGGGAAAGGACCACACAACACTCATTTTCATTGCTATTGTATCGTTCTCTTCTTCTAAGGCAGCACACATAGTCTTTCTCCTGAACTACCAAACAAACAAACTGGTGCTTTAAGCAGAGATCTGAATCACTGACTTGCTTTTATTTACATTAGATGCTTATTTTAAAGCAAACTCAAAATGTAAAGACTTTTTTCCTAGTGTAACATTATGGTATTTTTTTGGGAAGTTTATAGGGAACAGCATTTTTGTTGCAATCTCTCCTCCATTTGGTGCTTCCCTACCATTTTTACTGGATTTTTTTCAGTCTGTGATGGGTGGCAACAGAATGAAGTGGTAGAAGCAAGAAAGTGAGAAGGAGGAGCTGGTAGAAGAAATGCAGGATGCTGACACGCTGCTTCCTGGTTTGAAGCATGTAATGAAAGCAAGGCCTATAGAGAGGCATGAGGAAAGTGGGCATATCAGGACAAAAGAAGAGTGAGGGAAGACACATGGGGAAAAAGAAAAAGAGAGAAGAATATATCGAAGAGAAGGGGGAGAGTGGTGTGAGGAGGACACACAGAGAAAGATAAAGAAGACAAAGAGTTGACCAACTGATGGACAAACATACCGAGAAACAAAAGAGAATTGGAGGAGGGAGAAAGATAAAGAGAGAGAGAAATAAAGACAGACAGCTACAGAGTAGATAGATAAAACAAAAGATGGAGGAAAACACAGGATACCAGATAAGAACAGCAACAATTTTACACACAGGCAACAAAAAAAATCCTGTAGATGACGGAGAAGAATTTGAATGAGGTAAACAGAAAAGGAGAGCCAGCATGGTGTGGTCTGAGCACTGGACTACAACTCAGGAGACAAAGTTCGATTCCCTGCTCAGCCATGGAAATCCACTGGACGGCCCTGGCTGTATGACACACTCTTAGCCCTAGAAAACAGCAAGGTAGGTTCACCGTAGGGTTGCCTTAAGTCACAAATTACTTGAGGGCACACTGCAACAACGAAAAGGGAAAGGTAGAGAGACTGAACAGTTTAGGTGAAAGTCAGGGGACTTCAAATGCCCAAAAACGAAAAGGAGTCAAAAAATCAGAGAGCATTCAGTATGCAATATGATTAATTTTGAGCGTTTCAGTGTGTACAATTTTGGCTCTGAAATAGAGAATATTATATTAGTATATTAATCACAGGTCTCAAAAACATATTTTTCTTACAAGTGTAAACAGACATGTCCAACCTGTAAGTTTTAAAATAAATATATTTATCTTCCAAGAGACAGAAGTACTGTTCAGAAAAGTTGTTTACCCTGTTTTGCCAGTGAATGACTATTACTTAAGTTGTGGATTTTGTATTCCTTTCATCCTTCCTGTATGAATGCATTTTACACTCGCTTAGTGGGTGGGTGGGTGAGAAACAGTGTTTTTAAAATTCTTACAGCTATTTCTTTTTTCTCTTAACTTCACAACAGACACAAGAGGAAGTAAAAAGAGGTAAAAGCATGAATAGGATTTTTTCACCTCCATTCTGGTAAGGTTTTCAGTCTTGTAAGGTATTGTAAATTTACACAATAACTTAAAATTAACACAAATATTTTAAATATGAAACATGAACGTTATTCATTTTTAAATTAATTTCCTATCTCTGGTTTTAATACGATCTACAAAAGAGAAAGTCTGTGAAACTATACAGCAAAAAAGTATTTTACACAGTTAAGAATGCACATAAGCACTCTTCTCTTTAGAACCTAAATTCCAAAACAGTACATTACATTTGTTTTCAACAAGTTTTTTCCCCCAAATGGCTTATTTTTTTCCCCCCAAGCTTCAGTATCTTCAGTGGTTAATTTTAAAAAAAGAAAGAAAGAAGGAAAGGAAAGAAAAGGAAAGGAAAGGAAAGGAAAGGAAAGGAAAGGAAAGGAAAGGAAAACGTAACAGTACTCCTAATTACAACATTCCAGAATCTATTAGCAATGATAGAATCTTTGCAATTTAGCTGTGGCAATTAATAACTTCTGATGTCAAAATCTATTCAACCGTAACATGAGAGCCTATGTACTTCCTTTTATTAACTAGATCAATCATATGAAATCTACTTTGGATAGTTGAAAATATGTGACTGCTTATCACTGCTTCACATCCTATATTAATGGAAAACATAGTTTTTAAAAGACTGTAAATGAAGTTAAATCATAATTTGTGAGGAAAAAGATAATATTTGAAAAGAAAATATTAACTACTCAAAAGATGAATACCCTTTATACTCTGCAGTTCCCTAAAAGGTACAAGTTTCAGGAAAAGAAGGGGGAACTAGGTATATAACCAGTAGGGACCCAATATGGCATCTCTAAATTAGCTAAGATTATGCCCTATTTCATCCCCAAACGTCAGCTGTAGGTTCATATAAACAAATTTGGAAATCTTGAGCAGTGGGGGGTTAAAAAAAAAGAGTCAAACCAACAATGTAAGAAATCTGACTACCACATCCCTGGTATGCACTATGCAGCAACCAAGAAGGAAGAACATTCCAAGAATCTTATATGCTACAAAGGTCATTTTAGACACATAGATTAGTGTAGCAATCAAAATCAAAAGCAGGCACTGGATAATATAGCTTTAACCTAAAGCTTTCAGCCAAGTTATTCCATTGTTAATCTTAACTTTATGAAAGTTTAAACTATTGAGTTGGGTCCAAGGGTAATCATGGTTAGAGCAGACTCACTGAAATCAACAGAACTTCAGTGCACCATGGCTAACTTAAGTTCCATTGATTTCAACACGTACTCTTTTTTTTTTTTTTGCTAAACCTGAATCCAATCCATTATTGTCTTCAGCATCATGCTAGCAACTTTTTTTTACCTTTTTTTAACATCCATATTTTAACCTCATTATTCGTTCAAGCTGACCTTTTTATAGTGCATTGTCTTATGCTTACAAAAATCCTGCATGGAAGATTTCGGCAGAAAGAAATGCATTTCTCAATGACATAAAGTGAATGAGGTATCAGATCTAAAATCCAAGAACCAAGCTTAACACTCAAACTCAGCGCACCACACTAGCTTTTTCCAAGACTCTATACAGAGAATAGCTCCTCCTGTTCTTTGAGCAATGAGGTTTTATTTGTCCCACATTTCACTTCCATTGTAAAGAACAGCACTGGAAAACTTGGCGTTTCATTGCCAATTCTGACTGTCCATGAGACTGGCATGAATATTTACCTAGCAGAAGTCACCCATAAATCAGCAGCGGTAGGATGGCAGCTGGGTCTCTGAACACCATCCTATGATAGTCAGTTATGAGTGGCTTCTAACTGTCATCATATTCATTTTTCTTAAAAATAACTTCCCAAAAGTTATGCCTGACAGTATCATTTGCAAAGTGCACATTTTTTTATCTGAAGCAGCTCACTAGTGAAAAGCTGGCCTCTGTCAAGTGTTCTTGAGCTGGCAACTGCTCAAAAGGGCATTGTTTTCCACATATAATATCACATTCCTCCCATGCCAAAATGACTGTTTATGAACCTTGCCAAATTCTGAATGTTGACTGCAGCCAACCACAGGAATTCAGTCACTTTGGGAAAGCGTTATAACAAAACGGATGCTTTTCAAGAACTGTGCGTGTAAAATACAAATTCTGCTCCCAACCACTGGAACTATTGGAATTTTTTAAAAATAATCTGTGCATTAAATACTGTAGGTTCAACTACTATTTTTTTCCCCCAGAAGAGTCACTGGTACAGATGATTTATCTGCATTTATCTAGTGGGAACAGGCAAGCGTATTTAGTCTCCCTAGGATAAAAAATAATCCATGTTTACAGTATCCCATACAAAAGTAATATACAGCAGGTAATTTTAAAAGGCCATCTCAACTAGAAAGAATTATGTGCTAGGGTAAAACCAAAGGCTCTCTTCCCTTACTACGGAGAGGGAAGGAAAGGAAGAAAAGAAGAGGACCTGTGAGGCAAATATGGCATTCCAGCTGGGAATTAGGTGATTATCCCTTTCTCTCTAAAACAGTAATTATTCATTTGTTAAGGAGAGATTCAAAAACTGAGGGCACAAAAGAGACCTTTTAAATTCTTCCCCTAAGAAGAGAAAAGCCACAAACCCTCTTAAACTGAACCATAAAACAAGAGAGAATAGCTGTTTCCATTGTTTTCCTTTGAGACTCCACCAGATACTGACATCATGGCATGAGGAATTTTAGGAACGATATAACAAGTACAGCATGGGATTTGTACCAAATGTTGACTGCAGAAGAAAACCAGGGCAAGTTGCTGCATGACGAAGCTTAAATTTAGGGTCAGTATGATTTTACTGCTAAGAACTATGCACAGGGGGAAAAGTACTCTTGTTCAAATGGCCCAAATACCCAAAAGTGTCGGTTCTTAACCTATGATCCACGGACCCCCAGGGAGCCGCAGTGTCCTCACAGAAGGCCCATAAAGACTTGAAGAAATGTTATAAGCTTTTACAGTTAAAACAAGAAAGAAAGAAAAGAAAAGAAAAGAAAAGAAAAGAAAAGACAGACACACACTGATCTCAAAGAGCAAGAATATTTTGCCAGTGAGATACATCATTTTACAAATATCTCAGACTGTTCAAAACTTAGGAAAATAACTGATAGCAGAAAAAAAAAGTATTCAGCACTTGCTGCTTCTGCACCTAGTGAAAACATGCAAGTGAATGACACTGAGTGGCTGAGAGAAACCATGGGACATTTCTTGCTACCATGCATACTGCCAAAAGGCGCCTTTGCAATAGGAATATGTACATTTACTTATTTCTCCTTTCTTTCCAATGAGCAACTTTAAATAAATATTTGTTGCACTTTAGGGTTTACACCTTTAGTCCTGGTGGTCTGCAGCAACAAAAGATAGTTAAAGAGGTCCATAGTTTAAAAAAAAAGTTAAGAACTGCTGCCCTAAAGGCACCATCTCATCTTGAGAGCTAAGGAGGGTTAGCCCTGGCTAGTACTTGGATGGGGGGCCGCCCACAAATACCAAGCACTTCAGGCTATATTTCAGAGGAAGGAACTGGCAAAACCACTTTTGAGTATTCCTTGCCTAACAAAACATATGAAATAAGTCAAAAGGTGAAACTGAAGGTACATACACGTACATGCATACGCACATACACACGCCTGTTAAAAAAAGCTTACTGTCAGAGTTCTTTGTTTAGTGAAAGTATCAGTCATTTATCTGAAACTGAGTTTCTTAATCCGATCTATTTCATAAAAGCCAGTTGGAATGTCAGTGCTCACAACTGGCAGCCAAAGTGGGAACATGTGCTAAGTTTACACCTGGGCTCTTGGTGCCAGTACAAAATGGAAACTCCTTCCAGGGAACACTACTTAGCTGTTTTGTAATAATGACACATTACATTATCCCTAGTTCTTTTTAATTTGAGAGTCCATACCTTGAATATATTATTTAGCATATGTAGGAGCACTCACAAGAGGAAGTGAGGAAATCAAAACTTGACCATCTGTCGGTTTTAATGTACAAAGATCACGCAGTTGCCTGCTCCAATGACCCCACTGGCTGTTGTCTGTTTCCAGGTAAAATTCAAAGTGCTGGTTATGACCTATAAAGCCCTATTCACTTAGATTGAGGATATATGACAGGTCATATGTCCCTTATATGGGCCTGCCCAGACACTGAGATCTACAAGAAGGGCCCCGTTTTCAGTCCCACCAACTTCACAGCTGCGGTTTGTGGGAACAAGAGGAGGTTTTCTTGGCACTCACTCCCTAGGGAGACTGGAACAGCACCCATCTTGCTGTCATTCTGTCAGCACAGACTTTTTTTTTTTTTTAATTGCATCAGGTTTTGAGAACTGAACAGTTTTAAGGTCAAGGCTTGTAAGAGGGTGCTGTATTGTTTTAATTTGTACTCTTTTAACTTTTTAACATCTTTTGCAAGTGAGTGCTTTTAATTGTTTTAATACGGTTAACAGTTTAATTCTCTTTTAATGTTGACCTTTTTGTATGTTTTTGATTATATTGTAATCGTTTTAATATACAAGCTACCTTGAGTCCCAAACGTGGGCAAAAGCAATGGTTATGATGACACATATAACTTCTCAAGTCTACTTCATACATAGATAAAGTTGGGTGTTTCCTATGAAAACTCATGCCACAAGCAAGCCAGTTAATGTGGAAAAATGATTTCTATGCACTTAGTAATACTTAACTCTGTATTAGTTTGTAGACTCTTAAAAGTTAGTGCTGAAAATGCTCATGGCCTGTATTTAGAGTTTACTAAGCAAGTGAAGATAGAACAGTTCAAAAGAATACTTTCAAGGCAATAAAAATACCTGAAAAAAAAGAGAGGGCATTGTGCAAGATTCAAATATGCTGAGCAGAAACAGGATTTCTATCATTTTCCATCTTCTATGAATTAAGCCACAATCAAAATTCAGTTATCAGTTCTTCAATATAACATTGTTCTCATTTGTACTCTTTTAAATCATTCTAACCAAGAATTTAGGCAACAACAGTATTAGCAGCTGATCTAAATGATAGAATCTACTATCTAAAGCACGGATGGACAAATGGTAGAGATTTATACTTACAGATCTCTACAAGATAAGAAAAGGTTTCTGGCTTCACTTATACAACCATTCAACAACTTTAAAAGCTTTTCATGCTGAAACTGGAAAAAGAACTCTTGGAGTTTCAAACAAACAACAGGATTGAGTTTTTGTACACTTAGGCTGAGCCTGTACTCAGAGTCCCAATTACGTCACATACAAGCAGCATTTTGCAGCAGGCTCAGATTACAACCCCCTCCCGCAAAAAACAGTAGATCCACAAACTCTGTGTACCCTGTATCTAAATTATTCTAAAATATTGTTGTCACTATCACCAACAAAACATGCCTATAAAACCTTGCTATTGCTTGCTACAAAACTGGGATATTTCTCACACTGGAAATTTAAAAATCAGAGCAATACATGTTCTGTTTGCTTGTATTTGAGTTACACTGTCAGAATACTTCCTCAGGCACTCTTTATAACTCACTAGAATATTTCACCCAGAAGTTAAGCAAGGTCAGCCATGGTTAATACTTGCATGGGAGACCATAGAGGAATACCAGGTACTATAGGCTACATTTTAGAGGCCAAACCACCTCTGAGTATTCCTTGCCTAAGAAAACCCTGTGAAATTCATGGGGTTGCCATAAGGACAGGTAACTTGAAGGTACACAGACACAACGTTGTATTACGTGACGAACAGTTAACTGGTATAACTTGTTTTCAGGGAATGAATTGGCCCCAATTTGCCTAAGAAAAGAAAGTGCCTTAAGGAAAGAGATAAATCAGGAAATGGTAAAGTGTCAAGCCCAAAAGTCAGACTAGCACTATCTGACTGAAAAAAGAACAGAGATTTCAAAACGAGATACCACCTTCATGGTAAGTGCACTGTTTGCAAGACCTGTGGTTGTTAAATTCACAATAATTATGAAATTCCTGTGCCTGGAATCAACATCAGGGGTACTCTGGAAGGAGAAACATGATGGTGGAGGACTCATGTTTGGTACAATCTAGTCAAAGTGATCTACTGCAGAAGTGAGAGATTACACTGCAATAAAAAAAAAAGCAATAAATAACATTTAAAGTGCTTCTATCCTTTGGGTTGACTCAGAACTATTTACTAGCCTGCTCATAAGTCACACAGTGAGCAATATTTAATTGAAAGAGTAAATGGTTTTTTAAGTCTCTGAAAGCAGTTTACAAATATAATATGATAATCACAATAATAATAAATTATCATAACCAAAATGTAGCTGGCATTTTACAAGATAGTCACAACCAAAGTAGACTCCTTCAATCAACTTTTGAATGGTGAGTATACACATAGGTAAATCTCATTTAATCATTGGGTTTACTCTAGTTAGGAGTAACAATAGGATTTAGGTCTACGTTAGAAGGTAAAAATAGATCACAAAACACAAACCAGTATAATTCCCTTTACACAACTTTTAGAATACCCTTCAGCTCAGCTTAAAAAATTCTAAATTCCAAGACAGTAGTTTCTGTTTCTTCAAATTCTACATACAAAATCTGCATTTTTAAAGTTGTGGGCCAGGGGAAGGGAGCTTATAACAGCCCCATTTAATATTGCCGATGTGTACACATAGTAATGTCTTTGTAATTTCATATTTTCTTGTAATAACTGTTTTTGGCACAGTGGAATGTAAATGAAAACCAGTTTTGCCACAGCAAAGTCACTGTATTAATGACTGACACGAATGAACATTTCTGCTGAATAAATATAGGTGGTATGACTTATAAACTGTGTTTTCAGGGTTGATTCATGCAAAATAAATATTTATTGTGCCAAAGTGTCATGGTGTTGGCATAAAAACTTCTAAAATGCAACCATGGCACAAGTATTGTTCTTTCTACTCAGCTGGATTCTTACATTATTTCTTAAACACATTTTATTACAATATGAATATTCCCAACAATGTCTCAACATGACGAATACAGTATAGAGTTAACTGCACTATATCAAGGGTCTTTGAAGTCATCAAGGTCCCACATTCATCAAGGTCCCACATATCTGTCAATTGTCCATCTAGCCTCTGCTTAAAATTTTCTACTGAAAGAAAATCCGTCACCTTTGAGGCAGTGCATTTCACTGCTACATGGTTTATATTCATATTATCAGGAAGTTCTTCCTAACACTTGGTGGAAACCCTACTTCTTGAACTTTGAACCCACTGGTCTGCGTTCCATCTGTTGGAACAGCAGAAAACAAATATTTTCCATCATTTATGTATGTCAGTGCTTCTCATCTGATCTGGGAGACTGGCAATCCTTCCCCTCCCCAATGTGTCTAGGACTGCTACCATATTAATTCCCATTGGCCCCAACTTTCTTTCCTGAAAACTCCTTGTAGACCAGCAGCTTATCACTCATGGATCAGTACTGGTACAGGGGCCACCACCACTGATGTAACAGGCTTCCAAACATTTCATTACTGTCATCCCTCCACATTCACTAGGGCTAGGGGCACAGGACTGCCATGAAAGTGAAAACACTGTGAGTAACTCTAGGCCCTCCCAAACCGTATTTAACACCAAAAAAAAAGTATGATCTCCATATTCAACTCACCAAGGATTCCTTTGAGGCATCAGGGTTCCTTCACAAGGCAGAAGTGGGGGGCTGGTGGGGCTTACTGCCACATCTACTGCTGTCCCACACCATTTTTAATAGGGACTTACCAGCCTCATTTGCAGTTTCTCAGTCTCATGAGGCTTGTTGTCCCTATTAGAAATGGTGTAAGCAGGAAGCAGAGGTGACAGCAAATAATCAGTGAATAATCAAATCTGCAAAAGTGAAACCCACAAATATGGAGGGCAGCCTGTATCAGCAGAGCAATAATTATTATGTTATACCAGTAGTTCTCAACCTGTGGATCCCCAGATGTTTTCAGACTTCAGCTCCCAGAAGCCCTGAGCATTGACCATAGTGGCTGGGGCTTCTGGGAGCTGAAGTCCAAAAACATCTGGGGACCCACAGGTTGAGAACCACTGTGTTATACTATCTTGCTGTTTCTCACTCTCATGACAAATAAATGCTTACATAAATACTTGCTCTACTGAGATGTTAATGTGCTGTCAATGAATCATGGTTGTCTTGTGGTAAATTTCATAACACAGTCTAATATCAATATCAAATGAAACCCGCCAATATGTAGGGCTGACTATAATGTTGTCTCTTCTCCAGCTAAACTCTTCAACCCTTCTTCTCAGGACATGGTATCCAGTTTCTTTCTTATCTTTAACATCCTCCACTTGACAAATTCCGGTTTGTTCGTATCATTCTTAAAACACTATTGCTCAGCACAGTTCACAGGTGTGGAGAAATGAAATACTGTAAAAAGAAACAGTATAATTTGAGGAGAATTCCCCTTCCCCATTTTTTTCTCAAGGACAACTCCAGGTTTTGTTTTTTTTCTGAAGGCAAAAAAGGAAAACTTTGGGGAACAAATTAAATATATTTTCTTTTGGAATTAGTATCTTTAGTAGAGTATTATTTTGACTGTATAATATTAAGCCCTTCATATTTTAAATTTCAGAAATATGCCAACTAATACATTTTGTACACTATCAAAGTTATGAAGCAATCATCTTACATTCCTAAAACTCTAAAATAAGTTTGGTTTTGAAATGAAAACAAAGACTGCATATATTTCAGTTTCCCCCAACCATCCGTTTCTTTCCATAGCTTCAAAATTTCCAGAAATTTACTAAATGCTTCTAAAGTAACTTTCCATGATGAATAAGTTACCTAACTCCACAATCAAAGATATTTTGTAAAAGAACACAGAGACTGTGTTGACTTACATACTGACCTACAGCTTTCCTTTGGCTGACATCCTTAATAGTCTGTTTAAATGAAATGGCACACAAAAGTCCTTATAGCTGGAAACACTCTCTTTGCATTTCATCGGACATCTCAGCATTTACTTCTCTCCATAGCAGAGCTTTGCAGTCAGGTTCTTCACTACTTATTATGAAAAGGCAGAGGATTCTGCCTTCCACAACTCTGTGCTTAATTACTCCCAGCAATAGTGAGGGTGGTGCTTGTAAGCCTAACACCACAGAGATAAAACCCCTGACCATGGTCTGTTAGAAGAGGAAGACGCTATCAAGCAGAGCAATTGTCAGAGAAGAATAAAATACTGCAGTCCTAGATCAAAATACCTAAGTTACAATGTGTGGCCAAACGCCAGAATACATGGGAATTTCTGAGTCTCTCTCATTATTATAAAGCCCTGCCAAAAGGTTAGCTATGTTGGACTTATGCTGGTTCAATATAAATTAAAAGAAATTATGTGTTTAAAATATTTCTGCAATTCAACAATTTCCAGGGCAGTATAACAGCTAATTGACCCATAGTATACCTTCCACTCACATGTCAACTGTCTTCTCAGACGGAGGAGAAAAAAAATGAAATGGGTGTGTATAGATACAGCAAAGATTGACTCCCAAGGTCACAGCTGCCATATAATTGTAGATATGTAGGCTAGCTACAGTGGACCCTCCATATCTGCAGGGGTTCCATTCCAGGATACCTCTTCCCCCTGCTGTGAATGGGAAAAATCATGAATGCTTATGTTGCCTATTATTAAATGGAGGTGATATGTGCATGGATGCTTCAGTGTATCTATTGTAGATACAGTGTACCATTTTAGGTATAGGACGTGATGCTCTGTGATTGTGCAAATTCACAGATCTAGAGGGCACTTAGATGGAGGGTCCACTGTATATCACACTTCTGTATGTGATAAGAGGTGCCTCTGCATGGATACAAACCTACAATTCAAATATTCCTTCTAGTGCTGTCTAGAAACAAATGTTTGTGTTGGGAAAGGAACTTTTGTACAATTCCATACTCAGATGCTTAGTAATAACAATGGTGTTTGGTAAAATGGAAAGCAATAGAAAGAGGAAGGCTGCACTACAGGTTGACTGACTCAATGAAGGAAGCCATGGATTTCCAAAACCTGACCAGGGGAGTTGATAGCCAGGGCTCTTAAGTTTCTCTCATTCATAGGGGCACCTTAAGTCAAAACTGACTTGAAAGCAAATAACAGTAACAATAACAATGTCCAGTACTGCCTCTTATACCATTTCCAACACTATGATGCTCTCCTGTGTCATACTACCGCAATCCCAGCAGCTCCTGTGCCAGGATTGAATCGTGTCCCCAATACTCCCCTCCGCACCTGGTCAGCTGCCTGCAGAAGGGAGCACAAGGGACACACTCCTTCCTTCAACACTTCAGCAAGCCTTCTTCCCATACTGCAATAAGGAAGAAAGCACACGATCATGCTTCTGCCCCTTCTGCATGGCCAGTAGCAATGGGAGCCTCCGTGATCAGGGGCCAGTGACGGAGCTTTTCTGTCAATGTTATACCCAGTGATCATGCCAGCTGGGGACACAAGAAGGGCGCAACAGCAACAATGTCATGTGAAAGCTTTGTCACAGTCCCACTCCTCTCACATCCCCATGCTGGGATGCCACCATCCTGTGGAAATGGTCCTAGTGTCCTTCACTATAATATACCATCCCGATTTTTCATTTTTTATTTACATATTGTGTGTAAGTTGCCCATCAACTTTACATGAAAACCCATTTGAGCATGAAAACCCATTTGTTAACCAGATAAAGACTATGTAGAATATACTGCATACTATATTTACATGGACAGCAGAAGCACTGCAACAAACTGTAAATTGGGGTCATTGCAAAGCAGTAGCTGGATTTAAATGCTACGCATATTGTAATGAGTTTCTAGTCTTTAGATAAGAGACGAAAATTTCCTTCAGCAGTGTCTGAGCCTGAAGCCTGAAGCAATGTGAAGCACTGACCTTGTGCAAGTCACACTCTCTCAGCCTCAGAGGTAGCAAACTCCCTCTGAACTAATTTTGCCAAGAAAGCCCTGTGATAGTTTTGGGAGCCAGCATGGTATAGTCGTTTGACTGTTGGACTACAACTTTGGAGACCAGGGTTCAATTACTCGCTTGGGCATGGAAACCTACTGAGTGACCCATGGAGCATGTGACACACACTCAGCTCCTGAAAACCCTGTGATAGATTCACCTTAGGGTCGCCATAAGTTGGAATGACCTGAAAGCACACAACAATAACAACAACAACAGACATAACCAATTGTTGTAGGGCTGTAAATGGCCCTCAGCTGCTCCTTATGAGCTCCCCAAAGCTACAGCCCAGTCAATATGTGAGTTAAACATAACAGAAAGAGGAGGAAGAGAACAGAGATGCTGAGGAGGCTAGAAGTGAAGGCAGAACACTGCTGAATAGAAAAAAGTCAGGATAGAGGACTAGAGTGAAAATTCCAAATTGGCTAAGCAAGGAAAGCAGTCTAGAATGGGTGTAGCTAGATGTACTGATCTCATTTTTCCCCTCATTTGTGCATATGTATCTGTTCAAACTATTCTAAAATCATTGTCTTTTCTTCTGAACAACTGTTTATCTTTTTAGCTTACTAAATCATGAAGAAAAGTAAACTTCATTCAGGATAAATGACATCTGAGGCCTTGTTACTCATCCCATGTTGTGCCTAATTCCATATTATCCACCACAGGGAGTTCACTAGGGTGTTTAATAGGGGTAGCCAGAGAATAAAGGTTTCCACTTAGTGGCAGTAGTGAGAATCAAAGAACAGAGTGAGGTAGCTGGTCTGCTTGCCTTCCCTCCATCTAACAGGTTCAAGGAACAGCTTAGGGCTGTGCTCAAAGCATTTTCTCCACTCATATTAAGAGTGATGGTTCCTCCTTCTGCTTCATATGCAAACCTTATAAATGTTACGGAGTGGTGTTTGCCTTCTAAAAGCACTACATCTCTCCTTTGCTTGATTTCTACAGACCAACATTTTCAGAAATGGTTCCAAGCCCTAGGCAGGGACTTGCTTCTTAGAGCTAAAGTGGGGACAGAGAAGTGGGCACATATGTAAGCCCTCTCTCAAACATCTCCAGACCTTTGCCTGTTGAGCATGAAGCTCTGTGTAGGGCTCTGTAACTGTGTTTAACTGGATGTGTTTACAGAGCTCCTGTGAATGGGAGACCTGGTAAGGCATGGTCCCCAATCACAAGTACCCTGCAATTCAGAACTTTGCATTGACTGCAAAAGGTCTGAAATGTTGCTGGGCATCTTGGAATATTCACCGGTCTTACATGGATACCTACATAGTCGTCCCCACTTTTGCCCTGGATAAGAGCAAGCAAACACCTGCCTACTAGACTCCTACCTATTTCAGATGTGGGGCTCAAATGTAGAATGACACCGTGATAGTTGAACTTCATCAAAAAGTGCACCAATTAGGCATTCATAATGTATTTTGTATTTATAACAAAAATATTAACCAAACATTAAAGACAGATAGCATAATGTGAGAGCTGGTGTAGTGCAGTGGTTTGAGCAATGGACTATGACTCTGGAGACCAGGGTTTGAATGCCTGTTTAGCCAGGGAAACTCCCTCGTTCATCCTCAGAGGAAGGCAAAGACATCTTGACAAGAAAACTCATGACTTCACCTTAGGGTCGCTAGAACTCAGAAATGATCTGAAGGCAAACAACAAACAATAACAATAAACATTGATAATGGAAGTTTGGATACTAGAGTAGATAACAGATAGATCTTAACAGCACTTCTGTTCCTCTCAGAGAAAAAGAGCTAAGACAACCAATCAAGTTATGCTGTGCTAGAATCAGACTGCTTTTCTGTTTCTCTGGGAACAGCCTGCCACAAAATATACCAGTATTTTCCAAAGGGGTGGATAACTTTACAGAAACACAGAGCAAATATACCAGGACTGAATGCTGTCAGTATGCCGGGCTGACATACTTCTTGATTTATGTTACAATGACTAGCTTAGAAAAACTTAATGTTTGTTTATCAAGTGTAGAAAAACAACATCGTTCCGGTCTGGCCTACAACATCCTATATGGCATAGTTACTGGCTATCTGATAGACCATACCTCTCTAGATGAGCCTGCCTGGACCCTCAGATCCACAGGAGAACCCCTTCCTTCAGTCTACCACCTTAACAAGTACATTTGGTTGGTACACTAGATAGGGCCTTCTCAGTGGCTGCTCCTTGTTGCTAGAAGCTAGAATGGCTATCCTCTTGTTTTCCTTCCATCAGTAGAAAAGATTTTGTATTCCAACAAGCTTTCAGAACCGAAGGTTTTTGAGGAAAAGTGATGTATTGTAAGCAGTGCTGTGTTGTTTTAAAGTGTACTGTTTTTAACTAGTCTTTATCATTTAAACTGTTTTAATATTATTAATAGTTTAATGCTATTTTAATGTGGACCTGTGTACTTTTAACTGTATTGTAATCATTTTAATTTATAAGTCACCTTGAGTCCTAGTCAGGGTGAAGAGTAGGGTATAACTAAAGATAATAATCACAATACTTAATTAAAAAAGCTTATTTGGCCCACTACTAGGCAGTGAGAGCATTTTAGTTCTTCTTCCTTCCAACTGCTACACTTTCTACTCCACTCCCCTTTTGACAGTATCCATATATTAGCATAAGTCCACAGTTATTCAGTAGATTGCTTGCTATTGTTAAAGGACATTTCTACATGGCTTTACAACTCCCTGCACCTGCTTTAGGTATAGGAATAGCTTTATTATTCATTCATTCACTCATACAATAGCTTTTCTTTAAATCTTGAGATTCAAGTGGCTTAAAAATAAATACAGATAAACATTCTCATAAATAAAAAATAAAAAGTTAAAGCCTAACTAAGCTATCAAATAGAATTAAAATCAATTAAAAAAATAGCCATTAAAAAGCAAGAAATAAGAGCATTACAGGACAGTAGCGACACTGAGAATTTTAAAACCATACACTCTTCTGCTTCCTTTCCTCATATAGGACAAGGTTATGGTATTAAAATCTTTTGGAAACATACAGATCTCCTGGTTGAGGTCTCATTATTAGCCTTGAACACAAAGGTGGAAAGAGGAACATGGCTACCACACCACAAAGATGGCATGGCTTGAAGCATCTGCACAATGCAAGCGAAAGACAGTCGAATAAAGCAAATTCTGATAGAAGACAACAGGTCTTTATTCCAGAAAAGGTCTCCACCTGCAGGATAGGGCATGGACAGCAGTTTGAAAAGTGAAGATGAAAAAAGTGTGGATTTGCATGTTCTTGATCTATCATTGCTGAATTTGCAAAGAACTTACCATATTTGTCAGCACAAAAACCCTTACAAGGCAGTTTTGTGCTCCATTTTTTGACAGAATTACATCTTCAAAACTACCAGATAAACTGATGGCAATAATGGAGCTTGAAATTAGGTACCCTGCATCAAAATCCATGTGACTAGACGCTCAGAAAAACTGTTATCTCTGCCTTTGCATGCTATTCACACAGACATGCAAATGTCTTTCAGTGGGGTTGTAAAAAAAGGGCTATGATCATAATATTATAATCAGAAAAATGAGTGACACATTTATAAAATTAAAATGTATTTGAGCTGAATTGCAGTTATTTGCAAAAGGAAAAGTACATTTGAAATATTTAAAAACATATAGCCAAAATTACAACTGCCACAACATTGTGGAGAGAGAATTGTACAGAAAAGTGAGATCATTCACATAAAGATACACTTTCAGAGACATAAAATTAACAAGGACACTGATCAAGTACTGTACAGCAGAGCTTTCCAAAGTGGATGAAAGGTGCCTTAACAGCACTGAGAGATTTGAACTGCCACAACAAATCAAAGAGCCGGTAAGAATGTAAAATAAATTGAAAACTCAAGATAACTCAAACTGCAGCTGCCACTTCTCAGTTCAGCAAACAAATCTCCAAAACAGTATTCCCATTGAAAATCAAAATAACAAGCAAGTTTCATTTTGCAGCTCATCTTCAAATCATTAAGAGATATATAGCATTTCCACTGGAAATTCTTACTTCAGCATTACCAGAATCTGAACACCTATTTAAATAGAACTTTTCACATTCCCTCTTACCCAGAGCAACAAGACCATGCCTGCTCAAAGTGCAAGAAATAATCCTACCTTGCTAGGTCATTAGGCCAAAGCACTTCACCACTCTGCTGTCCGTGAAGAACCCTAGAGAAAGGGGCCAGATTTATTTTATAGGTTGACACCTTCATCTGGCTGCCATCAAAATACTCCACCAGGAAGGAAATAAAGAGCTGACGTTCTCAACACACACGCTGTGACACGAAAGAACAAGCCTGGTTCTCTCAAGAGCGCACTCCGTGATTCTGGACGAGGCTGGGAAAGAGGCAAGCTAGCTAGAAGGTGAACACTATAAACAGCCCAAGAAAGTAATCTGATCCCTCTGTGAAATTAACCTCTGAAGTGCTGATAGTGAATGAGACTGAGCCATTCTGCCAGTACTAGGTCAGCTATGAAAGAGTTCCAGTGTACTTTGCGAGAGAGAAACAGGCAAAGCTGTGCAAAACTTTAAATCAAATACTTTAGAATTACTGTAATGCAGACAGCACAGTCTGGTCACAGTAGCACACCTTCCATCTCCCAGAAGTAAACAAGCATCATTGCAAGATCCTAACCTACTTTGATACCAGTAGTTAATAAAAATTTCTAGCTAATTTAATTAGGTTTCAGAGTACAATGTTTCTTTTCTTTAAAGAGGAAAAAAACTGGTGTGCAGGGAAGAATCTTTTTGTTGACTTCTAAAGAAAAGACCTCCAAAGCAGAGACAAGATTCCTGGCTCCTTCTCCCCATGTGTCTTTTGTGAAGGAGAAAAGTACAACACAATTGGCTCTCTCAAAGAACAACACATCTCTGAACAAACACTTGCATTTGAATATACTGCATTCCTTTAATATTTGCATTTGCTGGATCCTATATTGCCCAACTGCTTTGGCCCATAAAACATCAGCCTTTTACAAACATGATATATGCAAACTATGCACTTAATTGCTATTATCTGAATAAGTGATATAAAGTGTAGCATGAATGAGAATCTCCCACAAAGAAAGAAGTACACCATCAGACTGGGAGCGTGGGAGCGTGGCCACAGTGCATGGGGGCATGGCCCTGGCATGCAGGGGAGTGGCTACAAGCCGGGATGCTCCAAAAACATGGCCGCCTGGGGCAAACCGCCTCCATTGCCCCCCCATCCCTACATAACTGCCTCTGTATGTACAAACAGGTCCATCTGAAACCCCCTTTTCCTGAATACAATGCAATTTCTCATTTTATCTTTAAGATAGAGGGTGATATTTTATATTCTCTTAAATCTATAGTGTATAGCTAACCCTTAACTGTTTATTTACTCACAAGTAAGTGTGCAAGTAAATCATACGTTGGACACCACAACGACTGGAATCCTGTTCGCTAGCCTCAGCTAGAGTAAACCATTCAATCAACTGTTGAACACTGAGTCAACATATGTAGGTAAATCCACCGATTTAATGGGTCTACTCCAGTCAGGACTAACAACTGCCTTTAGGCCACTGTGGGACAACATAACATATTTGAAAAGATAATAAGGCGGGAAAAAGGAAGGCCACATTACAAGTATATTGGCTCAGTCAATGCAGCCAGGGCGCTGAGTTTGCAAGACCTGAGCAGGATTGTTGCCCACTGTCACAAAGGACTGTCATGCACAGGCTTGGCATAAGTCAAAGCTGACTTGACGGCAACTAAGTGTGCAGAGTCTCAGTCCACAACAGGAAGTATCTACACTATATGGGTTCGTGAAGTTTAATACCATCTTAACTACCATGGTCCATCCTATATATCCTAGGGTTCTGTAGTTTGGTGAGGTATTTAGAATTCTTTGCTAGAAAGCTCTAATGCCATAGACTAGTGCAGAAGACTAGAGCTCTCTAGGGCAGTGATTTGTAAGCTATCTGATGTGGGGAACAAGCAGGACTTTCCCCCCAACATCTCAGGGACCAGCACTATATTTGTGCCACTGGCTACAACTGTTTCCTTCTCTCCTGGAAACCTGCCATGAACTGGCAGCCAGTGGCTTGAGAATCAGCACCAATCCATGGACCACCACTTTGAATAGTACTGCATTAGTGCAGAACTTGGAAAACTCTCACAAAATCCAAACAAAATTTAGGAAACATAGGGTTAAATCATATTGCTAGTTGCAACTAAAATAGAACTATTGGGATTTACCTACACGTTGACTCACCACGCAACAAATAGGCCTACTCTATAGTTGGAACAGATGCCAGCCACAGTTTCCCAAGGCAACTGCAACGCCACAGTAGATATCCCTTTGTCCCCGCTCTGCTGTTACAAAATAAATTTAGCAGAAAGAGAATTGAAATTATATTAAAATCCAAGCTGTACAAGTATTTGGGCCCATGTTCCTGAATAATACTTGAATCTCAAAGGGTGCTTTTAGTTCATTCCATCCTCTGAAATGGATTAAATGGGGTAGTCCAGGCAGAAAACTTTGGCCCAGTCCTAGCGCTTACACCAAAATAAGCAGAGTGTGAATGTAGCAAACTTGGCTAGCATAGACATTACAGAGCCTTGACTGATTGCTTTTGAACATCACATTTTGTCAGATATGCCGTTAATCACACTGGAAAAGTTACTGTTTTCACATTACACAGTTTGGACATATATCTATAATTAAGAACAGAAATGTTTTTCTTTAATTTAATGTATTAAAAATAAATGCTCTCCAAAGGGTTGTAAAAATACGGACTTCAAGGAACAAAGGACTCTAAAACCTTCAAATATATAAGCCAGGCAAAGTCTGCACTTGCTTTTCCTTTGCTGCAGTCTATGTTTTAGTGGCCACTGTGTCACCATAGCAACATGAAAGACTGCTTATTTAGATGATGGTGAATGTGACAATTTGCTATTTTTGAATAAACAGCACCCCCAAAAAATCACAGCCATTCAGAAAAAGCTCATTTAAAAGCAGATTACAGTGCTTTTTGGACAAAAAGAAAGTGTGTCAATGAAATTCCTTCCTGCAGCTGGACCATTATCTGCCTTAAACTAGATTAGCAGTGAATATAAAAAGACAGGAGTGCCCCACTCTCTCACCACACATATGGATAATGATAGAGCTGGAGACTATGTTAGCTGGGTGGATACTAGACGGGATAGATTATCAAAAATAGACTTTGAACCACTTTGAAAAAAAGATGGGCAGTAGATAGAGCTTCGAAATATTACTTTGGACCACAGTTTTTAGAATTCCTCAGCCACTGTTTACAATGACTTGAGGGAAAGGGTGGATCCAGGAAATTGTGGTCCAAAAGAGAAACTTTCCAAAGTCCCGTAGAGTACATACTTCATACGCAGAAGGTCCCACCCTGGTTAAATCCTGGAATCATACAGGAGGATGAGAAAAAATTCCTAGGAGAAACCCTGGACTGTGAATAGTAGACAAAGCAGTGATTCCTATTGTCTTCAGAGCTGCTTCATACAAGTTTCTGTTTTGAAGATCAACCTCTGTGAAGGAAAAATCAAATTTGTTGTAACCTCTGGAGTGTGTCAGTGGTGTTTCTTTTCCCTGGAATGCACAGATAGGACAGCCACTTGCATATTTTAGCAGCCTGAATGATCTACTTATAGCAGAACACTAAGAAAATAAGAACTGTTATTCATTCCACAGATTAGAGATCCTGAGGCAATCCCAGTTTATTGAGATATAATATCTGGTCCCCCTACCCTGCTCTGCTCCCCAGTTGCTAACCTGGATATAACAGTGATGTGTGAAAGGAGTGCTGCTCATGAAAACAATGTCTGCTAACAGCCCACTTAAGAGCATGAAACAGGGTTTTACTCACATCCTTCAGTGCCTCTTGTGAGTAGCCCTAGTATAAAACAACTAGGGCTACGCTGACCAGGTGTTGCAGCATAAAGTGTTCCCCTCCCTATCCTTACCTCACCCACTACACTTTAGACAGGCAATTATAACTATGAATAAATCAGAAGGGCTGTTTGTGTATATTACCACTTAAAGCTCCAGAAAGGTTGTCGCAGATGCTGTGTGAAAATTTTGAAACTCATGGGCATTAGAAACATAATCATTTAAAAAAATGCAAGCTGAAACAATTTTCACCCAATATCATATTGCTATAATCACAAATTCAAGAAGCAACAATAGTATGCTCTAACTAGAGTACATAGTGTACCATCTGAAACTCATTGAAGCAATGGAAATCAGAAACCGCATTTTTGTTACGTGAAGAACTGCATTGCCTAATATCTCCCAGTTTGTCAAGCTTTCAAACAGGAGCACAGCTTGGGACATTCCTCTGTTAGCTTCAGTAAGTTAATTTTCCTTTTGTTTGGCTCATGGAAAATGGACGCAGGCTCCCTCCATGGATTTTATACTTAATCACCATCATACTTCTGAAGTTTTACAACCCATGTGAGATTAGTGTGTTAAATACTAAGTTTATAAATTTTAAAAAAACCAGAATGTTAAAATAGCAATGTAGTGAGATAAGTTAAAGGTCCGTTCCAGTAGTTAAAACTGAGGAGAGAAGTAAAGAGGGAGGTATTAATTTACCTAAAGAGCAGCTGTTTGAAAACATACTGCATTGTGTCATACATAGCCTGGGTAACGAAACCACAGACAAATAAACCAAAGAATCAGTGGTTTAGGGCTTAAGCCCCTTGCCTAAGCATACATGTAGGTCCGGCAGCACTGAAAAGGGATAGTAGCACATAACTTTACGACATTCATGTAAAAAGTCAACTCAATAAAAGGTAAGTCTGCTTCCCAAAGAGCACAGCATGATGTCCATATATCACACCCATCATGAGGTTAAAATCCTTCTTCTGAGAGCAAAAACAGAATTAGCACATATTTATTTTAAATTGCATGTTGCATGTGTTTTCTGCTGGAATTTGTATTAGATTATCCAGACCGGCTTGATAATCCCACATGGGACAAAGAGAGAACATGACCCCACTCCAGACCACAGTATTTATTTCATTTATAAATTATGTATATTCTAAATCATATATATTACATATATATATTGATTTTTCTGGTGCAAAGCACACCAACAAAACGAGGGGAAAACAGTTAAAAGACTATATGACATATAAAAAGCACGTATCTGAACGTTTATCCTGTTAACTGTGATGGCTAGAATGTCTTTTATCATTGTAGGTATATTTAGCAGCTGTGACTCCATCCAAAGAAAGCAGACCTTCTCTCGGGACATCTGCCTAGTTAAATTGAGACAAGTTGCAACACATGTTGCATGATAGAGGATGCTTTTAAGGACAGGGCAGAAATCTCATCTCACCAGGATGCTTATAATGGCCACAAATTCAGAGGACGTAACACCAACTGTACACGAGGTTCTCTTTTTGCCAATTTTCTTTCTGGGCTTGATCTAAAGTGCTAGTTTTTAAAAATTATTTAAAATTATATGCCCAGAAAAACATTACAACCAAGTTACCTGAAGGACGGCTGCCCACATACAGGACTAGCCTTTCAGCCTGTGCTTTCAGGTCTGCTGTTGAAAACCTTCATCTTGGAAGGCAGTAGAGACAAAGTTTTTACAGTAGTGTCGTCATAGGTTTTGAACTCTGTCCAAAAAGTAGATTTAGCCTCATTTTGTGCATTTTTAAATGGATAATGAAAATGCTTATAGTTTAATATGCAGCATACAAAAGGTGTTATGAACGGGGTTTCAAATTTATTTAGAGTGCTGCTGTGTTTAGCCTTTGTAACTGATTTATTATTTGTATTTTTAAAAACTGCTTCATAGTTGCAATTATCTTTTAAAATCCATCCTGGGAAACTTTGCCCTTAAAGCCTGTATATAAGCACTTGAAACAAATGAGCCTTTTTGAAGACTGCAAATAAAGGTATACTTAGCTGGCCTGAATGGATTCAAGAAGGCATGCATAAAACTGAAATCAACTGAGGAAGGATGTATGAAAGACTTTGATACAGACACATGCAGTCACTTGTTCATTCATTCCACATATTACTCATATCTCTGAGGGTCTTTAGGCCATCTAAGGTTGGTGACTAGGTCTAAGGTTAGTGAGTTAGCTCTATAAAAACTTAGGGGTCTCAACTCCACTCAGTCTAAGTTTGCTGAGTCAAACATATGGGCACCTAGGAATATGAACCTTAAACAATCAAATAAGGTATTATCGCAGAATCTTCCACTTGCACAACAGGAAATTTACTCTGACACAAAAAAGAAGGCCGATTGAAGAGAAACATGGATCTAGACCTATGGTGAAGATAAGGCCTTTGTGTCTGTTATACAGGGAAGAAGGAGACATCTCAAACATGCAGAGACATTTTCAAAGGAAAGCAGGTCCCAAGGATATAATTTATTATTAAACATACAAAGTGATCCTGCTCTTTGGAAGGGAATTTGCTTATTAGAAGGGAATAATAATGCTCATGGACACATTTAAAATTGTTATGGTTATAACTGTATTCCCCTTTATGTGAATTAAAATATAGTGAAAATAAATAAAGGAATAACATTTTTCAAACTCAGTTTCAAATATTCACATAGCCAAGAAAATTTCAAGCAAACTCAAAATTGTAATTGTGACATGAACTTTACAACACTACACGAATTACAGGATCGACCCTATTAATACCAGATCCATGAAATGTGGTCCAATAGGAAAAAAATGCCTAAAGTACCGTCATTAGTAGAACTTGTTTACCTGTTACAGCCCTTGAAGAATATCGTCTGATACACAAAACTGGGAAGACAGGCCAGGGTCAGCCCTACCATTAGAAAGAGTGAGGCCACTACTTCAAATGAAAGATGCTGATGTACAGAAACAAGGTTAGAAGGAGAGAGCTATGTGCGGTGTATGTCCTGCATCTCCTAACATATCTTGGTTAGTTGGACACACAGAACAGTGTAAGGTGTGGAAGAACAGAGCTGTAGATAATGTGTATGCCTTATTATCCTTCTGCCTTCAGGTTCAGTGGAGGATTTTATGCTATCACTACAGTTAAAATAAGACGTGGCTTCCAGTTTCTCTATTTACAATGCGGGGGGAGGGGGTTGCAACTTTTTTCCCCTCAAGTATTAAAAGATCTTCAACTCGACCCCCTAAGAATCTTTTTTTTTTCACATTGCCACAGTAGACAACACAATATCTCTTCTATATTCTCCTATAAACTATTTGACTCTGGTATCTTATTGGGTGGAAAGATCAACAAGGAAATATTTTGTTCAAAAATGTAAGGCCACTTCTGCACACCGTCACAGTCCTACAATGAGGACCTGATGGCAGTGGTCTGCGAGGCATGCTTTCACACGATGTCATCACGGTCCCACCACCAACCTTTCCCCACCCATTGTGATCCCAAGATATTCGCTTAACAGAAAAAAAATCCATTGAGCGTCCGCAATCACGCAACGCTCCTGTCATGGCCAGCCATGTGGAAGGGGCAGAAGGAAGGAAAGCACACGTTGTTCATGCTCCCTTCCACACAGAGCTGGCCAGGAGTTTTTGCACTGAGCTCCCATCCTGGCAAAGGTGCTACTGGGATTCCGATAGGATGTCCATGGGAACTGGTAAGGTGCAGAAATGGCCTAATATTTCTGATATTTATCATTTGGGTAAGAATTCTGGCTTTAAGAGGCAAACAACAATAATCCATGAAAGAAGAATAAAAGTAAACATCAAAGCAGGAATTTAACATATTTTTAAAATCCACAAGCCCCCTATTTTCCAAATTATATCTCTTATTGTGGCTCACCACCTTAAAAAGATGAAATTTTATATTAAACTGTCTTGTGACTTTGCATTTTGTACTGGAACCAACAGATTTTCAGTTTAATGTTCTTGGCTAAGGAGAAATACAGCAGGGGAGAATATTACTTTTCTATACTACAATACTCCCTTGTCTTCTGCAGCTGTTAATATTTGACTAGGTTCTCTGGACTACAAAAAGGGTTAGCAAAATAACTGATTTCTCCTCCTCTCCAGTCTCCCTGGCAGAAAAGGAGAAAGAGAACTATGATTGATATGGTGTCTTTTACAAAATAATATCTAAATAAATGCCCATCTAAACCTGAGCAGCCTTATTGTACTATTATTGCTTTTGTTTGATTCAGTCTGGTTAAATAAAGCTCTGAAATTGGCTGTCAGTGTGGCATAAAATTTTCAGAAGCTTATTTTTTTATAACTAATTGGAGTGAATGAAACTCAGTAATATGCTTACATACAGCAATAAATAAATTTTCATGAGTAACTGTGGGACAATTTATGATTTACACATGAATCCCAAATAGGAATTTTTGTTCATAGAGGAAGATTTTTCAAGTTTGGGTGAGTTTGGATCAGAATTCAGAAAAGACACGTTTTAATTTTTGACTTTGACTAGTCTTAAAAAGTAACTTTTCAGGATTATGGACATTTTCCCACAGTACAAGTCTTCTACATAACCAGTCTGCCATTCCTGTTATCTTTTGATTTGCAGTGGAATATTGAAATATGGTTCAGATAACTCTGTTTCCTTCTTTGGTCTTCCTTCTTGCAAAATCCCATCATGCCTATACAAGAGCTTGATATTTTCCTCTCAAGATACATCACTCTCAGTAAAACAGTAACTTAACCTATAATAATAAACCTAACAACCATTAATTCTTCCTCAAACTGGTTCTTTCACTTGAAACGAATTCAAAAACAGCTCTGTTCAGTTTCTCTGGAAGTCAGACGTAGAGCTATAGCAACAAATATAGCAATTACACTTCCATCCTCATTTAACTGTTGATGCAAGTTCTGCTAAATGCTTCTAAGCTGTCCAAAGTATGGAGAGAATTAAAAATGCAAGTATTCACAGGTATGATTTGAAATATACACTAATTGAAAACTATTAATCATTAGTGTCAGGGCTGCTCACACACTTATTAACTGAAAACTATGGTGTACTAAAAATTCCGGACAAGAGGTTGATGCTGTTTGACAATACTAACCACCTTACAAAGCAAGATATGACAAAGCATACCAGCTCCAGGGAGTGTTAGTGGAAGGACTAACAACTTGCAGAAACCCCAGAATCAAACAACTCAGGTTTTTTTTTAAGTCATGCTTAGTAAATTCTTCCATTTAACTTTCCAACAACCACCATTTGGAGCCCAAACTGATATGTTTTCCACACTTCTTCTGTGCTGTTCTTCTATGCCTTCAGGTTGTTTCCAACTTATGGCAACCTTAAAGATACCTACAGGAAAACTACCCAAGGGGAATTCTGCAAACACTACAAATTTATATAAAAGGATTCCCATCCTGCATTTTTCTATTCACATCTTCTGAATAACATGGGTAAAACTTTTGGAACACTCAACCTTTCAGAAGTCTTAGCATAAGCCATTGTACAGATTGGTTCTACTTTAAATGTTATCACCAAGTTACCATCAGTGCTCTCTAGATATGATGAGGGAAGACATCGTACAGTTAGCAAACTCACCACTCAGACTCGATACAGCAGAATGGATTTAACAAATACAGTTCTTAAGGTTGGCGTATTTTATTTGCACATTTTATTTTTTTCTGATTACAATTACTAGAGGTATCATCATGATAGAACCTAAAAATGTCCTCTGCATCTGTTCTGTAGGAAACATGAACTACAAAGATCTATACTGGTGTCTCCAGCGTACATATAAACACTGCTTATTTGCATGAGGAACTCCTGTGGGTTTTCAATTTAATGTTTTTAATTTTTATTTACAAAATCACCTGTTTTGTTCTCAAACTGGGTGTAACAGCCTTCTTGAGCCTTCGGTTAGTACTGAACACAGATGCATGTAGCTACTATAAGATAAGCTTTATGAATAGTAAATATCCAGCAGAGAAGTATTCCAGTTCTTTTGTGAATGTGATCTAAAATCTCTTAACACTCAGTGGTATAACTGAGTCCCTAAACAACTAATTCTGTCTAGATTATTATGACTGGTAATCTAAATCCCCATGGTTTGTTATGAAGAACCCCTGATACTGGGCTCATTCCTCCCCAGGGCAATGCCAAAGAAAAAAGGATACCCAAGGATTACATACTACAAAAGCAAACAAAGATCACTGTATGCAAGTGTTACTTCCCTCCTCCACTATAAGAACTGTGTAAACAGGTTAGCAACAGAGGAAAATTCATTCTCCCAATCTGTTCTCAGCTTTCACATCTTTGTACTATCATAACATATCAAAAAGCTAAGCTAAGGCCAAAACTATCTAACAAAAGACACTAGTACAAAATAACCATTAGAGAGAGCCAAAATGACTCTGGATAGAGAGTCAGCATGGCGTAATGGTCTGAGCAGTGAACTATGACCCTGGAGTCCAAGGTTCAATTCCCCACTTGGCCATGGAAACCCACTGTGTGACCTTAGGTGCATCACACACTTTCAGCCCCAAAAAAACCCATGATCTTAGGGTTGGCATAAATTGGAAATAACTTGAAGGCACACAACAATACCACTGGTTATTAGTACCTTACCCCACTGGCCTGTGCCTAGAAAGGGGCTGCAGTTGCTAACCTGATTCATGGAAAGTAATTTGACAATGATCTGCAAAATAATTTTCTTCTTGTTGTCAATAAAGTAAACATTCCCCTTATGCATCTTATGAGTGGAGTTAAAGATTTACTTTGGATTACCAGAAGACATATGTCTATTCCTAAGCTATTTCTTCTTCTTGCTCTTCATTAACATTGTTCATTCAACCTTTTAATGAGTTACTAACCTAGCCAGTGGAAGCAAGATACTATCTGAGAAATGAACCCCCCAACAAATATTTAAACAGACAAGGTAACCTAAAAGTCAGCCATTAGAAAACAAACTCATGGCAAAAAGATATATCAGTTTCTATTAGCCCTAACTGGCAAACAGTATAGTTATCAGCAGTTGGAGGTAAGCAACAGTGGATGGTTATCACTTCCCACAAGAACTGGGAGCTATTTACAAGATTAGATGGATTCTAGGCTTTAGTAGTAAATCTGTTAGAATCTCTTGAAGATCACATATTTTAAATGCAAAACAAAAAAGAAAAGATAATTTGTGCTCTAAAACTGCACTTTCCTTAATACTGGAGATAATGGCTGTATTGGAGCTGAAACAACACAGAAACAAGTCAAGTTGTTAGCTATGTTTTTATCCCTTGCATTTGCCTGTCATTTTGAACCACAGCACTGGGTCAGATTCTAACAGCAGGGCATGAGGTAGAGTATTAATACAGTATAGTTTATATTAACTGCTATCTATGCAAGTCTGTTACCCAATAACAGTGAACAACTAGGCCTGCCTCATGTATTTGACAGTTGTGTGATCAGCAAACCAGAGACCGTATAATACCAGCTTTTATGTAATGATCAACCTATGTTAGAAGAACATGGGGGTTATTAGGAAAAGATGACACTGCTCCATCACAGAGTCATCACTATTTACTGTGGCTCCTACCTTTTATCCTCAGCTTCAGTGCCTGCCATTTCTCACAACTACTTTTGTTATTTCCTGCTCTAATCCAGTAGAGGGAAGAGAATGGAGGACAAAAGTTGTTGCTTGTTGCAGAAGACATAATAGCAGCTTCTGGAAAGCTTTAATCATTTGGCCTATCTTCTCAAAAATGTACTTGTATTTTGAAATAAGTTACATGCCACATATATAATATTTGTAAGTAAAGGTTGCATTGAGAAGCAAATAATGAGTATTAAACAAGCCTCTTCTCACTCCTGAAGCTATTCACTGGATGTTAAGATTTGAGACTGGTCTTAAAAGTCTACACATGCACTAGTGTATTTGCCAACCTTTCTCTCATGGAGCTGTTTGCTCTATTAATTTGTGCCCTTCAGTGGATTCAGACTTAGGGACTTATCCCTAACCAGAAGAATGAAAAAAAATTAATTTATTTCCTTTGCAAATCGATGGAGTAAGTAATTGTGGCTACATGCGCCACTGATTAATGGGTCTTACATTCTCTGTCTCAAAAATATCAGTTACAATCTCGCCAAATAAAGATATCCCAAAACAACAACCAAGCATATACAGCAGAATTAAGTAGCTAAATCCTGAGTTTGCAAGTGTGGATTGAATACAAACAAAAACAATTCTGTAACCAGAAAACCAGAACCACCAATTCTACCCATTTTTAAAAAGGCAGGGGTAACAGCAGGATACAATTTAAATAGTGCATTATTGCATTTTGCTGCTTTGGGTCTTAACTATCTTTTTTCTGATCAAGGACACATGGAACCAAAAATGTTCCTGAAATCAAGGTCTGTATGAACAACTATCTGCATAATTATGTGGTTTTGTGTGTATCTGCAGGAAAATCTCTTTGCTCAGTAAATACTCTATTAAACTTAAGAAATGTTTTCTAGTTACTGAGAACAACTCGACATGCTAAACTCCTCCAGAAATTAATTTGTTTTTTTAAAAAACAAAGATTAACTTTCTTTCTTTTAAATCCATCTGTTTCTTTTCCTCCTGCTGCTATGTATTGCTAACAGTTAACTGATACTTAAATAAAAATTAAGTAAAAATACTACCCTCTGTGCTTTTATTCACACAAAAAGCATTGGGTTTGATCCTAAGTTCAGATGAACAAAAGCACCGGAGCTGAATTTCTTGTTGTATGCCTCAAATATATGCAGGGGCATGGAAGTCCAGGGTGGCATAACATGAAGTAGCTGAAGGTGAATCTGTGAAAATTGTTTTTCCCTGCCATTTTTCTTTCACCAGTGGGAATTACTGTTGGATTGAAATCCCTCTCTGTAACCAAGGGAACCCATTTGTTTTCCAAAGAAACAAAGAGTGCTATCATATGCACAATTACATCTCCACTGAACCAAGTGGGACCTACAGCTAGGTAAACGTGCATAGGATTTCCCTGTTAGAATTAAGCCTTTCAATTTAAAAGTGAAATCTGGTTCAAAGTCCTAAGGCATTGATTCCCAACTCTAGCCCTCCAGGTGTTTTGGACTTCAAGTCCCAGAAGTCTTAGCTGCCTTGGCCAACAATCAGTGACTTTGGAAGCTGAAGTCCAAAATGCCTGGAAGACCAGAGTTTGGGAAGCACTATCATAAGGAAAGGTCCGCATGTCACAAAATAAGCCATGTTTTGAATTCATAAATTGCATGACAGCCACCCAAATTGTGGTTTGTCTTCCTGCTTCGTTACTCACTCATTCCTTTTGTCAGCTCCAGTTTCAGCTGAAGCAACAAACCAGGAACAAGTTACAGTTGCAGGTTTTAACATCACAACAAGCCAGAGTTTAAACAAGCCAGAGTTCACAAGCCAGTAACACACCATGGGTTTGAACAGTAATTTGTGCCTGGTTAACCATGAATCATTTGAAAAGACTGGTTTCAATAAACCACATGATGACTTATCATGATGGCCAAGCATTTGACTGACGCCATATTCCTCAATTCTGAAACTCATCAAAAATTATTGTTCCTAATTCCTTCACAGTTATATTTCGGGGAAATTATGTGTAAACCTATGTAGATAAATAGATATATCAACATAAGTACTTTGTGCCATATAATTTGAGTGGTAACTTCTCATATTTCACCACTATAGTTGCATACCCTCCAAAAGTCCAGATCTGGCAGGGACATTACCAATTAGTCCTCTGGCATACCACTTTTTGGACTGCTTTTAAAATGTCCCACTCTTTCTCATTGCTCCAGTTTCTCTTTTTGTTCTCAGATTACTTCAATTGCTATACACTGAATAAAAAGTGCAAACATTCTATTCACTCAGTGAGGAGAAGAGGAGAGGAGAGTGTGGAATCTTGTCCTTCTCAGTAGTCTCAGGCAAAAGCACACTGCTGCACCTCTCCTAGCCTGTGTGTTATTTCTCATTAATAATTCTTGCTGTCTTGACAACTCTCTGATGTAGCTTGGCCACACATGTCCTGGTTGTCATCTATGAAATGTTGGAGGGAATGGTATTGTATCAGCTGTTAGATATGGCCATATAAGACAACCATGTTTTATAATAATAATATAAATATAATAATAATATAAATAATATTAATCAGATTTAATGAAAGATTATGTTTCTGGGGAAATCATATTAATGGATCATCTATGGAACAAATAACAGCACCATCATATACATGCCTATTCAGAAGTATGTTCCACTGTGCTCGAGGTAAATGAATATAAGACTGCAGCCAGAATGTCCCCTCAGACAAGGGAAAATTCTTGAAAATGATGTAAGAAGAAAATTTTATTTTTAAATTGTTTTGATACCTTATTAGGATACATTAAGGTCCTTTCTGCATGACTACAGCATCCTGGAACGGGGATGTAGAGAGGAGTGGGACCATGATGACGGCCCTTTTTGCACGGCATTTTCCATGCAAAAGGGCCCCTCGAGCATCACGCAAATGTGAGGAGTGGTCCACATGACGCACTCACATTTGTGCGATGCTCCAGGACCTGGCAGGCACCGCTCATGCACTTTTTCATTTTTGGCTTTAAGCCGAAAATGGTGTGCAGTCGCGCATTGCTCCCAGGCCCTGCATGCACTTACCTTGCGTGCGGAGCCTCGGGAGCCGGGCCGGTTGTGCTTCCTGTCTCAGTGCAGCCTGGGAAGGTCCCAGGCTGCACTGCGAAAGGAAGGGGCAGGGCTCTCACGTGAGCAGGAAGCTCATGAGGAGCTGAAGAAACCTGGACACGAAGGCCTCTCACAAGAGGCTACTCGTGTGAGCACCACACCCCAGCACCGAGAAGAGGTAGGATGCAGAAAGGGATGTTTCTGCGTGACGCTGTCATGGTTCTGCCCTTCTTGCATCAGCAGCCGGTGTGATCATGGGCTGTATCATTGATGGAAAAACTCCATCAACGACTCTTGGTTGTGCAAAGCTTCCATCACAACAGGCCATGCAGAAGGGCTGGAAACACAATCTACGCACTTCCTCCCCCACTGCAGCATGGAAAGAAGGCTGGCTGCAGTTCAGAAGGTCGGAGCATGTCCCTTGTTCTCCCTTCCACAGGCAGCTAGTCATGGGTGGAGAGGAGTGTTGGAAACATGCTCCCATCCTGGCAGAGGCACTGCTGAGATGTGACAGGATTACACATGAGAGTATCATCATACAGAAAAGTCTCAAGATGCAGCACTAAGCAGAAGCAAGTCCCACTGAAATAAGTATGTTTATTAATAGCTTTCATTACTGTGCTGATTGTAATTCTCTAACTTGCTTTTAATTTCTTTTTAATGTGTTTCTAATTTGTTTTTAACTAAGCTTGTTAGCTGGTGAAAAGTACAGAAAAGTAATCAACAAATAAGCACGACTGCCTTCAAAATTAACAAGCCTAGGTTTACAGCTAAACCTCGGCAGAGTTTAGAAGCACAGTGCATATTTTTTTTGCCTTTTTCCCTTTTCCAAAATATTCATAGTTCTATTTGAGACATTTAATTAGGTGTGGCTCGGCTATTTGTCAATGGCAATTTAACCTTTAATTTCAAAGGGTTCAAGAGCTATTTGTCAACCTCCCTATCATATGTTTGTTTAAGAATTATATTAGTCCTTTTTGTCCAAAGATTATATGGACACATTGTATGTCTTCACATACATTTATATATGCACATACTGGCTTTGGAGTTGGACTAGGACCCTGGAAGACCACATTTTGAATACTCATTCAGCTACGGAAACCTTCCAGGTCACCTTCGCCAAGTCACAGTATCTCAGCCTCAGAGGTAGGCAATGGCATACCCCTTCTGAACAAATCTTCCCAAGAGAACTCCATGATAGGTTTGCCATAGTGTCACCATAAATCATATATAACTCGAAGGCACACACAACAATGAATGAATATTCTCTCACACATACTTCATAGTCATATTTTAAAGTCTTAACTTGAAAGCTTTAGCCATATATAGAAAAAAAACCTCAGCAACTAACAAAATGGTTTCAAAATATCATTAACAAAGCTCACACAAAGTAACTGCACCATAAAATTCTACATATGAATATCAAAACATTAACTAATAATGAGTTTAAATAATTGCTAAGTACAGTACAAATTCTTATTTTATGAAAACTTAATCAAATAGTAGTATATCAACACACAGTAGGAAGCAGGAAGAAAGGAATACATGTACCAAAACTAAAACCAGGTCATTACTTTCCCTCCATCCAAATGAACTTACTTAGTTGGCTAATTCAAAGAGAAAATCATTCACAATGTGATATCGCGAGAGAAAATGAAACTGAAGAATAGTTACATTAAAAAAAGGCAAGTTGTTGTTCAAGTGAAGCACCGTTCTAAGGCGACAATGCATTGAACTGAATGCCCCGTCTGATTGTTTAGAGATTGTACAATTGTTGACTGAAATAATTTAAATGTAAACCTTTACTCAGATTATTACTCAAGTACAAGAATTCCATGCTCACTTGTAACCTTTCAAGCTACTCATTGACTATTCACATTCTGATACTCATCAGCACAGCCTTCACCAGTGTGATAATTTCCAGAAGGTCAGTAGGTCTTGCTCAGTGCACGTACATCAGTCACATGAGAAGTGATCTCCCCTTCAAAAATATCACAACACTTACTTTACTGGCAGTTTCTAAGAGGGGAGTCCAGAACTCAGCAAGTCAATGACAAACTTACCATTGAGATGGGCCTTCCAAGTCTGATGCATATTGCCAAAACAATAAAGGAAAACTCTGACACAGATTACAAAATTTGGATGAGAATACACTTAACAGGAGGTACGTCCAGCTCCATCTATGTTTATTTAAAACTTCCACTGTAACTATAAAGTAATTCTCAACATGTTTAATTATAAAGTAATTCTCAGCAAGTCAAGTACCAGTCAGCAGCCTCAGCCTCTCATTGTCACCTTGAGTAAACAAATTCAGAGAAAATTATTTGTATATATTATTAGTAATAAACAGAACTGTAGGGCTGTAAATTTGGCACATCCTCTTTCCCCAATGAATTATTACATACATGATACCATGTCTAAAAGCAAACTCATGTGTTGTTTAAAAGCTGTTGTTACATTTGATCCTGAAGCCTCCGTGTTACCTATCATAAATGAAAAGTACAGACAGATGACAGCTGGAACCTCAGTAGATAAACTCAACAACAGGGAAAGCCCAACCACAAAGGCCTATTATGAATACTTTCTGCACAAACCTGATGTCCATGTCATTTACAAATACTATATTTTATCTCTGTGTTTGATACTATGTAAATGAACTTTTGTTTTTGGCAAACAGAAATAAACTTTGGCTCAAAAGTGTTACTTCATACTGTCAGCCAACATTATAATGCTGCATTTTAAAGCTGGTATATTGTTTAGTTTGCTTGCACACTCTTGATATTTTCCACCCTTTACCTAAAACTAGAACTCAAGGTGGCTTACAAAAATTTTTAACAGTTACTGATTAAAATGTGTACAGTGATCCCCTTGTTGGCAGGGGATATGTTTCAAGACCCCTCACGGGTGCCTGAAACTGTAGATCGTAGTGAACTATGAGAAGAGCCGGACAATTCCATGGGTGGTGGAATGAGCAAGGAAGCTAGCTGAAGTAAATCACAGCAGAAGAAAACCCCAGGATGAATGCAGAAGTGCAGAGAGACGAAGAATAGCTTTCGCAAATGGAGGGAATTGAGGAAAGAAGGAGAGTGGAAACCAAAAGGGACAGACAGAAGGACAGCCCTCTCCCGAGAGTCTTATCCCCAGAGAGAGCTACAACGGTGCCCGTTATCTCCTCCCTCCCTCCCTCCTTCTTTCCTTCCTTCCTCCTTCCTTCCTTCTTTGATTACTTTCCTGCCTGCTTGCTTACTGCCTCTTGTTCATCATCTTTCTGCCCCATCCCATGAGCGCAGTGCTTCCGCCCTCCCTTGAGGACATGTAGTAGTTGATGCCCAGCACCCAGAAGAAAGCAAAGTAAAGCAGAGCAGCAGCTGAGACTTGCACCGCATTTGCCTTCCTGCCCAGTATAGTAAAAGGTGGGAGGGAGGAAGGGGAGTCTGTGAGGGAAGAGTCTCACCATGGATAACTGGAGCTACAGAAAGTGAAACTGTCTAAATCCCCCACATTTACTATCTCATATATATCAGGAAATATTACAACAAGAGAGGGAAGAGGAAACAATAAAGAATACAATGATTTTATGGGCTCAAAATATAGGACATTCAATTCAGTTAGAGTTTTTGGGAACAGAGTTGGAAAAGAACACAGAAATTTACAGTAGCCCAGAATTTAAAAGAAAACTATTATGTTTCATAGATGGTACATGACATCTGAAAAACTGATGAAAATTTATAAAACAGGGAAAAGGCAATGTTGGAAATGTCAAAAGGAGGTTGGTGCGATGTTTCATATGTGGTGGTCATGTAATAGAGCAAAGAAATATTGGGGAGAAATACATAATAAGATCTGTACAGTATTGAAGATGCAATTTGATAAGACACCTGAAATGTATTTGTTAAATATGACACATATGTTAGATGGTACTGTGTTAAAGAAATATTGGCGGATAATATTGTATATGGTCACGACAGCTCGTATAGAATTTGCAAGATTATGGAAAAACCAGCAAATACCTACAGTTGACCAATGATGGGTAACTTTTATTGAAAACAGGAATGCAGATATAGTATCTCAGAGATTAAAGGGCAAATCTGATGAAGAGATAAAAAAAGAATGAAGAATAGTGTTGGATAATTGCTGGGTACTTTCAGATAACAATGCTTGATATAAATGTATAACTTTTATCAAGAGGATGTGATCAGATGAATAATATGACATATAACTTAGTACGGATTTATTGTACGAGCTATCAGGAAATATTAGCATATATTAGTGTGGTACATCTAATTTTAACATGTTGATTAAATTGAAGAACATGAAATCTAGGGAAGAGAGGAAGACTATCAGGAATATTTCAATGAATTGTACAATTATATATATATGTGTTTTATATGATGGAATTTCAATAAAATTATACTAAAAAAAAAGAAAGTGAAACTGTGGTTGAGAGGGGACTGCTCTATAAGTAAAAACACAAAATCAGAACACAATCAAACCTCCTATAGAATCAACAGTTGAAAACATAACCATTTTAAAGCAATTAATAAAAAACTGCACTGCATGTTGTTAAAACCTCTTTTCTTAAAAAAAATTCCTCCAAACCAGCTTGTTTCCAAAAGTCTGTTTATAGTCCTCTTTGAATTGTTTTTGCAAAAATTATTTTACTGCTTTTTATGATAGTACCATGATCAATTCTATTCATGTTTACTGTGCTCTTCCTTAGTATCTGTGAGATGACATATTTCTAATAATATAGAAATATCTTTTCTTCTTCCTGTTTCTTCAGAGAGAACAATAGTGTACAGTTTTTGGCTGTCCCTGGAAGCCTAGCCAAGACTGGTGATTGTCAGGAACCTGTCCCTTCACATGCATGGAGATGGAAGAGTTGGTGGTGGCTTCCCAATTTGATTTTGCACAGATGCTTCAGACAAGCAACTGCACCTTCTGCCCAATCCTGAATTGTGTATGTAGAGCAGAAGAATCACCATACCACTCGAGGCAAATCCTGGCCTTTTCTGCAACTCCAGTGTAGGATGCAGTTGTACTCGGGTCCTGCCGCTAGGTTTCACACATGCAACTGACTGGCCTTTTTCTGAATAGATTCAAGGGTAGTGTCAAGTGGAATCTGTGGGATGGACCCACTAAGTCAATGTGTAAAGATCTCACCTATAAAATAGGAATGGTTTGTAGTGTTAGTATGCCTAAACATCCCAGAGCATTGTTCGGTTACCATGGAAGGCCAAGAAGCTGCATCCATCCTTCAGGAGACCCTGCTGGATTGCATCCTTTCTCACCACACCCTTTGCAATTTTTTTTAAAATTACCACATGCCCTTTAGGGTATAGGGGGGCATTTATGTCATATTTTTAGGCCCCTGATACATTTTAGATATAGAGTAGGACTTTTTTAAAAACAGGAAGTGCATATAAATTTGTTTATTTTTCAAGGCCTTTCTTGGGCCTAAAATGGTCTCCTAAGGTACAAAAGGTGGCAAAAAATGCCCCCTTGTGCCAACTAGTGGGCATGTGGGGGCAAAATAATGACCTTTGGAGTACCCTGCGGCCAAGGGGCTTCATGTAGCCTGCAGTTTGCCCACCCTGCCCTAGACACACTAGATCCTGGCTGATTTTGGAACCCAAGGAAGGCCAGGCCTTGTTAATACCTAGAAGGGTAAAACTAAGATTCTTTCGAAGAATTTGAGGCTTTCAGAAAGAGGGCAGATTGAAAAGAAGGCAGGCATACAATGTGTACAGAGAGTAAAGTACTTAGAAATCGAGCTGTCCAACAATAATATTCATTTATTTAAAAATAACTATCTAAAAATGTGGAAGTTGATACAAAAGAAATTTGAAACATGGAAATCATTAGACCTAGCCTTATTGGGAAGAATTTCAGTTATTAAAATGATGATTTTACCCAAAATTTTATTTCTGTTCCAAATGATACCAATCATGATCTCCAGAAGCTGGCTGTACCAGTGTAAAAAAGACCTTTCTAAATATATTCGGAATGGGAAGAAACTCAGGATGAAATGTAAGTTGATGATGGACATAAGGTGACGAAGAGGCTTTGCGGTACCGGATATAAACCTGTATTATGATGCAGACTGTCTTTCATGGATGAAACTGTGGATTTTGTTGGATGACAGGAAACTTTTGATGCTGGAAGGACATGATCTTCATTTTGGCTGGCACACATACTTATGGTACAGGAAGTCAAAAGTTCAGAAGTCCTTCAAAAATTATGTTATTCATAAAACTCCTTTCACCGTTTGGGAAAGATATATATCTCTGCTTTATCCCAAACTACCATCATGGGCATCACCCTTAGAAGCGCTTTCAATCTCCGGACTAAGAAGATATGGCAACTGGATTATCTACAAAGAATTGTTAAAATAAAACGGAGACTCCACTTTACTGAAAGACCAACAGCAGCTGGCAGAAGAAGGTTCCCCAATACACTGGTTTTCTTATCTGCAAATTAAGGAGAGATTTAAAAAAGATCTTCAAACTGGAGGGGTCGAATTGAGGCCTACTGAACTGGAAATCTGTATGTCAAAAGGAGAAAAGCACCTACTTTCCAGACTGTATAAATTGTTACTAACTCTCGATTTAGAGGATGAGACTATAAAAGAATGTATGATAAAATGGGCAAGAGACCTAGGTCTCAGTATCTTGCTGGAAGAATGGGAAGCAATTTGGAAAGACAATATGAGGCACTCTAGATCTTATCTGCTGCAAGAAAATACTCTAGTGGTACCTGGTGCCAAACAGACTTGCTAAGATGAACAAGCAGATGAAAAATCATTGTTGGAAATGTGCAGACCAGATTGGCACTTTTTTCCATATGTGGTGGGGGTGTGACAGAGCTAAGAAATTCTGGTTTGCTGTCCAATCTAACATGCAGAAGATTTTAAAATTTAAGATGGATTTGATACCAGAATTTTTCTTACTGTGTATATGGAAAGCCGACCCAAGGTTGGATTTCCATATTAGAAGATTAGTGTGGCATCTTATTGTGGCAGCCAGAATAGTCTTTGCTAGGCATTGGAAAATGACTTCCATTCCCACAACTGAAGAGTGGTTAGAAAATATTATGGAGATTGCAGAGTTGGATAAGATGACTTACAGATTAAGAAATATGACAGACAGTAAATTTTATAAGGCACGGGAGTGACTGGTAATATTTTTACAAAGCAAAAAGATTCTGACACCTGCTTTTCAATGTTGATTTATAACCCAAATTAACTATTTGTATAGAATTGTAACCCAAATGTTATTCCCTAATGGGCGTACAAGGTATAACAGATCTTTTCCCTTGTTGGACTAGATTAGAGTATTACTATTATTAGTTATTTATTATTTCTAAACTCCCTGGATACTAATGAAGTGGGAGGATAAAGCAGTAGAAGAAAAGTTGCCTGTTGCCTTTTTTTTTTTTTTTTGAATGTTTAGGGAAGTATACACAATACAGTTACCATCAGAGTACATAAGAAAAGGATGACGAGCTATTAATGGTAACAGTTTTAAAACTAACTAGCTGTATGACAACAGAATGTATTGATTGTTCATGATCTTTTGAAGTTGTTTGATTTCAGCTAAGTAATATTTTCCCTTCTCTTAGGATGGAGAGGTCACTATTTTCTCTGTTTCACTACGGCAATCACCGCATTAAGTGGAAGCTTCAAGGTTTCTGTAATAATTGTTGTCTAACTGTTTTATTGTTGTGGTTTCCCCCATTTACCCTTTCCCTTCCCCCTTTTCCCCCTATAATGTTTTACTTACTCATATTGTAGTAAGTTATGTGTTATAAGTTTTGTTTTATTGTCTTTTGTTGAATTTAATATATACTGTTTTTTGCTAACAAAAATATTTTTAAAAAATACCTAGAAAGGAAAGCACCAGGGAATACTAGCTACTGCAGGCTATATTTCAGAGGAAGGCAATGGCAAGCTACCCCAAGTGAAGGCACATACTTATTTACTTTATTCTGTTGTTATTACTAGTGATTAAATGATCCTTTATGCGAGAATAGAACAAAAATAAAGATAATTTAATTATGGGAATTTGCTAATTTTTGCCAACTGATTTTCAAGATAACTGTTATATTTTAAATATGAGAAAAAATATCTCCATGCCTCCCTCCTCCCCACCGCATTAAGTATGATGCAAGTCTTTTTTTGGGAATATGGTTGCTCTTTGAACTTGCTGATAAAAACCAAATCAGACAGTTAACTGAGGAGTGGGATTTGCTGGGGTGAACACTTAAGTGGCCCTTTGATTTTTCTATTACAGCAACTATAAATATTCATACAGTAACATTTAGGTAGCTAATTTTAGATTCAGAGTCTTTTCCAAGGGCTGGGTGTCAACAAATACTTGAAGACAAATGCCAGAAGAGCAGTCATGTTAGTCTGGAGCAGTGAAAAGATTCGTGTTTAGCACTTCAGAGACTAACCAGCTTTAATGTAGTATCAAGCAGATGCTGAAGATGATCTGTGCTCAAAAAAAAAATAAAAATAAAAATAAAGAATGTTCTACATCTAACTTTTTTAGTCTATTTGGGCACAATCCAGGAGAAAGAAGTCCCTTTCAGTCTTATTGAATTCTGTGATACAAGCCTCACTACACATGCTTTTGGATCTCCGTAATTTTAAGAGAATCAAAACTTCCTTAGATTATATGGCAGAAGTGTATGTGCTTAAACTTGTGTCTCCATATGTAAAGTCGAAGGCATTCACTCCTGAGCAAATACTAATAGAACATGGCCTCAAAGCCCACAAAACCCACAACAACCTTTGTGTCTCCATACTTTTTATGTATTATTTCTATCCAGTGTGGTAGAGTCTAGAGACCAGGGTTCGAAACCACTCTCCTCAGTGATGGAAACTACTGGGTGACCTTGGCAAGTCACACTCTCACAGCCTTAGAGGAAGGAAAAAGAAAACGTCTGAACAAAACCCTGCAAAGAAAACCACATGATAGGGTTGCCTCAGGGCTGCCATAAGTCATAAACAACTTGAAGGCACACAACAACAAATAACAATAACAACAACAACATCATAACATTTCCATCATGACCAGAGATTGGAAATAATGTTTAAGCATTTAAGCATTTTCAACAATGGTTTTTGAAATCACTATTTTACTTTTATTAAACTAAAAAAACCCCACATTTTTGGATAAAAATAATTTCTCATTACTTTAATTATTACTTTTCATTTTTTCATATTTTTCAGTTTCCTAATTTACCAGTTTAACAAAGCAAATAATAAATTAATTTTATCAAATATCCTTCTAACTATAACAGTTTTATTTTGTTTAACTATTTAACATTGATGCATTGATACTAACACTCCAAGTTCCATTTATCCCTTTCTTTCAACACAGAATTTAACAAGGCATACGCACATTGGCTTGTCAGTCTCCCATCCAAGTGTTTACTAGACATATATTGGTTTAGTTTCAGCAAGAAAGACATAAACAGAGGACAGTGCTTTACACCAGTCAGACCACTGATTGATCTAACTGTTATTGTCAGCACTCACCACAGTTTCAGTTAGGATATTTTCCAGTGCTACTTGAAGATGCCAGGAACTGAATCTGGCCTTTGTGCACACAGAGCACTGCTGAGCAATTGCCCAGACAATGTTTTGGGATTAAAATTTTGATCAAATGAAAACATTAATATAATATAATTGTTTTCTTCAGCTTCCAAGTGAAAGGATTTTTTTCGGTCATTTATTACTTCTATTCTTAGGCCCTTTTCATACGGTATTTTCCATGTGAAAGGGTGCCTGGAGCATCATGCGATTGTGAGGAGCGATCTGCACGATGCACTCACAGTCGTGCAATGCTCCAGGGGCTGGTGGGCACCGATCACGCATCTTTTCATTTTCAGCTACAAGTCAAAAATGGTGCGCAATCGTGCATTGCTCCCAGGCCCTGTGTGCACTTACCTGGCGTGCGGAGCCTCCAGAGCCGCGCCGGTCACACTTCCTGCCCTAGCACAGCCTGGGAAGGTCCCAGGCTGCACTGCAGAAGGAAGAGGCAGGGCTCTCATGCGAGCAGGCAGCTCGTGCGGAGCCGAAGGACCCCAGACGCAAGAGCCTCTCGCCAGAGGCTGCTCGCGTGATTCCCGTACCTCATCACCAGAAGAAGGTAAGGTGCAGAAAGGGCCTTACTGGATTGCTCTCAAATTTGCTTAAAATTAAATAATTTTATGAATTTTTTTATATTGATATAGAATTATATATTTTTTGTAATTGGTAAGAAATGCATTGATAAAAATAAATGAATGTCATATTCTGCCTTTTGATGCTACCGTACCCTACACTCATTTTCTCTCTAGAGCACACTGGTAAGGATATATGAGGCTCAGGGGATGTGACTGGCCAAGGTCACCCATCATGGTGGAGTGGCTATTTTAATTAAGGTTTTCCAGGTCCTAACTGGACAACCTGAACCTCACTGGTTTGACACCATACCTTCTTGTAGTTCAAAGCCAGTAAGATTTATAGTGAAGCTATAATAAAGAAGAGCACACTTAATTTCTTTCTTGCCAGTTTTCCCCAGGTTGTTGTAGCAGCTGCTTTTCCCAGATTTGGATTCCAGAGCAGCAGTAGTTTTTAAGGTGCCAAAAAGGGGAGGGAGTGGGGATGAGGGGACTACGAAAAGCATAGTCTAGACATCTCCTGGTTGTGTCTAATTCAAAATTGGGTGTCAGTTCCTGGAAGGAACTATAATAGTAATATTTTTATTACTTATCAGTCAGATGTCTATCTGAAAAACATATGTCCTTATACAAAAAGTCATACAAGCTGTCTGTCTTATATAAACTTTAAAGGGTACATTGGTTAATTTCTTTAGGTGCAAATTCAAAAGACAAGCTATCACAGGAATTTTAAGTTGCAGGAAATCTCTTTCTGTACCTACTTCTGAAATATATAGAAACATGCATTAAAAATGGGGGTATGAATACACGTTGTTTGAGCTGACTGTACATGTCACACATATATTTACAGTTAAAACTATACTACTAAAATAACTTTTTCTATACATTAACTTTGAAAGCATTTGTTCATACATTCTCTAAGCTATCAAGACATGGGGAACTTTAATGTTAAATTAAATTGTTACACATCAGTTAAGACAATGAATGACAAACACTCCCTATGATAAACTAAGTCTGTAATTGCCACAATTTCAAAGATCTTTCAGTTTTAAGGAAAATGGAAACTGTACAGGAGGAGGCAAGAAGAGTCGCAAAGCAATAGGTCCAAGTCAGTATGAATGCAATGCATTTCATTCTTTGGTAAGAATTTTGTTTTATCACTTGTACAGTGCCGGGCCATGGATCATGTGTCTACATCACCTCCTGTTTATCTCAAATAAACATAAATCAGCTGTTGTTATTTTTTCATTTGCTATTTTTACTGTTTATTTAATCTGTTTTCCTACTGATTCCACAGGCAAAATATTCTTAGGGCAGTTTATAAGATGCGTTCTTAAACAATAAAATATTGTGATACAGAATTTATTTGCCTTTGTCTACTCTGTGACATCTTGTTGTTGTTATGTGCCTTCAAGTCATTTCTTGCTTATCACGTAGTTTTATTGGCAAGGTTTATTTAGAGGAGATTTGCCATTGCTCTCCAATGAGGCTGAGAGAGTATGACTTGCTCAAGGTCACTCAGTACATTTCCATTTTGCTTTCCTCTACCCGGCCTGGAGCCGGCAGACACCATGCCCTCACTAAAACCCCACACAAAGGCCTAATTTGCCACATCCTTAACTATCCAAGTATACATGTGCCTTGTCTCTTTCATCACCTTGTGAAAAAAAGTCTTCACTTTAGCCAAATATTGAAATAAAATGCAAATACCTTCTACTAACTGACAATGAACATACTAAATAAAGAAGAGCTGAAACTATTTTTGGTTACTTTACATTCTTTTAAAACAAAACAAACCTAAATTAAAGCGGGCATTCAGATGCTATCCATTATGAATGGTGTGTAATGCTGGGGTATACAAAACCACAAGTGTACTACTAAGCTCAGCTGTTTATTTGATGATCACCACTAACAATAAGGCATTAAATTAATTTTCCACATTCAGATGTACTCTTCTGCTGCAGGGGGAAATGTATCTTGTAAGGGCCTTGTTTGATACTAATGCTATTAATATAGAGAAATTCTTCATTCTATCTATAACTAATGAGAAAGCGTAAGTAATCTGAACAGCTGGAGTCACAGCAGAAGCTCCACTGTGAATATCTTAGCAGTACATTTTTGTTTTTGTTTTGTTTTGTCTTAAACTGTGACATGCAGGTTCAGTCTTGGGTTGCAGCTGTCTTTGGGCATTATGAATTTTAAATTTTAAAATGGCATAGCAATCCAGTATCTAGAATGTTCTTCCACAAATCATGTCCACAGACAATCTATTAATATTTTATTAAAACTATGGGTGAGATAAAATGGCATAGTCACAAATACACTGTTTCCATTTACACACAGCAAACAGGGTGGCCATTTTGGTCACCGTCAGATTTGGGATGAAATGTTACAAATTGTTTTGGCAGAAAGTCCTCTTTCTTCTTAAGAGTCAATAATTTGCTGCTATGGAGTAGGAGCTCTTCCCCCACCCTTCCCTTTGAATTTACAAGTGCCGTAAAAGTGCCAATTTTCTCTGCAGTGGCACCTGTCCCCCCATAAACACCTCTCAAATCATGCTGCTAGCATCATTAGAGCAGCACTGGATGTGTGTGGAAAATTACAGTGGCAGACAGAGCAAGAAGAGTCTTTACTACTTCATACTACTTTAAAAACAAGAGCATTTGGGGGGAAAAAAGCTACTACAAGAGAAGCCATTTAAAAAGGAGCAGTGTCGCTGCTAAGCAATCTGTAACACTTCCTTAAAGATCTCACCCTACTTTGTGTCTCTATCCATTAAAACTACACAAAGTCCAAAACAGAACAAAACCAGTCCAGCTTTAACTACCTTATTTCGTTTCTCTCTCTGTCTCTCTCTGTCTCTCTCTCTGCGTATATACAGTCAGCCCTCCATACTCGCAAACTTTAGGGGTGCAGGTTTCCCACAAAAGCAGAAAAATCATAAATATCAAAATGTGTGTGTGTGTGTGTGTGTGTCTGTGGGAAGAAGGCTTAAGGCACGGTGGGAAAGAGAGCACCCAGGGTCCACACCAGGTCTCATTCCTTCCTTCCTTGGGGGGTGTGAGGGGGGCATCAGGAGAGGCTTTGTGGTGCTAAGAAATTGGAATGCAAGCCATCCTTATCTGGCGAGACAGGAGCTGGTGGAAGAGAAGGGAGAGGAGAAGCAGAGGTGGGTTTTTAAAGGGCTGTGTGATCTGATCAGAGCTGCAGAAGAAAGGTTCCTCTGGAAAAGAAGAGTCTGATGGGAGGGGGGCAGGGGTTGAAGAAACTCGCAAATAATCAAATCCATGAAAAACAAACCCACAAATTTGACATTTTCTGTGTGCGCGCACGTGCATGCATGCGTGCGTGCGAATTATGTTGCTGTTGTCAAAAATTTTCGCTTTTGCTTTATTGAATTGTTTCCTGCAGACATGCTGCTGCAACCTGGCAACAAAAATGTGTTTCTCAAGTCTTCCTTTATCATCTTCCAAAACCTGTCACTAAAAAATAGCTAGCCAAACAGAGGAAAAGGAGGGCTAACAGATGTAAAAAGGCTGTAAAAAGGAGGTTCTGTGCTACAAGCTTTGTTAACCAAGATATACCTGTATATTTGTGGCATGTAAGAAGAACTTCATATAAGTTGCTAATATCAATGGGAACTTACCTGGTTGGAAGTTAACTGGTTGTGCACAGGTTACATTTTTTTTCTGTTGTATTTTTAACTGGTTTGTTTTTTAATACTCCGTTTTAATCAAGATTTTGTTTAATTTTGTTACATTTCATTATTGTTACCTGTCTTGACCATTATTTTTGTAGCATAAAAATGGGCATAAGCGCAATAAATATGCAATAAAGACATCCTGGTTCCAGAATTTTATAAAAAACAGGTGAGACAGCAAGAACATCAGTTCTGAAAACTGCTGAAAACATGATATTCATTCCTAACCAAAACATCTTCAACTACAAGTATGATAAAACCTCTTATCTGAGACTACGTGCACAGAATGGTGCTGAATCAACACTATGGATGTTTGAAGGCTGTATTGTCTTTTTTTCTTTTTTATTTGAGTTACAAGCAGTAGATAATAAGTCTCTCTCATCTGCTTACATTCCAGCAGTAAAGAGCTGAACAGAATTCTTTCACTAAATACATCAGCAATGCGAATAAGCTCTTTTACCCACAGCTAATGTTTGCCTTCCTCCCCCCACCAATACTTCTTGTCCTGGCTCTATGCCACAGTGACCTGCAAACTAGAATGGATTTGTAAGAGAAATAAATATAATTTTGCAAAATAGGATTAAAACAAAACATGCATGCTAGCAAACTTGGGCTCACACAATACTTCAATATTATGAAAGGGCACACCATTTACTACTAGCTTGAGCAAATGCTCTGTGAGCAGAAAGTCCCAGGTTCCAACCTCAACCTAGTCTAAGTGAAAAAAATTTAGACAGCAAACCAAGGCTTTTCTTGTTCTAAGCCTCTCAGGAGCTGCTGGCAATCAAAGAAAACCCTGCTAGACTACAGCAATGGTCTGACTTAGGCCATTTCCGCACTACATTGTTATAGTGCCATTATTCCACTTTCAACCTCCTACGGAATCCTGGGGTTTGCAGTTTAGGGAGAGCCATTTAGAAGTCCCAGCCAGATTGCTCTTTGGCCTCAGGAAACTACAAAGCCCAGAATTCCACAGGATGTTGAAAGTGAAATAAATAGCACTATAACAGCGTAGTGCGGAAATGGCCTTTATGTAAGGTGGCTTCACATAGAGAGAAATCAGCCATTCTTTCTCTTCCAAATATTTGCTTAAGCCTTCCCTTTTCCTAGTAGCCAAAGGCATGACCATACCTTTCAACGGTCTTAATTTGGCAGGGACAGTCCTGATGTCCCACTTTTTCAACTGCTTCTAAAATGTTTTAGGCCATTTCTTCACCTTAGCAGTCTCTGTTGTGGTCCTGGTATCATCCCGGCAGTGCCTTTACTTGGAAGGAAGCGCAACACAAACGCTCTCCTCCACATCTGGCCGGTTCCCTGTAGAAGGGAGTGTAAGTGACATGCGCCTTCCTTCCTTCTTCCTTCAGAGCCAGCCTCTTTCCCATGCTGCACTGGGGAAGGAAATATGTTGCACTTCCACCCCTTCCTCAGGGCCAGCAGTGGCAAAAATGGCATGTGACTATGGGCACTTAACTGATTTTTTCCATTAAGCAAATATGCCACAATCACAACAAGTAGGGAGGCACTAGCTGCAGGGACCACAATGATGTCAGGCAAAAGCACAACTCGCAGATTGCTGCTAACATGTCCCCACTGCGGGACAGAGACACTATGTGGAAACAGCCTTAGTTACCCTCTCTCCCTCCCACTCCCCCCTTGTCCAGTGTTGCAGATTTGAAATCAATTCATTCAACATGGGTGAGGGGAGAGGAGAGGCAGAATCTTCTCTCTTTCCCTTTGGCAAAAGCAAACTGTTGCAGCCTCTCCTAGCTTGTCCTTGAACATTCTCTAATGTTGCTTGGCCACATGTGGTTTTCATCTGTGAAATGTTGGAGGGTATGTATGACTGATCTTGCCGAACGCTAAGGCTTAATCTGCATTACGAAGACTAAAACACAAAGGATGTCCCATGAGGAATATCCCCTGCCAGAATTCTTTCCCTCTCCATCAGTGGAATTCAAAAGGAGTGAATCTCTCTTCCCCACTGCAACCCCCATGCACTTCTAAAACCTGTTCAGGAGGATTGGGAAACCCTTTAGCTCTTGCTGGTGTTGACAGCTACAATCGGGAGGGGAGGGAAAGAGATTTCTGTTATGCTGGCTTTAGGCCGTTCATTCTTAACAGGTCCAGCTCTCATGTAAATATCCAAAATCGGTATTGATTTCAAAGAATATTGAATATGGCAAAGCAGATTTCACCAACTTTGAAACAGAACAAATATTACTAAAAAATTCAAGCATGAAAACATGTAGGAATGCAGTATGTATGAATTAATCCACTATTTGGCCTGCATGGTTGTCATGTGTTAGACAATTTGGTCTGTCCTCGTGTCTTCCCTAGTTCCATTTTGAACACATGGAAGAAGAACTGGTATCTGTTCATTTTTTTAATTGTGGGAGGAGGAGCATTTGTTTTTAATTGTTTTAAGCAGAATTCTTGGTGTGTTCCCCTCCTTCCCAAAAACATGTGCATTGACTGTACAAACCCATGGATTGCACAAACTCATGATGGCAAAGAGGCCTTCATGGCAACTTACAAAAATGATGTAATTGCATCCAAGGCATCATAAAATAACAAACAACCCCCTACTTTAAAAATCCAACTTAAACCAAACAAATATATTAAAACAATACTCATTTCATATTTAGAATAGCTGATGGAAGACAAGTTTTTAACTAATTTCCAGAAACTTAAGGGAGAACTGGCTTGGAAAACCATTCTGTGAAGGCCATTGATGTATTGATGCACCACTGTGAATAAACCTCTGTCTAACCTCTCAAGTAAAGAAGGAGCCTGCAGCCTGACTAAGGAGTCTGAAAATGGCCCAGAGATCTGTAGTGCTTTGTATGAGAAGCTGAGAAGATAGATGGCAAGCAATAAATAAACAAACAAACAACTGCCAGCAAAAATTATGTAAGAATTATGTCATGTCTGCTTTAAACTTGGCACGAATGTGAAAAGGAGACTGTCTCATTGAATTTAATGGTGCTGTCAAACTGCTTTTTCAGATTTGTGAGTTATTGTTTTAACTTCTATTGTTGTTTTCTGTTCCGTTCATTGGGCACACAGGAGCTCTAAGATGCAACAAGCACATAAATTTACAAAATACCTGGACTTTGCAATGCGGTCAGAATGAGAGACCTGAACATGAACTAAGTGATCACGTAAAGTAGATTAAGCACAAGACCTCTATACTATTCATCATTTCAAGAGTTCATTGCCAGCTCTCAAGGAATAAGAGCAATACAGCATAAAAGAGAGAAAATAAAGTCCTTTGACCCCAAAGTGTATATTCTGTATTTTTCTGTATATAGCAACTAGGAATATATTCAGCCTAAGCCACAGCATCAACCAACATCTCCTGAAGTTATTAGTGACCTACCATTAGCTTTAACCTGGTCCTACATGCGGGTAAAACTACATATCAACATGAATGTGTATTCTCCCCTCCAGTTACTCTGTTCCCCCTCCAACAGGATTTCTTTAGAAAAGTGAATCTCAGCAAGCAGACTTGATTAAACCTATATTTATATTTCAATGACTGATCACCAAACAAAGCACATTAAAGCCATGATGCATACACAAGCGAGGAAAACACTGTGCTCTGACAAACAGATATTGTTCACTATATGATGGAGCACCTTTTCTAAAATGGTGGTTTGATCTTTGCTCTTTCCCTGGATGTGCCTTCAATAGTATAGAGCTATCTGTTAAGCTGGAATTTTCTATATAGCTCTAATTTTATATGTGTTTCTTAGATTAAAAAAACAAGGAAATTATGTAGTAACTGGCCAGTCTGTCTTCAGATTTATTAAAAATAAACGTTTATTCATGTTCACATTTCTGAAGCATGATAAATTTTCAGCTTAAGAATTTCGCTTTGCATTTCATTTTGTTTGCTCATTTATATTATCAAATAAAACACATTCAAATCTTACTCAGCTTGAATATCATAGCCAAAATTACAACAGTTCCTCATATATTTTACTGCCTGGCTATGCTCACAAGTGTTTTGAAAGTCAGATCTCTGCTTTGTTTTGTTTACAATTCAAATTGAAGAAAAACAGATAGGCCTACCTGTCAGCATCACCGAGACCCAATGAGGTATTGCGTTGCAGAGTTTCCCGTACAGCAGCCATCCCATCAGGAAGTCTGTTCAACCTTCGTGTATAAAGACCCAATCCCCCATCAGTCATGTACCTAAAAAGAAAAAGAAAAAAACAAACTAAGTACTGAAAATTTATCAAGATAATACACAAAGAACTGAACATGTGTCACTTTGGGACACCTGCTCTGAGCTAAATGTTGGCGTGCATTAAAACTCCTAAAATTAAACAATTATCATGTACTGTGGATAAATTCTAGGGAGAAATATAACATCGTGACAATATAGCAAGAACTTTGTGACCAACATAATCTTCCTTCCACGTTTGAATGCGCTCTTGATAATGTTTCCATTTTGAATTTATCTTCATACTTAAAAGGGATAGAATATGTATGTTTACGCAGGATTATTCTTCCAATATGGCAAAGGTTTATATAGCATGGATTGGTTACACATTTACTGAAAATCTACTTCCAACAAGTATTTTCTTACCATGCATACTATGCTTACAGAAAACTTGTATTTTTATGTCCTTCCTAATTCTGAGGAGCATGGAAACAGCCAATGGGAGGCCTTTGGGCCTAATTTGGCCTGCAAAGCAACTTAGTTTGGAGGAACACCCTTCCAAGTTAGCTGTGTAAACATTGCATCTTTCTCTGAGTTCAGTATGCAACGTTGCAGCCAACAGCTGCTTGGAGAAGCAATGGGATGCCTTGTGTAGGTATTTTATTGGCCTGTTGGCCCATGTGCCATCCAGGAAGTCAAATAACCACTGTCAATATGATGTGCAAGAAGATCTTCTGAAAAGGGTGTTCATTCTTCAAGCAAGTAAGATCAAATCAATAAGCTCATTTTCCTTGAGGATATGAACTCCACAACTATGAATTCCATACTATTATAGCAATAGCAATAGCATTTATTTCTACACCGCCTATCAACTAGTGTTATCTAAGCGGTTTACAATGTATTTTAGCTAATTGCCCCCAACAAGCTGGGTACTCATTTTACCGACCTGCGAAAGGATGGAAGGCTGAGTCAACCTTGGAGCCAGGCAGGATCGAACTCACAACCTTGTGGTTGCAGTACTGGCATTTAACCACTGCGCCACCAGGGCTCCTATTAGGCAGCATTACGATTATTTACTGAATATGATAAGCAATGGGTTTTGTGCTGCTTTGGCTTCCAGAATATTGTCTCACATACAGGAGTCTCACATATGGAAGGAGGCTATTCCTAGCCTAGATAATATGCAGATTCCAGAAGGCCACTGAAAATCTAATCTGTCAGACTGGTCAGAACCAGTGCACAATTAGAAGCTTCCAATACAAAAATTGTTCTCAGAAACATTTTTCAGAGAACTATAGTTTAATCTCTTGCTTGTAGATAGCAGTTTGGTATAATTTTCAAAGAATGACAAGAGAAAGAAGGTAAAATTATGCTTTTTATTGGTAAGTGTACACATAATTTAAGTCTTATAATCAGCATTTCGTGCTAACCAATAACAGCTCTGTGGATGAAGCCAAACAATCCTGGATACAGGAAAAAACTCAGAGAACGCTGATTATGGCTATAGTTTCCACTGAACTCCAGAAATATCTGAATTTGAGCGGTGGACTCTACAGTTTTTGTACTGATCAGTCAGACAACTTGAATTCAGTTAAGTAGCCAGGAAACTGTTTGAAATGTCCTTTTATTCACCCTATGCATCCTCTTGTGTTACCTCATTCTGTCCCCACAACCATTGATTCTTTCACATTGTTTGTCAAGAAATCTATACCTGCCCTGGAGTTTGGACACCTCATGTTTCTTTTTGCTGTTCAGTTCTATCATGGAGAACAGAAAAATGCTCTGTTATGGGACTTAGCATGTGCAGATTCATTGTCACGAAATTCCAGGATCAGCACAGGATTTGCTTAGCCCAAGCCCTTTCTCCATGTTCCTTCCTACCACCCTCCCTTGCTGGCAGCCTGAAAGCTAAACAAAAATGAATGAAAAAGAAAACAAAATTCAGAACATCAAAGGTAAGGAGAGGTGCAGTAATAGAAAGAAGGCATGCCCAGCAGGGAACTACTCACAGGCCAGACTGGGGAATATATGAGCCCTATGGTATGGTAGAAGGCTGGTATATTTACTTATTAAACATTCTTTTCTTTGGGGAATCATCTGCAGTAAAATAAAGCTTGGAATCTCCTTCTGAATAAGAAAGTATTTCCACACTTTAGTGGAGTATAGTATATAATATGAACATGCCATATTTCTGAGAAAGATCTTATGACTCTGTGGTATGTGTACACATATGAATTTATACGCCCATTTGAGAACAAACACATGCCAATAAAAAGATAGCCATAACAATCTTCAATCTGTCTAGTTCCACACAGGACAAGGAACTAGAACTTCATGCAAGCTTATACACCACCCCCAAAAGATATTGGTTCCATCAGTTAAATCACCTTTCCATGACTGTTTCTCTTAAATATCAATTGCCATTCTTATTATAATCTTTCAGTTTTAGAATTACAGTTCTCCTTCCACATTTGCTGGGGTTAGAGGCACAGGACTTCCCCATGAAGGTAGAAAAACCACAAATATCTTAAGAGCCCCCCATATTTAACACCAAGAAAAGGTACTATACAGTATGATCCACAGATTAAACCTATCACAAATTGAAATGTGTAATGCACAATACATTTGAATCCATGATGAGGAGTACCTCAGCTGCCCCATTCTGCCTTCAAGGTGGCAGGGTTCTGCAAGGCAGAAGTGGGCAGCTGGTGAGGCTTGTGGCCACCTCCACTGGTGCCCTATGACACTTACAACTTCGCCTCAAGTTCAAAGATGCTCTCAGTCTGACAAGTTTGCAGAGAGACTGCAAATGACAGGCAGGACTTATTAAAGTCTCTATTAAAGTCTCTATTAAAAATGGTGTAGGGCAGCAGCAGAGGCAAATAATCCATAATAATCAAATCCATGAATGTTAAACCCAGAGATGTGGAGGGCCAACTGTAATGTAGTTCCTTACAGAAAACAGACTATGCAATAATGGAAGATAAGCAGCTGCAGTTTTCAAGAAAATGTTGTATAAGAAGAAAGTGGTAGAGTAAGTTTCCAAATTTGAACTGGACTAAGAGTAAGATTTCCCATTTTTCAAACCAACCATTCTCAACAGGGGCCACGTGTCCCCTAGGGGGCCCTAGGACATTTGAAGGGGGTCACAGACTGAAAACTGTGAGAAAGGGAGTCCCAAACGTTCATGGAGGCCTTGGTGACTGAACTGATGAAATACCCAAACAGCAACCTTAATTGGAGTCAATAGTTTGCCTCCCTATTTATAATATCTTTCCAATGCACCATTTGAATTTGGTGTGCCCAATAAATTAATTGCTTAAGCTCCTCCCACATCTCAATTTAAGAGCGAAAATCTGCTACAGTTAAGGCTTTTGTGATATATTGTATACTCTGCAGCAGCCATGCAGGGTCTCTCACAGAGCCTCACTTCAAAGTCAGTCACAAATCAGACTGACACTTTTTATACAACACATGTTCATAGAAACCCTATCAGATAAGTCATTATATATGAAACAGGAAACTGAATTCTATAGAAAGGGGCCTGGCTCAAGGAAAGGAATCCATGACTGACTTTAAATTTCATTTAAGTGTTTTTAATTCTGTGTATGTTATTCCATTCATTCATTGGACCACAGCGAAGATTTTCACTCTCATAGACTATATTTGTATGTCATATTTATCTACCTCAATCACTAATTTTCACACTTTTTTGCACTACTGATTTGTACGTTAGATAGGATTCAGGAAACCCATGCCACTGTGATTGATGTTCACAAGATGATCTCAGTCATGTCATAATTTCACATATGCATAAGATCTCTCTGCAGACAATCTCTTTTCTGATCAAGGACATATGGAACCAAAGATGTTTCTGAAATCAACGTCTGTACGAACAATTATCTACCAATCATACTGTGCATAAGTGTCATCCCAGTCCCATCCTTCTGCTGTTTCCATGGCGGGCTGGGTGTGTCAAGAGGAAAAAGCCAAAGAACTTTGGAATTACAATAATGATCAACAAATGGGGCATTGGGGAGTGTGTGTGCACATGAGTGGGGAGTGAGGATGTGGGGAGCATGTGCACGTGTGTCGGGAGTGCAGGTGTGTGTGTGTGTGTGTGTAACAGAGAAAGAGATGAGGATTAGCTTCTGCGGTCCTCCCATAATTATGCTAAGGCTCATCACTATACTATGGCTATGAAATTCTTCATCACTGGTTATGCAGTCTAGAGCTGATGGGCACTACTACCAAGCTACATATGTAAGGTCAAAAACTATCCACATCTACTATAGATGAACTAATATATAACATGCATATAAAGTTACACACAGACTATTCGGAAAGAGGAAGGTATGATTGGCTCTAGAGGTTACAGAACATTAGTATGGATTTCTTTCCTGAAATAGGACCAGGCAGTGGGCTTCTGCTTGGATATTTAGGGCAGTGGGCTTAGATATTTGAATGGAAGCAAAAGGTGTTGAAAGCTGAAGATTGAGGGAAAGAGAGAAAGCCTAGCAAAGTGTGGACAGGATCACTTCCATCTCCCAATCTCTCTCTTGGGCAGGGTGCGGGGAGAGAGAGAAAGAGAAAGAGAGAGCGGGGAGACACACAGAGAGAGAGATGAGTAGTATGCAGCATGCATACACAAAGTAGACACATGCACAGGGATATGAATGACTAAACTATCTGTTTTGTCATTTAGAGGAAAAAGTAACATAAGTTTGTAAACCATTATAAACTGGTGAAGAAGAATTTGCCTCTTGTTTTGATTATATGTTCATGTGTCTGACTGTGAATACAAACTACTTCAACAATATAACGTTGTTACCGTTCTTTAAATGAAAGACTGATCTGACCACTGTTAATCAAGACTAATTTAACTTGAAAAATGACTAATACAATCCATTGTTTCATACCTAGTATGACTTGGACAAATTCCTGTGTTATTATCCTCAAGTCTGAAGGTTTTTGGAGCAACAATGAAGTTACTATTGCACATTTGGGGGTTGAGGGGGCAATGAGATGGTAAGGCAAATGGCAACAGACCTCATACTCAGAGTCTTAAAGCAATACTTAAAAATCATGAGGTTTTTTTCTGGAACAGCTAAAACATTGGCAGTGATTTTTTTTTTCACCAATACACACACATGTTAGTAGCACACATATTAAGTTAGTAGCTCCAGTACAGTGAAACTACTTCCAGTGCATGAAAAGCCCATAACAGCTAATAAAACTGGAATGTAGTTTTCCTCTTAGGAAAAGACAGTATAAAACAAAACACAACAACAAAAAATTGAATAATTCTACAAGCTACATTTTTAAAAAATTATGGCTTTAAAGGGGTTAAATAAGTATTGTACTGTTATGGAACTGAAGATTTTCGAGTCTAAACAGGGACAAATATGACAAGTTTTACTGTATTTGTTCTAAAGCATTGATATAACTCTTAACAACTATTTGAATAAATAAACCTTTGAGCACTGGGGGAGGGGGGTTCCACTGTACAACGTGGTGAGAATTTCCAGTATTTCACCTAAAACTTGTGCTGACCTTCCTTTCTCCTTCTTTCTAATGGCCACAAAATCCAAATGTGCAATCAATATAAATATAAAGAAAAGAAAACCATGAAGCTGATACCTTTGATAAATGTTCAGTCAGACATACTTTACTCAGCCGTGAATGAAAGAGCTATTTCCTTTCAGTCCTTCCGTTGCACTTTTGAAAACAGTGACTAAATTATTTGAAGTCTGAATATGTCCTTCAGTTTTGCAAAGTTCATTGCCATTCACTGACTTTTCTTCTAGAGATTCATCTTTGTAATGAAAGGGGAAAAGAAGTCTTCCCATCCAACAGGCGATCTGAATGTAGTTACTCCTAAATCAGTAATCTTCCAAGAGCTAAAAGAAAGCCATTCTTAGCCCAGTAATGTTATTTCTGCCCATCTTTTCCCCCAGTTGCTTGTGTTGCACTGTGAGCTGTAACAGATAAAACCTTTGATGCCTGACTCAACTATTAAACTTTGCATGCAACAGGAAGGAAAGAAAAAAAATGTCGTGGATGTAAGTTAGCTTTGTCAGTCTCTGCTGGGTCCAAGAACAATAGACAATTGCCCCTCTGGGATTTCACAAAGAGGTTGCTAAGCTAGTTAAAACCAGGGACAGGACTGTTCTCAGTTCTGCTTTGTCCATGGGGACAAGACACAATACTTTTCTCTTCACTGCATAAACAAGGAGTCCAGTTTCAATGGCTCTGATAGAAAGTAGCTTGACGCAAGTCCTTCATTCATTGTAGCATTTGTCTGTGAGGAGTTCACAGAAATTAGCTTTAAAATGGAAGAAGTAAATGAAGGTGTTATATAAGGGACCAAGAGTGCAAGCATTTCAGGGCATTTCATTAAATGTGTGAATGAACTTCAGGGGAAGAAATAAAATCTAATATATATTCCAAGAGCAACAAACATAGTTTCGGCATGAGGAGTAATTTCAACAGAGAGTATAGGCAATCCCAGTTCTCTGACAAATGGCATTTTACGATATATATGCTTTCTCCTGTTTGTTACATTCAAACTTTATACCTTCATATATTCACAATAAAAACTGTAGGAATAAATCTAAAAATGGCAGCAGGACTGAATCAAAGTTAATAATTTGTTTCTAAACTGTTGATTTCAGTGGGAAGAGTAAGCACATACCTAAAGTCCTTAGAGGGAACATGGCATTATGGTTGGCTGACACATATAATCTATGAGAATAGCATTTGTCCAGTCAGAATTCCAGTGCAGAAACTTAGGGAAAGCAAAGGCATCAGTGAAATGCATTTCTCCTATTCTAGGTTTCACCCCACCCCCTTCTTGAACTAACTGCCCATGGCTAATAGGCAATGCTCTTCTTCTGCTCCAAGAGTTTCTATCATGACCTTGCACTGCACTGAAAACATGAACCACAAAATGGCTTTTAACTCTGCCATATGATAGAATGGTGTGTGCTCAGCTTTCAACCCTATAAATATATCCCTGGGAATAAACTCACTTGAACTGAATCAGACTTACTTCCAGAGCTAATATATACATAGTAACAGATCTAAGGTAACGGGGTGGGAGCACCGAAAGTTACACTTTAAATGCAGTAGAACAAATGGAAATTATCTCATTATGGAATGCAATGAATATAATTTCAAAGTTATTATTTTTAAGTTAAGTTCTTATTTTTAAAGGCAAAACATTTGAATTTTCCGTGTTTTATGTCAATTTTAACTCACGGTAATTAATTACTAATTAGTTTAATGAGATACATGACAACTTAGTTTTAAAAAAATTAGTTTTCAAAAAGTAGCTCTGCTTACTTCTCAGTAGATATGAATCAGATTGTGTTAGTAAAAGTTTTGTCCTTCTCAGAGTTTTTTAAAATAAATTGTTACTAAGTACACATTCTCCTATTCAAAGGTTCATCAGTAGAAGCTTCTGTGCTACAGACCGTTCTGACATCCAGATTGTGTTGAGAGTGCTTTTCAAAGCAGGAGTAAGGGAATATAGATCTGCAAACACACATTACTATCATACCAGTTTTTCAGTGATTTATATATTTCTGTTTTAGGATTTAGGAGGCTTAAGCAGTTTGAGTAGGAGCAGGGGGTATCAAAGAACTAACACACCAAAAATGGAAGATGGAAATGCAGGACCTAACAGACCAATCATTTTTCTGAAGCCGTTGCAAAATCTACACATCATAATATCAAGGGGGAAACAATCATTTTAATTTTGTTGTTTTCATTATTACAAAGGTAACATCTTGTCTATTAGACTCATCACATTACAAAGGAAAGCAGCATTCAAAATGGATGCGTCTTTATTATCAACCTTTGCTGTCAGAATATTGCTAATATTCAAACACATGTCGAAAATGAATTTATGAGTACCTGTGAATAACATTTTTTTCTTTTTTCTCACAAAGGAAATAAAATTAAAAAGGGGCTTAACAAAAATAACAGTTGTCTAAAAGAGACATGAGAAAAGAAACTATGTGAATGCATAGCAGTTGAACATTCTATATTTTATACAGCAAACTTCTGCTTCATTTATTGATTACTTGCTGTAGAACTGCCACTGTTTTAGAGCAGAATCTTAACTCAGATAGCTGAGAGCCAACTGATCTGGAACCAGGCCAGCCGAAAATGGTCTGAATCCAAATCTCTCTCTGTCTAGAGGTTTTGAAAGTTACCGTATTTTCCGGCGTATAAGACGACTGGGCATATAAGACGACCCCCAACTTTTCCAGTTAAAATATAGAGTTTGGGATATACTCACCGTATAAGACTACCCCTCTTCCAAAGCACACCAAATAAAAAAAACATCAGATTTGATTTCAATATGGTAATTTTAATTCAAATGCTTATGACATGCAGGTACTTAGCAGGAAAACTGTCACTTATAAACATAAGGATGTTTGTCATCAAACATGTAAACATAAAATAGTGCAAGTGGATTAAACTTTTCCTAATTCACTCTAAAGCTGAAAGGAAGGATAAGACAATAAACCCATGGGAGCTGCCATGCTGTTTGTTTTCTAAGCTGTCAACCAAACTGGAACTGATGATGATAGGAGGAAGATAGCAAACTATAGAGAGAGAGCAAGTGCTGGGCAAGTCCCTGGTCAGTTAGCAAGCTACAGTATTTTTACAGGTTTTGCTGGCACGACAGCTTCCCTTTAAAAGCCTTCAAAATCCTCCTGTTCGTCATCTGATGTCATAAGTACATCAACGACATCTTGTGATACATTTGTAAGGCAGTCATCGTATGGATCAAATTCCGTATCAGATGGTGTGGTCTCAGCTTCGGCTTCCTCTTCATCTTGCCACAAGTAGTCCTCCTCCATACCATCTAATGAATTTGATATGCCACACTTCTTGAAAGACTTGATTACTTTTTCTGCATCAATATCATTCCAGGCTTTTATGACAAACTTGCACAAAACATCCAACTGTGGAGCACGCATGTTTCCTCCTTTTGTGAATGACTTTTCACCGCTAACCATCCATTCATTCCACTGTTCTCGAATGCGATCTTTAAATGGCTTGTTTAGGCACACATCCAGTGGCTGTACCAACGATGTCAATCCTGCAGGAATAACTGCCGCATCTGTGTTTAGTCTTGCAAGCCTTTGCTTGGTGCTGGGAGTTAAATGAGCCCTGAACATATCCCACACCAGTAGACTGCGTTTTTGAATAAGTCCACCTGGTCGCCTACTCCATACATTATCAAGCCATAGCTTTACCCCTTCTTCATCCATCCAGCCTTTTTCATTCACATGTACAAAACAACCAACAGGAAACTTGAGTTTTGGCATTGTTTTTCTTTTAAAAATAATCATTGGTCTCAGTTTGGCACCATCAGCTGTGCAGCCTAGTACCACTGTAAAACTGGACTTCTCATGTCCTGTTGTTTTAAGTAAAATTGTTTTTTCACCTTTTTGATGGACAGTTTTATTTCCAACCATGTCAAAATTCATTGGAGTTTCATCCATATTTCCGATACTACTTAACGCATAGCCATGTTTAGTGCGCTGTTTTATTACGTATCGATGGAAACTATTTAGTTTGTTATCAAGATCTGCAGGTAATTTTTGGGCAATTTTTGTCTTTTGCCTCAGTACCATATTATGCCTTGCCATGAATCTAGTACACCAGGATACAGTGGCCTTAAATTTGTTGCTGTGATCTGGGTTAGATTTGGCCCACTGAAGTGCAAACAAACGTATTTGATTTCGTGTCACTACATAACCATTTTGGCGATGCTCATTCACCATGTCTGCCACATGTTTTTCGAGTTCTGGCCAATGTGGGGTGCCTCTTCTTAATGCACACTTACCCCTTGGCATACTCTTTAATGCTTTTTCATTTGCTTTCCAGTACCGAACCATCTTTTCTGTTACTCCATATTGTCTTGCAGCAGCGCAGTTATTATGTTCCATGGCAAAGCTTACAACTTTAAGTTTGAAACTGGCTTCATATTTCTTTCTTCTTGCTGGTGGAGCCATGATGGGGTTTTGACTGTTGGACATTTGTATACTGTACTGTATGTACTGGTGCTACACTGTATGAACAGGTGATGATACTGGTGCTGTAGTGTATGTGGTACCCAGTATACAACAACCAGCCCGATGTACCTTACTGGCAATTGGCTGGTTGTTGTATACAAAGCCTGCTTGGACTGGTCAGCCCTCCCTGCCTGCCCAGCCCCCTCTGTCTCCAAGACTATCAAAGTGATAGATCTCCCTCTTGAGGACTGCAGTGAATCTGAGAGGCAGAGAAGGAGGTACGGTAATAGGATACAAGGGCGGGCCAGATGGGTGAAAGAGGCGTGTTTTTCTGGGCACAGCGCTGCTCTATGGCCCTTTTCACAGTGCTGGCTCCACCCCCCGTCGTCCTCTCCTCCTCCTCCTCCTCCTTCCCGGCGGTCCTCTGCCTAGCAACAGGAGCAACTCTGGCCAGCCTCCCTCCCTCCGCGGCCGCTGATAGGCTCGCCCGATCCAGGAAACTCGGATGCCCCAGTCACTGCGAATGAGTTGTCCAGAGGGAGGGAAAGTGGAGCCGGCGCCCTGGAATGCCTCTTGGTGGGATTTAAAATATATGTGTGTGTGTATATATATATATTATTGCGCATCTTTCATTAGGAATTCCTAAAATGAGCACATGGCAGCACAAGCCACTACTCTATGCCTGTCTCTGGGTGGTAGACCCCCAAGGGTCTGGGGAAAAACAAGCAGATCTTACAAAGCCTGACGTCTCTCCATCTGCTTTAGGCAATGTTAATCAACAATCATTACCCTTCGGCTACAGAGAGAGGTATTAAGTAAATGCAAATGGCTAGAAAGGTCAGACTTTCCAAACCAGCCGTGTTCCAGCTGAAACTCTACATGTTTATCTTACAAGAGCCTGGCGAACGAGGAAGCGGTGGAGGAACCAGAAAGGCTGCCCGGCTCTCATTCTCGGGGGGGGGGCGTGCCGCTGAGAGCCTCTCCTCTCCTCCTCCCTCGCCGTCGCTCCGGAGGAGCCAGCAGCCAAGCACCGGGCTCACATCCTTGCAAAAAGGGGCAGCCTCGCCAGCCCCAGGCGCTTCCTGCCAGCCCCGCTGGACTTTTGAGCAAACTTGAGCTGCTCCCTCCCTCCCTCCCTCCCTCCCCCCTTTTAATATCCCTCCTCCTCCTTTCCTGGGAGGATGTCCTCTGGGCAGCGCTGGGAGGCAGCAGCAGCTGCAGCACACTAGCCGAGCGAGTGAGCGAGCGAAGTTTCAGCGACACCCGGTGTATAAGACGACCCCCGACTTTTGAGAAGATTTTCTTGGGTTAAAAAGTCGTCTTATACGCCGGAAAATACGGTACCTAAGACTTTTTTGGCCCTTGTTTAAATTTGTGCCAGCATAGTGGCTGTGCCCCTGAGGGTAGTTTGGACTAGAGGTTTGGAAACTACTTAAGACTACCCTGGCCCTAGTCTAAATTTGTACCAGCATAGTGGTTGTGTCCCTGAGCTGAGGAAGGCTTGGACATAACATCACTCTCTTGCTCTGCCTTTAGAAAAAAAAGTCTGCCAATTGAGCTGACAGAGCAGTTGTGCTGGCACATCCTTGTTGGTAAAAGTCTGTGATCCTGCCTATTCCCAAAGCCAATTCATGTTGGAGTCAGAATGGCACTGTACATTATCATGATAGATTTGAAAAGTTTGTTTTGTTTTGGACTGCAGCTCTTAGAACGTTCCAGGCAGCATGGCCATTGCCATGCAAATAGAACAGTTTTGGACATTTTTAATTTCTCATTCCTCACTCTCACAAGTACATTTGTGTTTGTCCATTATTTGTATAAAATGAAGGGTACACAATCATGGGAACATTAAACATTGCTAAAAGTATGAATTTTCCTCTTGGAGTGGTTGCAGCAAAGGCTGTTTATGATTCAGTCTTCTCAGTTTCATCACTTCATTTACTTCTGTCACCAGAGCAGAGGTTTTAAACTATGCTTTTCTCAACTCCAGCAGGCTTGTTATGACACAGTTGTAAACCTTGAGCAAAACATCAAGTTACAACAAGTACTGAAGAGATGAGCCTGCATTCTAATGGTAAGTTGTCCAAAATGTATTGCACTGTGACACGGCATTTGTTTTATGCTCATGAAATCATGACTATAGTTCCATGAGATGTCTCTATTAACAGCTGAATACAGCTCAGAATCAGAATCAGATATTAGCTGACAATTCACCTGCATTATTTTTTCCAAGTACTATAGTGGCAACAGGATCCTTAATATTCATAAAATACATGAAAAGAGGGACAGAAAGTAGAATTTAGGGTTGTCAAGCATTCTCTGTAGCTGTGCTTTTATTGATAAAGCAATATGAAGGAATTAATAAGTGAGCCCTCCCACTGGGTATATAAAAATTATTATCTGCCAATCTTTGCACTGGAAGGTGTTGTTAAAAGCATAGCTATGCAGCCTGGTTGAAAAACTGCTCACAATCCAACCTTCAAGGAAAGGTTGGGTATATAGGAGCAACTAACTATAATAAAATAGTTTATAGATAATCCCCCAAAAAACAGCTCAAATGATACACTGAAGCATTTTAGTTAAATTTGAGAAACTGATAAATTCTGTGATATCTGTGCAAACGTGTAAGTTTCTAGAACCAACTAATGGCTGAACTTTACATGCCTACAAACAACAGATAGAGATAGCAACATTTTGTAGGCCCATGCAGTAGGAGATTAATGAGTGACTTAGTCATGAGCCATCAATTAACTGAATCCTTGGTTCATTTTCTCTCAAATTATCTCAGGATTTAATGCAATGGTTTTTGCTATTCAACTACAAGAAAGGGGTCATAAAATTTATTTTCTACACTTACGTTCGGTGTACAAGCTTTGTTTACACAACTGTTATTAATAGTGCATTAAAAGGGCTCACAATAAATGGAAATTCAACCTTGTATGCTTTTCAAGGCTGGAGGGAATCACCCCCACCCACTTTACTGGCACAGACCAACTGGGTCTGAGTTCCCTTGGCAACTTACACTTTTGAACTTTTCTCACATTTTGCCAGCTGCCAGTGCCGCAAACATTTTGTACAGTACAGCAAAGCCGTTATATGTTCCACTTTTAGAAGAGGACTGAGTAGTACTTTTCACTCTTAAAGAGAGGATTTCACTGAAAAGGTCTCCCACAAGTTCACAGACTGAAAGTCTCCAGTCCAAATTTTGGCTGCTGTCCTGCTGTGTGGGGGCAACTGTACAAAAATCAATGGAGAAAAGGGTTTACAGAGACTTAAAAAAAAATAGGTGCACATAGATATAGGACCGACACCAATGTTCTAGACTGGGCTTCCTGTGGAATTATCTAAATCAGAGGTGGGCAACTGTAAGGGGGTGGAGGGATGCACTGTCCTCCTAAGTCAGAAATTTCCAAAATGTGTGTTGCAACACAGTAGCGTATCAGCTGCAGTGTGTAGGTGTGTTGCACAAATGTAACGAGTGGAGAGACTGCTTCTCTCATTGCTGCCGTAGCCGCCCTGGCCTGAGGAAGACCCCAGCAAGGGTGGCAACGAGCCAGGCTCAGGTGGAGGGGCTGCCTCCATTTACTGAATTACTTACTGAATTACTGTGTCGTGAAATGATGCATGTCTAAAAAGTGTGTAACCAACATGAAAGGTCCAGAAAGCTCTGCCCTAAGGGATCACAGAGGTCCAGACCCTGGCACTCTCACCCTTTTTCCACATTTTTCTTTGCCCCCAGATGCCACCCAATTACCTCTGGAGAAAAATTTCATCACATTTCTGTGCTTCATCTGTTTTAGGTGTGAGTAGGCTTTTCTCTAAACAGCAAGTAGTATGGAAGTCAACTTTCAGTTCACTTCCTGTTTTAAAAAAGGCCACGGGGAGGGGTCAAGACACATCCACGGGATTTTTTTAAAGGTCTCTCTTGGTGTGTGGGTGCATATGTGCCTCCAGCTGGTAAAATTCCAAGGCAAAAAAAAAAAAAGTTTTTTTATACAGGGTATTGCGTGTCCTCAGAGCCTCAAAAACAGCCAGCTGCATGGGTTCCAGAGCCTGCACCTTCCCCACCCATTCTCTAGGTTCATATGCATCTTGGCCTAACTACAGAAGTCTTCTGTAAGTAATTGGTCCAGGTCCAAGCCCACTAAGCAGAAAGGAAGAAAAGTAGAATGGGGAGGTAGAGAATGGGAAAGGGAAGAAAACAGAAGGGAATGGCACAATCACAGAAAGAAAATGGGTAGCCTCACCTATTATTGGCTTTGGTCCCATCCACTGTAGGCTTGAACCCTACCTACTATTGGAATATGCTCTGCAACAGGTTACCCCTTTTCTGAGACAATGTGGCCCTTAATAGGAAAAGGATTGCCCTCTTCTAAATGATGTACTGTTTCCCTTAGTGTGCAGGAGAGGTGAGGACTGACTTTTTCAAAGCAACTTTCAAATACCTTGATGAAGCTGCCAAGTTTGTTGATTGCTGATTTATCATCAGCTCTCTCACATGTATTCTCTCTTTTCTAGTTGTCTTACATTTAGCTATTAAGTTAGTATATTTTATTTATACATATATAAATTCCTAATAAGATAAAGAATTATAGTGGAATGTAATTAATTCTCTGCAAGATTGTCTGTTTCCATCTTTACACCTGAAAGTTTTCAACCTTTCATTTCCTTGAGTTTAATCATAGCTGAGTTTTCCCCCCTTGAAAAAAAGATGGATGTAGCTCAAATATTTGCTGGTCCTTTCTAGCAGAAATTGGGTTATGGAAAAGCTGGATGTGGAACATATGGAACCAAATCCAACATTCTGGAGAAGGGGAAATGACTCTTTTAACAGGTTTCAGTCTGCAGGACTAATGTGCCAATTAATGCGTACCTGTTAGCAAATCTCACTTTATTCTCTGGTCTTCTCAAAATACAAAGTACATTAAAATTCAACAACACAGAGTCATTGCAAAGCAATTAGTTAAGCAAGAAAGCAAAAATGTGGAAAGTGAGATTGATAGTCATGGTGGTCATGTATTATCTCTGCATTAAAGTTGCTGGGAACAAGCTGAGGAGGTTCTGTTGAACTTATGATTTCCTTATGAGTGTCCTGAGGGCAACTCATTGTCCATGTGGGAATAGCAGATTGGCCTTTGGCCTGAAGCAGAATTCCTCTTGTGTTCTTAGTATGAAGTGCTCTAATATGACAGTGACTATACACTTAGAGTAATCTCAATCCCTGTGTGGTCTACAAGTGCATAACCACAAACCATGCTGTGTATGCTGTTGCCTATCTAAATGTCAAGTTTGCACTCTATGCATATATTTGGCAAGTGCATGAGTCTCTTGTAAAGCCTCCAGTTGAACTGCAATAATATTTAGGTATCATTTGCATGAAGGACACTTGGTTCTTCTCTCCATGCCTATGGAAACTTAATTGATAACCTGATCACTACGGTTTGATGAACAAGATGGCTTTCAAAAGGCACACACTGTACAAATCTTGGGCCATTTCCACACTAGACTGTTATAGCGCTATTATTCCACTTTCAGCATCACACAGAATCCTGGGATTTGTAGGATTCCACAAACTGCAAACACTAGGATTCCATAGGATGTTGAAAGTAGAATAACAGCACTATAACAGTCTACTGAGGAAATGGCCTTGATCTCCTGTTACACAAATCAGTAAGTGATGGTAGTATAGATGGAATACTGGTCTATTTAGATCAGATTCAAAAGATGATTTACAAAAGTAATAAATTCCTGTCATAAGAGTGATTGACAAGTAATCTATTGCCATCATCCATGACAGTGTTGACAATAGTAATTCATAATTTTATGGTTGCACTACTTGTTATTTCTCTATTACCTTCCATTACATTTGAGGGGAGGAACCTTTAACATTATAAATGAGTGAATTACAATTGAAAAATAAATACCTTTTGACCACAATTAGAACCTATTATTTATTAAACAAAAGAAGTAACTTTGTTCCTAATTTGTTGCATTACTTCTGAAATATAACATCATTATGCTCTTGTTAGCCAAAAGAGTAAGCAGTTATGGGTAGCTGGGTTGTTTGTAACTCATTACTTCTAGGCTCTGAGACTTACAGATTTGATAAAATTAGTCTTTGTGATAACTACAACCACAACTTTTGGTGATTTATCAATAAGATTCCTGTTGTTTTACCAACTGGAAAGCATAAGGAACTGAAGTTCAATTTGGATGCCCACAGAGGAACCTTAAAATATTTTTTTTTTAAAAAAGATAATCTTCAAGGCATAAGAATTACTGAATTACTGTGTCAAAATAGGGGTTGTAGTACCCCCCAAATAAGAATTAATAGAAATCTGAAATGTCAGTTCAAGACAGCTTTGTTTTGTTATTTTTTCTAGCTAAGTGTCTTTGCCAAACCATATTTTCATACTCATATTCTGTCAACCCATCAAGTCTTAACTGACCACCATCTCCCTGTTGATCCTTCTGGTCAAAGGGTGGAATGTGATGTCTGCCCACAAGCCCTGCCTTGGAGTGAAAACAAAGAAATAAATAACTAGCTAGCTAGGGTCATTTTGAGTTTCAATCTGCAGAAACTCGAACACATGAAAAAAGTCATGCAGGGCTATAGTTCAGCCATAAACTCTTCTATAAGTTTTGTTCTCAAATGGCAAAGTGCCCAGGTTTTTATTTTCTTATAGGTAATACTTGTTCGAAAAATTTGATATCCTGCGTCTCTAATTCCCCAAACTGTCTTGTTCTGTACGTGTAACTTTTCCCCATATTCGCCAATCCAATCTGTATTCAGCGTTATTAACATACAAAGGTTGGGTTCCTGAGGGAATACACTGCGCTCCTCCTTCTTGCTGCCAGGCCTCATCTCCATAGCAACCAGCCTATTCTCTGACTGAGAATTCTAAAGGCCCCTCTCTAAACTGCAAACCCCAGGATTCCATAGAATCTTCACAGGCAGCCAATCGTATGAAGTCTTCGCCTCACACAGCCAATCATATGAGGTTTTTGCCTGCCTGACACAAACAAACTTTGACTTTTATATATTTGTATACACACACATCACACACCCAACATGCTTTGAGCATTATTTTTCAATCCATTTACAATTCACAGTACAGTAAAGAAGCTATTGTGGGATTGTGCCTCTATTCCATGAGCACAATCCCACCAAGCACGCCAGTTTTATGTAGTTAAGAGGTTATTATATCTTGAAAGTCTGAGTACTGAGGAGGAACCCTCAGAAACCTACTGGAATGCATCTGTAAAATATTCTGCATAGAAAATTATTTGTATCTGTTTTGACTTGGACTTCATGTAGAAGGTAGGTTTTGGGGAGACAACTGAGGCACATACATGTCCAGTCTTGCTGGACGATTGTTATTTTTTTCATTTTTCTTTTTTCATTATGGACAGGTTGCCTGGACAAATGAGGCCAAGCACTTATTCATTAAACATGTGTCCACCTTGGCTGATTATAGTTACCAGTAGAGGGCTGGCCAGCTTGGTGATGGAGACTGTAAACACTTCTTTGAAATAAGACTGTTCTCCAACTCTTCTAAAAGAAGCTATTATAACACTGTTGAAGAAACATTCATGGACTCTGCCACCCTAGATAATTATCATCTGCCTTCAATCCTTCAAATCTTCCTTTTCTAAGGTGTTAGTGTAAATAGTAACAGCACAACTTTAGGCTTTTTTGAGAGAAAGAGAGGGAGAGAAAGAGAGGGAGGGAGAGAGAGAGAGAGGAAATGAAACTGGTTATCTGGATCAATTCCAAACTGATTTCAGGCCTCATTATGAGACAGAAACAGCTTTGGTTACCTTACTAGATTATCTGTGGTGGAAATGCGTGCTGCAGTTGCTTCTGCAAGACTAATCATCAGCATCTGAGATCATGGATGAAGACTGCCTGATCTGGGACTTGGAGCTACTGTTGTGGGGTCATTAGGTGGGGGGCTGTTTTTTGGTGGAATATTTCCAAAAGATGTTCAGCCTGTAGGATCCCATAGGATTTTATACTATCTCCATTGCTTTTGAGCTTTGACATGCTGGAGTTCTGGAATCATTTGTCACGAGAATGCTGCTGATAACCAGCTTTACCCCTCTTTTGCCATTGATGCAAATGAGGCTCTAGGGAAGGATTGTATCTGGGCAAATAAACTGAAGCTTAACCCAGACAAAGCAGACTGATTGATTGACAGTATTTCTTTATTGCTTCCCAGCCCATATGGGTTCCCAAGATGATTACCCAATAAAAGCATTTAAAATAGTACAAAGACGGAAGCTTTGCTGGTCAGTAGTAGAGCTAATACAGGACTGGGGCTACAACCTTTTCTGGATGGGATTGCACTGCTTCCAAAATACTCTGTTGGCAGCCTGGACATGTTCTTGGACCCAGCATTGCTGCTAGAATGCCAGGTGCCTGCTGTGGGCAGGCACGCCAACTGATGCCTTTGCTCAGCTTTAGTTGGTACACCAACTACCTCCTTTCCTAGGAAGGGCACATCCAGCCACAATGATTCATGCTTTAATAACCTTAATTGCCTTAATTACTGTAATCTATTCTACATGGGACTGTTCTAGAAAAAAACCACAGAGATATCAAAGGTGGCACTCAGATTGTTGTCAGGCGTGCACCTTAGAACCCAAATATCCCTTGTATTCCAATTTCCTTCCAAACTCAATTCAATCTGCCTATTTTGACTTAAAAAAATCCTGAATGGCTTGGGCCCAGGACATCTAAAAGGCCACTTCCTCTCATACGATCCCACAGGAAATCTAAGCTCCTCAGTAGAGTACCTGTTGCATGTCCCATATTGAGAAGTGAGGTTGGTAAGTGCATGAGACAGGACTTTCTCTATAGTGGCACCCTGGCTAAAGAACTTTCCCAAAGGAGTTCAGGATGGTTCTATAATTTCCGAGTTTCCAGCAGACAGCCAACACTGATATTATTGTGCATTGTATAGCTTTTGGTTCCTAAACCTGAAGTGGTTTTGCTAATTGATTTTAATTAGAACAATACATTTGTGTGTGGGGTTTTTTTGAGTGTTTTTTAAAAAGCTGTCTTGGCCTATTTAAATAATGTTTTAATCAGTTTTTACTTGTTTTTATTTGCTGTACATCACTTTGGGAGCTTTGCTGGACTGAGAAATGATCAACAAACAGACAGGCAGGCAGACAAATGGGGTAGGTTGCAAAACCTGACTTTCTTTACGAAGAGAAGAACCTATTAAGTTAAACAACTGAGACAAAAATGGGTCACTCAATGTTCTGACATGGAAACTTGAGAATTTTAAAAGTGCTTTGACATTTTCATTGCAACAGCCCCATGCCCAGACAAAGCCCACAGAAAGGATTTCTGAAACCCAGATCTCCAGGAAGTACTATCATATGCATGGAATGTGATTTATGGAGCTCTCTCGGCAGAATTCTCAGCCATTCATTTTTCTTTCCTCCATCTCTCTCTGAGCAACACTTCACAAGCACAGATGGTTCTATGGGAGCTGTCTTCTGTGATGTGAATGTGAATCCAATTCAGATGGAGAATGAATACAATTATTATTAGTCATATTGTGAAGCCAATCCCTCTCAGTTAACTTTATGGTGAAATGAAGAGCCTTGACTGGGTGGGAAAAAGACTGGGCTCTTATGTGGTTGGAATACTCAACTATATATCAAAGCAGCATGGGTTCTCACCATTGGGGAACAATTCCCATGCTCTGTGTAGTGGATATAAGAATTAATCAAAGCCAAGAACACCCAGGAAGAGTGTTGGGCAACTGATTAAGGTGAAGTGAATGTTACTTTTTACCGTCCCTGGTTGACTTTGCTCCAATTCCCCCCAAATTAGCTTACTTTGGTATACTGTTGCCTAAAGCACGCATGGATGCCTTCAGCATGCAGGGTCCAACTGAATCTTATTTATCTTTTCCTAAAGGATATTATAAAACAATATGATTGCACATTTAAAATGTCCATAATTGGTACAGCACAAGAAGGCATGGGATGCAAATCAAACATCTCAATTCCTAAAAACTAGGCATGGCCAGCATATCACTGCCTTTAACAGCTCTTTTTAAAAAGCTTGGCTAAGTCTATTGTAAAACATTTGTACAGCTGTGGAAGAAAGTTCCTACAAGGACTTGGCTTGTTACAAGCCAAACTAAGGGCTCTTCCAGGTGGGACAAATACATTGGGAGGTAACTGCAGCATTTGTTGCTCTGGTGTCCAACTGGGCATGTTCCCTGTCAATGCTTCCTTGTGAACAGCTGGTAAAATAGGTGTTGGATACTGCTGTCTGCAGGTGCCTAGGAAAACTGGAGACTGTTGGTACATTGTAGATTGAAAGTACTTGAGGTGTCTCAGCCCAGTGGCATCCAAAGAAACACAGACCTTCCTCACAAGCCCTTTACTCAGGAAAGTTGTCAGGGCAGCTTTAAGACATTCAAGCAGCAATGCCAGACTGGGGGCACCATCCTAATAGTCTTTGCTTTTAGAAAGTCCACATACTGCTCCCTCGAAGGCATTCTGAATGTGTGCCCTGGTGGAGCAGTGGTTAAATGCCGGTACTGCATTCACGACCTTGTGAGTTCGATCCTGCGGGGCTCCAGGTTGACTCAGGCATCCAACCTTCCGTAGGTCAGTAAAATGAGTACTCAGCGTGTTGAGGGCAATTTGCTAAATACATTGTAAACCACTTAGGGAGTGCTTCACACTGATAAGTGGTATAGAAATGCAACTGCTATTGAACAGCAAGCTAGCACACACAGACACCATTACATGTCCTGGCACACTCCCTTCCCTGTTGGTCTTTCCCATGGGAAGGCAACTGGAAAGTGATGCTGGCCCAGATGGAAAGCTGGAGGAGGGCTATACGTATGGGGCAAGGATGATTACAGTTTTTGGTTTGAGCAGCAACAGAGATCCCCTGAATGTATCCATGTATCTGTTTCATCAGTCTAATCAGACTTGAAGGTCAGTAAAAAAAAAGTGTAGACTGAAACTGTAGGAGTTACTTTAGGGTCTACAATGCCTAGAATCCCCAAGCCGAACCATAGGAGATATAGTCCAAAGTGTAACTTTTACAAGTCCAGGTTGTGGAGTCTAGGTGTCTGCTTGTTCAGTGCCCAAAATGCACATGATAGCTATTATACACAAACATACTACGTTGGCTGGTGGTGCTTATTAACACTGAGTTCACAGCAATAACAACAACAACAACAACACAAAAACACAGTTCATTGGCTGGTGGTTTCCAGCTAGGGATTCCAAAAGAAAGAATATCAATATATAGTAAGAATGCAGTGCTTATAGCTGAAAGAAAATGTTCCCTAAAATGTATGGCAACAAATGCAGTTAGGACTGAACAAGAAAAAACTTTAAGTCAAGCAGAGCTTTAACAGAACATGTGCACTGTTTTTAAAGTTGCAGGTGGGGAGAGTCAGGAGTAAATTCAGGTCTTCCCAAGGTCAGTGTTATGCTTTCACACCCCAATTCTCCCAGCTTCTTTGAAATGTAAAATGAAGAGAGAAGTATCTCTGAGTATGACCAGGGGCAAGTAAACTTATGGTGACCTTAAGGGGAGGGGGGAAGTTTTATTCCTCATTCAGGTCTGAAGTACAATTGAGACTGTAAGTATGCTAAAAATGAAGGGACTGGCCTGCTTCACTGTTATCCTATCTAGACTTAGCAAAGAAATACATGGGGAAGAAGTGATATTGGTTTGATGAATCAAACGACAGAAAAGTTGAAACTAGCAAAATGAGCATTCTACTGAATTCCACAGGCTTAGTATTTCAGATCACATTTCCCTCTGGTGGACAAACCCAGGGTGTGCTAGCTAGGAATTATAAGATTGTTTTTATAGCTGAAACCATGACTGACATGGCAAGACCACAGGACTGACTCATTTATTTTCATTGTAGATGTACCATAACAAGTTTCCCCACATGGACCTTTTGATATTCTACCAGTCCTATCCACTGTAGTACAAAGCCAAGGTGTGAACTACTATTGCAGTAGGGCAATAGGAAAAATCTTCCACTTATAGTAAGTGTAGAAAAAACTCTGATCTAGCAACACCATCTGTATCCTGACAGCAGTTACAAACTGGGGGAGGAGGGGAAAAGTAGGAAAAGCCTGTTCACTACCAAAATTCTGGGGATAGTTAACTTAACAGTAACAAAAAAGTGGAGAGGGGAGGAATTCTGCCTTACTTTTTTCCATATTCAAAATATTTTAGGAAAGTTAACAATAAGCCTCTAGTGAGAGGGAAACGAGTTCAAATAAACAGCTCATTCTGAAAGGATAACATTGATGACACCGTAATTATTATCAGTCATGTTGAAATCATGTAGCCATATATGGTATATGAGGAGAGTTTGGGGCTTCCTTCCTTACTCAGTTAGTTCAATTCTCATTATTTTAAGACAAGCTGTTTAATCTTACTGTCTCTTCTGAACTGATCCAGCAGCATTAATTTATTTTTAACAACATTAAGGGCCACCTGGTATGAATAGTGGGAAGGTTACCAAGTAAATTGCATTCAAGTTGTATTATAGAACATTTCAGCATTTACCAAGTGTGATTTGTTAGCTTTAAGAAGGAGGTTTTGGATCCTAAAAAGAATCCAGATTTCAAGATCACACAAAATGAGTTACTGCAGACTAGGATGTGTCTTTGCAACCTTATAAAATGCTATGTTCCTCAATGGTGTGAGAATCACATGGAATTATTATTATTATATATCTGCCTTCTCTTCTAAACTTCTTAAAAGTTAAAAGCCAACATTTCTATAGCATGAGGGATCAATGTACAGAGATGAATGGATTTCTTAATATGAACTGTTCAGCGACTTGTGCAATGCAGGTGTCATGTCAACATTATTGGCATTCAATACTGTTGCCTTACCTACTAGTATATGTTTTCCTTATTTAAGCATTTCAAATGTTTTAAGTTAATTATTACTGAGTTAATGCCATTGCGTATTTTATTTTGTAATGATGGTTACTATACTGATTTCTTTTTGTGAACAGCTTTTGAGCACAATATACTGTGGAAAACTGAGCATATAAATAAATTGACTATGCAGCCATTCACCCAGAACTATGATTAAATGAACTCTCAACCCAAAATGACAGGTTGGAAATATACCACTGATGCCTTCCAGTCAATATTATGTGAGCAGTGAGATTGGCATGTAGTGTACACCAATGGAAGCACCAGGTACACATCTGTATCTTGTCCATGTTACTCAACACTCAAGCAAATCCCACTCTATCTTGTTTCACTAGTCTTGTGGCTGCATCCTTATCTTCAACCAAACAGACCAAGCTTGTTAAAACTCAATCTGTGAGCAAACTCTACAGTATATGTTCACAATCACCTTTAATTTCATAGATTTTTAGGGGAACAGAAAACAACGTATCTTCTACAGCAACTGAGGAAAAATGGAAAGGTCATCTACAATGATGCACCTGTAAGTCCCTAAACCAGAATCCTCAGGTTGCTTTGTCCATAATAGAATCTTCAAAAGACATTGACTTTTTAAAACAAATTCAAGCACACTGTACAGTCGCTTGCCTACAATCAATTGCCCTCTTATGATAATTAATGAAAGTTACTTCCCTTCAAATCCAACTGAGCTCAGAGAGGAAAGTGGGGCTCAAATACTTCCAGGATCTTATTTCTCTTTTCCTGAAGGATATTATGAAGCAATACTGCTACAGATTTAAATTTTCAATAACTGGCATAGCACAAGATGTCAGGAGACAGGAATCAAACATCTGAATTTCTAAAAACTAGGTGTGGTGAGCACATCATTGGTAAGCCTTTGACAGCTCTTTTCCAAAAGCCCACATAAGTCTATTGTAAAACATTTGTACAGTTGTCCCTCCACTTTTGCAAAGGTTCAGGGCGCAGAATCCTCATGAAAGTGGAAAAACCTCAAATAACTCCCCCCACTCCATTCTCATTCTCTTCTGGGGCTCCCCCTTTCCTGTTCCCATGCAAAAGGGAAGAGAATGAGGTGGGAGTGGGGGAACGTTCACATGAGCCTTTCTTTCCCCTATTCCTATGCATTTTGCTCTGGAGCAGAGACTCACATGAGTCTCCCCCCCATTTTCCTTTCCATTTTGCCTTGGCACAAATTCTCTGCACTGGGGCAAAATGCACAGGAATGGTAGGAGGAGCTCTGGAGGGGGGAAAGGAAAGCTCATGTGAGCTTTCCCCACCCCTTCTCCCTTCTGTTTTGCCTGAGAAGGGGAAGGAAGAAGCTCCAGGGGGGAAAAGAAAGGCTTGTGAGAGCTCTCCCCCACCCCCTTTCCCTTCCATTTTTTCTCAGCGTGAGTTCTTTGGACTGCGGCAAAATGCATGGGAATGGGAGGAGAATGAGGGGAAGGCACATGTGATTGCAACGGCTGGGGATGTGTGGGCAGCAGGACCACAATGACATCATGCAAAAGCACACTCATGGACCAGCATCAATGCGTCTTCATCCCAGGACAGTGCCATCATGCAGAAATGCCTAAGTTACAGGTATATTAACTTATTAATTTATATAGTACAGATATAGAAATCATCCACATAAAGTAGTTTAAGTAGTCTACCTTTCTCTGTTCACTTTCGGTAGCATACATTCCATCTTGCTCCATCAATCTGGTATAATAAACTTATACTCCCTGAAAGATTTGGCATTCACACACTTGCTAGCATGTTTCTAATATTCCAGATAAGGTTAAACTTAGCCTTGTACTTAAGGAGTTGCTTAGCTACAGGTGGCAAGGAACTGCATACAGTTGAGTGAGCAGAATTGGTGATGGAGGGTAAGAGCCATCCCTTTCTACTCTGTGACTGGCATAAAAATCAAATGAGCTGGCAAAGGAAGGGAAAAAAAGTTTCCTCTTTCTCCAGCATAGATATGCAGTTGGCTGAAAGCAGAGAAATGGTATTCTGAACTCCACAGCAAGTCCCCAGCAGGATAAGAAGTGTTTTTGTGGACTAGTAGGCTTTGTAGGCTTCAGACTGGCTAAATTGGTTGTAAAACTGATTTGAATGCATTTGTATAACAGGGAATGTAACACTGCAATGTAATACAGGTATCTCAATCCAGTGATGGAGATCTGTGCACATGGATAAATTGTTTTGGAGTCTATATATGAAGATTAAATGCACATCTTGCTGAGGAAGCAATCCAGTCACACCACATTTCAATTGGATACATTTTCTGATCTACACTGAAGTATGCACCCCCTATCCAAATATTCATACAACTAGTCACACATTAACAGCTTGTGTTGCATATGTCTAGATCTGACTCTGGCAATAAGGAAAAAACTGAGATATATGAGGCTCTTGTTCCTCCTCTCCCACAAGGGAGCTTGGCTCTGTTGGCTCCGTTTTGGTTTTTAGTATCCATGACAAGACAGCTCCCTTAGGGAGGGTGTCATTCAGTTTCTGAACAAGCACCTGTGGCTTGCTCAGGACTTCAGAGACATAATTGTAGATATTTACAAGCCAAGAGAAATTTGATTCCTCTTAACCTCAAGATATCATAACTACTGCCTGCCAGAATTTGCTTGGACAGACCTGGAAGTGAGAGCTCACAACATTTCCCATGACCCAGCATAGATCAGGGAAAGATCCGAGAACATGGAACTGCAATGGTTTATCTTGGCCACTGGGTTTGTTTTGGCTCAAACAAATATTTTGGCTCCCTTTCCTATCTAGTTGCCAGTAAAAACAAGGATACTTGCCATGCTGAAAATGACAGTGGAACGCATGCCAGCTAACAAAAGGGCATTTGAACTGTAAACATCTTTTCAAGTCTCTTGTTATTCTTTTACACCAAGACATGGCAGAGAAGTTGTAAACATTTGTTCTACTGCTTATCTCAGACTGTTCCTACTAGCCCTTCCTCTCACTTTGAAAGTGTTGGAAACCATGTTCAAAACTCATTTAACTAATCTTGGAAATTCTTGTGCTTTTCTCTTTAAATCACTGCAAAACGCCTCTGCAAATTCTCCTAGGCCAGGGTGTAACTTCTGCTATCTGCCCAATTTATACATGGTTCTCACTCCACTCTCTCATCTCATAAGATTTCTAGCAGAAGATAAATACATGCTTTCCCAGCTTAGACAGCGAGTAGGGGCGGGGTCAAGCAAGGAAAAGACTGGCACAGTAGAAACATCAGTAGACTGAGGGTGGTACAGCCTTTTAAAAACATAGCATACATTGAAGTACATAGCAATGACTTTCCAATCAGTGCTAGTCTACATTTTATGGACTAGATGTTGCTGGGGGAGAGGGAGCAAAATGAGGACAAAATGAGGGAGCAAAATAAGGATTGCCCACTCAGTGAAATTTTCCTTCAGTCCCCAAATATCTAGTGTTGTAGTAACTTAAAATATCAGTGGAGTATTTCAAAACGCAATTTAAGCATCCAAAGATGCTTAGAATTCAAAATGAGCTTAACAGATTAGAGAACTGGGCTAAAACTAACAAAATGAGTTTCAACAGGGAGAAGTGTAAGGTAGGCAGAAAAAAAAATTGAAATGCACAGATATAAGATGAATGACACATGGCTTGACCACAGTACATGTGAAAGGAATCTTAGTAGACCACAAGCTGAATGTGAATCAGCAGTGTGATGTGGCAGCTAAAAAAGCCAATGCAATTCTAGTCTGTATCAAAAGAAGTACGGTGTTTAGGTGAAGGGAAGTAATAGTACCACTTTGGTCAGACTCCCCTTAGAACACTGTCTCTAGTTCTGGGCCCAACAGTTCAGGGAGAATATTGACAAGCATGCCCTATGAGGAGCGACTTAGTCATCTAGGTATGTTTAGTCTGGAGAAGAGAAAGTCAAGAGGTGATATGACAGCCATGTTTAAATATTTGAAGGGATGTCACATGGAAGATGGAGCAAGCCAGTTTTTCTGCTGCTCCAGAAACTAGGACGTGGAACAATGGCTTCAAACTTCAGAAAAAGAAATACCATCTAAACATTAGGAAGAATTTCCTGGTGGTAAGAGCAGTCTAACAGTGGAATACACTGCCTTGGAATGTGGTGGAGTCTTTCTTCTTTGGAGGTTTTTAAACAGAGGCTAGATGGTGATCTGTCAGGATGGTATATTCCTGCATGACAGTGGATTGGACTCGATGGCCCTTGTGGTCTCTTCCAACACTATACTCTATGATTCTATGAAAAATAAGGGACAGGCAAAGCTACCAAGGGAATGAGAACCCAACAAATAAAAGTTCTGGGTGTGAATGGTTTTCAATGTGTCAGTCTCTCCAGTGCTAGGAAGGAAGGAAAGTTTCACAGACAGGTCAGAATTCTAACTTAGGGTCCAATGGTCCCATTTTGCCTCTGCCCCATAGATAACCCCGAGCAGATGAATTTTCAGCATGTCCATTACAATTGATGTTTTCAAAGTGATACACGTGTATGTGCATGCGAAGGATATGCAACCCTCCAGATGCTAATGAACAACAATCCCCCCTCTCTATTTGTTTTGTTTTCAAGGAATGATGGGAGCTAAAATCATACAACTTCTCGGGGCCATAGATTTAGTCCTCTCTGCTGTAAACAAATACATATGTGTAATTCACTCAAAAGAATTGTTTAGGAACACTCTGTCTCCATCACTGGCCTGCCAGATGCTTCTGGATATTTCATGAAGAAAGGATGAAGGTGATGGTTCTCTCTTGTTTGAACCTAAAATCTGATAGTTATGCACTTCTCTTATATTTGTGACCAATGTAGCTATAGGTATTCACCTTCCCTTTAAGCATGACACTGCATGAATATGTCACAAATAGAATGGTCAGATCTATAAGCTCACTGAAGATCACTTTGTGTCTCCTTTGTATGGCCTCCTGGAGCCAAAATTATTTTAGTTGCAATGAAGACTTCATTCTTCCATTTTTCTCATATGAATTACCAACACATGACTCATGAAATTGATGTTACAGAAACATCTGTTTACACTGTACACACCACTCCAGAATTTTATTAAGTGTCTGTATTGTTTAATAAAGTAACACCCCTTCCCTAGGGCAGAACACTTTATGTCCCACAACACATTTCGGGAGATTATCCAATACTATCTCTGCAACGCAACACTGGAATGCTTACTTTCTTTAGGGAAAACATATTAGAGTTTATATTCTGATTAGAAAGTCCAAAATCAACAGTGCAAGGATCTAGTTTCTCTGCTCAGCTACAGAATAATGATTCCAATACTTCTACGACATATGTACATCCTCAAGCACCAACAATTTCATGCTCAATTATTAATCTAACTGTGAAAGAGGTATGCCAGTAGATAAGAGTAAGAAAGAAACTGTAATTCTATGAAGTGTAAATCCAGAGAAAGGAAAAGAGAAAGTCTAGTAGCTTTGCTAGCTACTAGTGTGAGTGTTGAACTAGGAAGACCTTTGGACTGATCCAGCCAGGCACCTCATAAGCTGAGTAGAATTACTTCTCTGTTAATGTTTAACTCACAAACCACTTTCACATGCATACAAGATAACTGTTGAAAATGTTCCCCAACTTCATGCCTTTTAGACATGTTGAGCTCTAACTCACAGAATATGCCTGGAGATTTCTGAGAGACAGAACCCAACACAACTGGTAGCACCAGGATGCAGGAAGTGTGCTATTAACAACTGAGTATTCTTTATAAAACCTAAGCAATGGAACAATATGCCCTACTATAGTTACACGTGTTAAGACTTTACGTCCAGAATAGTATTGTTAGGTAAAGTTCCAAATATATATTTTATACTATCAAGAGATGGGAAACTTTGGACAATCTGTAGGCCATTTTGCTCCCCACAGTCCACACCACACTATCCTAATGAAAAATGAAGTTGATGAAAATTTACTTCTGATTTTACCCATCCCGCTTTACACTTTAAAAAGGTAGGTTGTGTGTGGCATAATTTAAAGGTCAATCACACTTCCCAGGGGTCTACCAGGACTGTAATTCTCTTTTATGTTCAAATTGCTCCAGGAGCCACAAAAACTTGGGCGGGGGCTCACAATAGCCTGTGGGCCACTTGTCTGTCCTCTATCCTGACCCCAATTTATAGGGACTGACTGGAAAAATAAAGTTCAACTGTGCTCCCATCCCTTTAGGTATGTTGAGTTTTATATTTATCTAGCACATTCCCTAACATATATTTTGACTACACGTTATTGTTTTGAATACATGTTAAGGTAGTGGTTCCTAAGTTTTGGTCTCCCAGTGTTTTGAACTTCAGCTCCCAGAATTTCTGACTGTTGGCCAAGTTGGCTGGGGCTTCTGGGTGCTGAAGTCCAAATCATCCAGAAGGCCAAAGTTTGGGAACTATTATATTAAGTAGCAGAAGTTGGAGTTCAGGAATTCGAATCCAACCAACACCATACTAGATTTAGTGTTTTCTAATTACCCTCTGCAAGAAACCTGGCCACAGGAAACAGTATTAAAGTCAGAAAAATGAGTTCTAAAGATCTTAATTGGTTTCTGTTGCCAATTATCCCAAGTCTCTTAGGTGAAGTTCCAAGAGAAAAAGATTACTGTCACTTTCCAGTAATGAAATTTTTTTGAGGGAATTGTTTACCACTAGATGGAGCTATAAGCAAACAAAAAGCAATACCCATCCAACACAGGAGAAAAAGAATGAGAAAACAGAGACTTATTGGCATAGCCTAAATAGCCTGAAGACTGACCAGATTCATCTGGAAGCTAAACAGGTGTGGTCAGGCCTGGCCAGTACTTGAATGGGGACTGCCAAGGAATACCTGGTGCTGCTGGCTATATTTCAGAGAAAGGCAATGGCAAATCACCTGAGTATACAGGCTCATCCTAAGTTGAAAGGACATGTGCATGCATGCTTTCTCCTTTTCTCTCTCTGGCACTTCAAGTGCATGTGCAAAAGTATCCTGGCATACAAAAAGATAACCAGCCCTGTACAGAAAGTACAAATTTCCCCAGGTATCACTGTTGTTCAGTGTTGTAACTGTAAAGCAACTTTCTTTTTATTTGTTTGTCTTTGTTTGTGTGTTATCACCCTGCTTTTCTCCCAGGAGAGGTGATAATTTAGCTCATCAGGCTGCTTCACAGCATTGTCCTCACTATACTGCCTTGGTTCATCAAGCCCATGTTGGTTGATACACACTGTCAGTAGGTCAAAGCAAGTTCTATAGTGCTGCAACATAAAGAATGGCAGAAACAGAGACTGTTTGTAGTTCTGCTATCAACAAAGCAAGTCACTGAAAGAAAGAGCTGCAATATTTAATGCAAGTAGCACTCTATAAAAATCAAGCTATACTTCAATTTATACCTGTCTAGACAAGTCTTTTAATGGAGGAACTGAAGTTTTCCTTATACTGTCCAGTTTGTAGTAAAGGTCTTATTTGTGTAATCATACCTTGAGTTTGGCTATCCACAGAAAACAGCATTTAAATATGCAATGCACACAACATGGGAAGTATGTATACTCCAGAATGCATAATTTGCAGGCAAGAAAATACTTAAGCATCATATTTTTAGATTATCTAGATATGTCTGCTTTCCATAGAAGAAAAAAAATATAACTTCTTTTGAATAGTATTCTACAAATAGGTTTGGCTCCAGGATCTGCCCCAGGGAAGAAAAGGATCTAAGTAGATGTTCTCTCTGCCTTATTTTGAGAGCTAATCCCTCTCCACACAACACAACTCATTCCATTCAACAAGGGTCTCAACCTTCTGTATAGCATTTTCAGAGACTGAGAGGGCCTGCTGTGGGGAGGTGGGCGTGGAGAAGTCCACTTCTGCCAGCCCAGCTGCATGTCTTTATATCCAGGTCCAGCCATATATAGCTCATTATACAATCCAACTGTGTAATTAAACAGAACATGCAAATGAATATACTTACTTGGCTGATGGCCATTCTTTTGACCTAAACGTTTAAAAAGAATTTTTTAAAATCTTCTTGGGGAAAAGAATACATTCCGAGTACAGTTTTAACTGAAGATAAATTTGCCTTGTAAATATTAGCATAAGAAGCATTGCAAAAGCAAATCACTTGCTTCTTTGTTCGTGGAAACATGGGATGAACACGCATGATCCTCCAGGTAATGCTAAACTGCAACTCTCAAGCCATTGGCTATGCCAAAGGTAGGGCTATGTTAGGGCTGATGGGAGTTGCAGTCCCACAAATTCTGGAGGGCTATATGTTTCACATCCTGTGTGAAAATAAAGGGAAATGATATTCCAAGTTATCATTTTGAGATTAACAGAATCCAATCCCCCCCACCCCCATTTCTCTTCTTTTGGATAGCCTACACCAACATCATTTTTTTAACAAAATATTTCACTGTTCCCTATCAAGCCTCATCCAACAAATATATTAAAACTACTCCAACATAATGGTAATCTTACATAATCAACATAATTTTCTAATCTGAAAATATCTGGATTTTTAAATCTGGTCTGAAACTGTTCCTGTTGAACTGACAGAGGACAGTACAGCAGAGGACAGTATAGCAGTTCTCTTTTTTGGGCACAATGAACTTCCTCATTATCTGATCATTAAAGAGTTTCAAGTGGAGCCACCTTCAGACTATATAGCTCAGTGGTTCTTTATTTTGGTTCTCCAGATGTTTTGGATTTTGGCTTCCAGAATCCATTATTGGCCATGCTGACAGAGGCTTCTGGAAGTTGAAGTACAAAACAGCGCAGGATCAAAGACTGAAAAATTCTTATGTAGTTGGTACATGATAAACGTGAGTTTCCAACGATGTATGAAGAACCCGCATTCTTTTGAAGGCAATGTGACATATGAAGTAAATGACAGTTTGTTCAGTTTTTTAAAAATATCCTTCTGCCTTCAGTTTAAACCAGAATTGTGACAATGAAAACAGAATTACTTTCTTGACTATTCTGGCTTGAGTTTACTGGAGATTATACAAGTGTGATAGGGCTTGTACAGTGGAAGCAGACATGTTAAATTACACACCATGAATCTTCTAACTATGGGTGGAAATAGTAATAGAATTTCAAATTCCAGTGTTCTTCACTTTTGACTATGCTGCCTGGAACTTATGGAAATTACAGTTTCACAAAATATGGAGGGCCACATGTTAGCCTTCTCTATTCCAAATGATTCAAAAATCCAGACAATCTGTGTAAACTGTCTAAAAGGTACATATACCTGTAAACAAAGCTCAGACAGACTCATTCAAAAATGGTGGACATACAGCATTGTAGAAATTTATACTTATCAGTTATAGGGTCTTGAGATTTAATATGCTTGGCCTTTAGAAAAAGAAGACTGGAGAAATGCATGGATGCTAAGCTGTAAGCCAGTGCAGCACACAACTTGCAAAATAGAAAGCTATATCCAGTTTCACACAAATAGACTTTCACTCATACAGTTGACTTTCCTACATTATCTTTCCATCCACAGCAAGCCCCTCTTGGTGATTCCACCTGGCAGCCCCAACTTAAGATGCTTCCATGGCTTATGCAATGGCGAACACAAACATCTAAGGCCATTTCTGCACTACACTGTTATCGTGCTATTATTCCGTTTCAATATCCTATGGAACCCTGGGGTTTACAGTTTAGCCAGGGGCATTTAGAATTCTCAGCCAGAGGGCTCTTTGGCCTCAGTAAACTACAAACCCCAGAATTCCACAGGATGTTGAAAGCAGAATAATAGTGCTATAACAGTGTAGTGCAGATATGGCCTAACACTCTCCATAGGGGACACTGTCTACTCTCATATATACAAATGTTGAAAGAAGAACTAGCTTGAGATAAATCCTAATTTAATAAAATGATTGAAAACAGATGTTTATAAAAAGCATCAGACTTTTCACCTTCTGTCTTCCTCAGTGATGTTACTGAAATAGGAAACGTAAACAGAATCGTCTAGTCATGGAATTCAGAGGACAGTGTAGGAAGCAAAAGTGGTGTTGTCCTCTAAATTAAGGTGTAAAGTCTGTAGTCCCAGAAAAGTGTGTATGTTAACATACATAAACACTTTTAAACATACTCACCCACTTGTAATGTCATCAGCCCTTAAATTTTTCCCAAGGACATCTCCATCACTCATATATCCGGTAGCATCCATGTTGATGCCTTCAAGATCTATTTCCTCGCCTCCTTTGTCCGAGATTTCCATGTGGCAAACATTACTGCCCCGAGATGCCAGTTGTCTTCTCAAAGGTGCTGAATACATGTAACGCCCTGATTCTGTATTGATGAAACGGCTGGCATTGGCTCTTGGAGGATATCCATTGCCTACTGATGGCGCATCACCTGCTTGAAGCCGGGGACTTGACTGCCCAAGTCTCCAAGATAAGGGTGTCGGCCTTCCTGTCAAACTGAGAATACTGCGTCCACTTATTTCCGTAGTGACATTGGTATCAAAGGTGGTCTCCAATGTGCTTGAAACAAATAAACAAAGAAAGATGACATCAAGGTAGATACTGATAGTGAGTTAAGTTTCAGGCAAAAGTTGGAAATAACTTATTTTATTTTGTTTTGCTTTTATAGTTAATTTTTTAAAAAAAATTAAAAGTAGCATGTTCCTGACACATTACTAATGAATAATGTGACTTTAAAAAAAAAAGCAATGACAATTACTTTTACAAAAACCAATTGTAACAATGCCTCTCTAAAGCAAGGCAGAGTTCCATTTGTGCCTAAAGGACACAGATATAAAACCACTGTTGAAAAAGCCCTTTGTGGCTTTTACCATACTAGAAAACTACAGGACAGTTTCCAATATTCAGTTTTTGGGCAAGGTATATGAGGTGGCCACCCAGCTCTGGGAGTCTGTGTGAGACAGATCCATTTCAACCTGGGTCAACAGACAGCTTTGATTGCCTTGCTGTATGACCATTGCTGGGAATTGGACAAGGGATGGTTTGTTCCTGTTGGTTCTGCTGGACTTTGTGGTTTTTGATACAATCAACCATGGTATCCTTCTGGGCTACAGAGCCGCGATGCAACTTGGAAGCAGCCTTTTACAGTGGCTCCACTCCCTCCTGGAGGGGCAAACTCAGAAGGTGGTGCTGGGGGAGTCCCTTTGACCCCTTGGTCATTGACCTGTGGTGCTCCTCAGGGTTTTGTTTTGTCTCTCTTGCTATTTAACATATGCATGAAACTTCTGGTGCCACCAGTATGTGAATGAAACCCAGTTCTACTTATTCCTTTCCACCTCAATTCAAGGAAGCTGTCTTGGTTCTAAACTGGTGCCTGCCATCAGAAACAGATTGGATGAGGGCTAATAAAAAAAAACAAACTGAAATTTAATCCAAGGAGACAGGATGCTTCTGGTCAGTCAAAAGGCAAATCAGGGAACAGAGATTTAGCCAGTGTTGGATGAGGTTACACACCCCCTGAAAATCTCCTGCTTGATTGTACTTCTGAGTCTTGAGCCCAGGTCTCAGCAGTGGCCAGGAATACATTCATATGGTTAATGCTTGTGCAGTAACTGAGACATTGGATCTGCCCATAGTGACACATACCTTAATTACATCCTGTTTGGATTATTATAACATGGTCTAAGTGGCCTGCCTTTGAGGAGTGTTCAAAAACTTCAGTTGATCCAAAGATCTGAAGCCAGACTGTTAACCAGGGCTGGATACAAAGAACAAACAACTCCCTTCTTGACATAACTTCACTGGCTGCTGGTCTGCTTCTGTGTGGAGTACATGTTCTGGTTATGACCTACAAAGCCCTATACAGCTTGGGATATCTGAAGGATCTCCTTATATGACATTTTATGGGGAGTTCTTCCTTCCTGTTCCATTACCCTTACAGCTACATCTAGTGAGAACAAGGAGAGGGTCTTTTTGGTGACTGCTTCCAGACTCTGGCCCTTTTTGCACGGCATTTGCCATGCGAAAGGGTCCCTTGAGCATCACACGAATGTGAGGAGTGGTCCACACAACGCACTCACAATCACGCGACGCTCCAGGGGCTGGCAGGCACCGACTGAGCACTTTTTCATTTTCGGCTGTGAGCCAAAAATGGTGTGTGATCACACATCGCTCCGGGGCCCCATGCGCACTTGCCATGTGTGTGGAGCTCTGGAGCTGTGGCACTCGTGCTTCCTGCCCCAGGCTGCACTGCGGAAGGAAGAGGTGGGGCTCTCGCACGAGCAGGCGGCAGCTGCAGAGCTGAAGGACCGGGGACGCGAGAGCCTCTCGATAAAGGCTGCTCGCACAATGCCCGCACCCCAGCTCCGCAAAAAGGTGCATTGCAGAAAGGACCTCTGTAACTCCTTTCCTAAAGAAGTTAGACTGATATCCTTGCTATTCTCTCATAAGCAGACAAAATTCTTTTTCTTTTCACAGGCCTTCAAGAGCTGACTGCTCAGAGGAAAGGATCTTTCATGTACTGTGTAGTTTGTTTTCATTGTTCTTTTTAATGGTTTGTTTTTAACCGCTGTTAATGTTATTTATAGTTTAATTATATTTTTACTTTTTTTTAAATGATTTTTAAAAGCTGCATCTGTTTTAACTTTTGTAAACTGCTTACAGTCCCAGACTAAGGAGAAAAAAAGGTGGAGTATAAGTAAATATAAACAATAACATCACTAATGAATTAAAAGCAGTGGCTTCAATACGTGCTTTAATACTTATCCAAGAAGATGGAGATGGGGGTTCCACTGTGAGCCTGCAGGATATTTTCTGACTCCAATGTTAATATCTGTGCCTTGCAGGATATAAATAAGCACCATCTTTATATGAATACTGGAGGATGCAGAAATCAAGGGTACTCACAATATCCAAACACCAAGAGCCAGAAAACATGTCCACATTCAGCTGAATGTTAATTTACAGTAGCAGTCAGTCCTCTATTTTTATTCACGCGCATGCATGTAGGTGTGTGTGCGTATGTATGGGTACATATGTGAGTGTGTGTACATGCCATGGATTTAGGGACTGCTTTTGACAATTTTTTTGTCTTAATAAAAAGTTATTGTTTACAACTCTTCTGATGACTGTGTTGTGGAATATCCACCCTGTAGGTTGGCTTCCATGTGAATTCTGAAACCAAACGTATCTCAGAGGGACTAAGATATCCTCTCTTCTTAGGTACATATTAATACAGTTGCACATTGTTTTTTTCCTAAAACTTTTACTTAATATTAGAAATCACACCGAGTGCTATAATATTTAGTAATACTTTGTAACATACTTTTTGTTTTTATTTCTGAAATGTTGCTGGAGCACTCTACATTCTACATGCTCTTTGCTTTCAAAAACTGTACAGGCTGTATCTCTAATAAAATTATAGGGCTTTGTTCATCCAAAGACCAGGTAGGAATTCAAGTTATGCACCTTATCAAGCAGGTCAAATGTAGTTCAACTGCTTGTTTAAATACAGTATTACAGATCTGGTTAAAGTGTATTGAAGTCTTCACAAATAAACCTAAATAAAATTTTGAATCGCAACCTTTGCACATTTCTATTCAAACATCAACTCACGTATTTAACAAGCATTTCGCTAGGGCTAAGCTTCTTTATACTATGATCTCACTGCTTCTATCCAAAACTTTCTCTTCATCAATCTCCCTAACATATTTTAAAAAGTGCAGATACTAAGCTGTCAGTTAAAAAAAATAAAAAGGAATGAAGCACAATGAATCCTTAGTCCAGTTAATGTCTGCCATTATTGCTCTTAATCATTTCTCAGGGGCAGAAACCGTCAAAGTCAAGAACAGGCAAGATAGGCACACATAGTTATTTTATTTGAATAAACATGTGATTCATGCAATTCACCTGTGAGAGACCTGGGTTCCTCGGAGGCTAGACATGGTCTCCTCTAAGTTTTGTCGGAGATCAGCTATATTTTTGACAGTTCGTAATCGGCGGGTTTCTGGATCTTCCCCTAGGGAAGAATGTAGTTTTTAGACAAAAATTAACTTTCAGACAAAAGACAACACAGAAAGAGTCTCCTTTTCAAAATCAAATCCAACAGTTAGTGCCAAGAGTAAACCCACAGAATCAGTGGTGTTTACTTATGTGAACTTACCATTCCACAATTAATTCAGTGGGTCTCTTACAGCTGAGACTAGCAACTGAATTTACACAAATTTTAGCAACTGAATTTATGCACACACATGAGTGGTGTTTCCAAATAACTGTAAGTTTGTGATATGTCCCAACCACCACATCACAGACACACTTTTATTACCCCAGGAGATACCTACAGCACATTTTAAAGAGATGAAATGTCATTTTTCTCAAAGGAACAGCTTCAAAATTATTTAATGTCTACTAAACACATCATGGCAAAAGCACAAGCACTGATAAAAGGGAGCCTTCAAGCATTACAGATGGATGGTTACACCCCAGAATGACCAGCAGGAAATGTTAAACCGGAATACAAGAATTTTGTTTTCAGATGGTGCAGATTCCAAATATCACATGAAAATCAGAAATAAAATATTATGTTAGCTTATGTTACCCTATTTCTACAATAATGAAAGCAAACAAACATGGGAAAACAATACAGAAAGAACGTAAAGTAGGATGGCAGTTCCAGAGAAAAACCTTAATGTAGAAACTGCCTTACTATCTACAAATTTAGGACTGCTGTGTTTTTATCTCCTAACATGGGACCCATATGTTCTAATTACTCCCTTTTCCTAAGAGAGACCAGCTACTGCGTTTTCTTTTTTCTCCAAAGAGACTTATGCATGTTGACTTACAAGTAAGTCCCATTATAATCTATAAATCTTGCTACTAGCCAAATGTCGAGAGAATTGCAGACTTAGAAATTTTAATGCAGACTTGCTTTGCAAAAGCATCCTGAGTTATCATTTTAAAATGGTACAAATGCTGCCATGTTGTGTCAGCTTGAGGAAGAGTTATGTGAAACTTTAAAATTGCAGTAAATAAAAGGACTTCTGGCAGCAAGGAGACTCCCTGGCTGTTATGTCACAGCCAGGTTCTCAGTGAACAGTCTGAGTTTGTTCAAGCAAGAGAAGTTACCAGGGCCGGTCCGAGATCCAAAGGAGGTGACGTTCCAGCAGGTCGGGCAGCATTCCAGGAGGCAAGGCAGAGATCCAAGATACACAATAAGCGCGTGCGCGCGCGCGCACACGCACACACACACCCCGGACAGTTGTGAGCCGACAAAGATCCAAGGCTGAGTGAATGCTTTTATAGGCAGATCACTCCTCCAGGTGCTATCTCAGCTGGACCCTGATTGCCTGGCGTTTTCTATTTAAATGCTCTGACCTCCTGAGAGCACTCTTTTGCTCCCGATGCTGCTGGTAAGTAGGCACCTGCTCTTGAATCTCACTATCTGACTCTTCTGGCTTGGCTGGGTCTGAGGCATCCCCTGGCTCTGCTGCTGGGACTACTGGGGCCAAGGGCTCTGTGTCTGGGGCAGCCTCTGGGGTGGGCTGTGCTGGTGCAGCAGGCTCCAGGACCTCTGGCTCAGACGCAGAGCTTGTGTCCTGGAGTTCCAGGGTCCTGACATCTACTGAGAATCATACGTGGTTCTTGAGCATTAAAAGTTAAGGTAAAAACCATATTCAATCTCTAGGAGAAGACTTCAAAAACAGTAATTGTTGAAAGATGGCAAGTAACTACTGTAGGTTTTTAAGAGTCTGGCTTTTGAGGAAAAGCTTATAGGACTTTGAATCACATTATCCAGGTTGTTTTACACTTAAACAGAAAAGGGTGACAATAATTAATTAGGTGATAATACTTCAAGTAACCTAAACATAGCTATCCTGAGTGGCAGGCATTGAAATCCATACTATATGGTTATTTAGCCCTTCCAAATGTGTGCCGGATAGGGAACCTCATTTAGTCCAAGGGCCAAATCCAATTTCAGAAAAGTTCCCAGAGATGCATTCCAGAGGTGGGTAAGGCCAAGGACAAAAGCATGGATATAAAAATATCAATAGATGTAGCTTAAACTTTTACTGCTAGTAATTAGGACACAGGGAAGCATTTCTACATTGCTATTTTAGCAATTTTAAATTATTTAAATTTAGCAACTTGAACAGATTAAATGAATAATTAATTTTTTAAAAAACCTATAGACGTGTGTTAATGGATCAGGTATCTTAAATGATTTGTTAACACTAACCCTCAAACTTTGAAATATTAGAATGTATATCAACAGACTCAGCCTATATTCAACATATATGTTTTACTTTGCATATGGTGATGGGCAGAACAATTCCAACTCCCAGATGTGCTGGTTTAGAGTTTAGGGTTGAGTAGACATGCACTATTAGTTTGCAGTGAAGTCTTACCCATAAGCTTCCAAACTGAGCCAAATATAAAATTAAAACCTAGTAATCTAAACATTTTGAAATTGGTGTCACAGTGTTTCCTCTGACCAAAAAAAAAAAAAAAAATCAGTGGCAGTATAAGTTGACATTTCTGCAAAATGAGAGATAAGATAACCAATTTTTGCTGGACTTCATTGGATTCCTGAATTAAGAAAAACAAGAAAAACTGACAAAGAGGACTTAAATAAACACCACTAAACCACTATAAAAGACAGAATGTTTAATTCTTTAGGCCTCTGCTTCTGAATCCTTAATGTTGCTCATCAAAAATGAAGGCACTGAGAAACTTAGCTGACTTGAGTCATCAGAATGAAACACCAAGCCTTCCTCCCGTCACACAGAGGGAGGGGTATCTACAGAGTCTCACCTAACCCCATCTTTTATTCCTCCGCATTAATAGAGTCAACACATTCGAGAGATTCCATGCCTTACCAGAAAGATCTTCTAGAATAGGCTGTCCAGTTTTAGTGTAAGGAGCAGAATCCATGCTTGTGCTCACCCCTCCAGTGCTGGGCTCAGCCGTTACATTCCCTTCATTGTCTGTCTGGGATCTTAAGTGCAAAACAGAAAGACAGAGAGAGGAAAATGTAGTCATTCATATGCCAAAAGGAATTCCAGCACCAGTACAACAGCATTTGCCATCTAGCTTTGTGTCCTCTCCCCAGGATACACTAGCAGACTGACTTTACATAATTCATTAGTCCCATGTTGAGCTATGTCCTAGAAATGGAAACAAGCACTGAACTGTGAAAAATATGAAATATTCACTGTCAAATACAGGCTTTGTAAACTCTAGACTGGCCTTTCAAATATCTTCTGTTTCAAATTAAGTCATCAGTCTGCTCAATAACCTACGTCGATAGCTCAAGGTTCAGCCATCACACTTGATAATTGAATTCATAGTTTTGGAATGAAATGCAGACTGTTTCTGTTAGCTATTTGTTTTACCTATTAAAAAGTAAAATCTCCCACTTTTTCTCTAAAAGAGATAAATGTTTTAGTCATACATTGATGTACTTTGGTCCAAGACCACCCAGTAACCTTCAGAAGTGAGCAGACCTGGGTCTTTCATGTTTAATCCTATACATACATCTCTCTTGAGTAGTACGGTTGATCACTCTTCTCCTTCCTGGACAGCATGAGACCCTCTGCTCCACTACACAAAGAGCCTGACGCTCCTCCACCTGAATGCCTACTCGTGCAGGAGCCAAGTTCACACAACTTATCTTGTTTAAAATGGTGTGAAATTCAAACACAAACGGAGACCCCATGTGACTGGGTGCTCCTTCAGAAGGCCCAGCCTACACTGCATATTATCTGCACAGGAGAGGAAGTCACACCATTCTTCCACCATGCTATTTCAATCCTGCCTTGACTGAATGTATGAACGAAGATTATGATTCAGTGCTTGGTAAAGTTACTACTTTGGACTGCAGCTCTGAGACTTCCTCGATTTGGGAAATCTATCCAAAAAATAATTGTTCCATTAAAACTTTATTGGTTATAAAGAACCAGTGATAATTAGTTATTGATAAAATGGGTTCAACAGATAAGGGAACTGCAAGTTACGAACTAAGCTTTCGGAGAGTTGATAGGTGCCAGCTTTGCTTTGTCTGAGATCAGATTCATGCTCGAACTCTAGCTCTGACTATTGTAATAGTTATAAGTGGGCAGTTGTCAGAGTTAGTAACAAGTGGGCAGTTGTCAGAGTTAGACTACTGGCTAATTCATGCACTATACCCAGGGTGGACAACAGTGGAGAGGGTGAGGTCAATTTCACTTTCATGCACCCATGGTGGACAACGTTGCTACATCCCCACCAAATTTGAAGTGACATTATGTCACTCCACTTCCTTTTTAAAGCAATTTTGGCTATGTTTTGGAGGCTAAGGGGATAAGGAAAGCAAGGCTCTTTCTTTAGAGGTACTGTAGTTTTAGGGAGCAATTTCCAGGTGACAACCTGAAACATAGCAAGCTTTTTTTTTTTAATGGGTGTATCTAAGGGCTTCAGGGGTGTTCCTAGGAATGGGGGCTTCAAAAATAGGGCTGGAAACCACATTTTTCCCATTACAGACTCATTCATACACAGCCATGGCATAGAATCATAGAATCATAGAAATGTAGAGTTGGAAGAGACCACACGGGCCATCCAGTCCAACCCCCTGCTATGCAGGAACACCTTCAAAGCATCCCCGACAGATGGCCATCCAGCCTTTGCTTAAAAACCTCCAAGGAAGGAGACTCCACTATACTCCTAGGCAGCATATCCCACTGCTGGACAGCCCTGACTGTCAGGAAGTTCTTCCTGAGGTTCAGGTGGAATCTCCTTTCCTGCAGCTTGAATCCATTGCTCCTTGTCCTAGTCTCTGGAGAAGCAGAAAACTAGCCCTCTCCTTCCTCTACATGGCATCCCTTCAAATATTTAAACATAGCTATCATGTCCCCTCTTAACCTTCTCTTCTGCAGACTAAACATACCCAGCTCTCTAAGTCTATCCTCATAGGGCATGTCTTCCAGGCCTCTCACCATTTTGGTCGCCCTTTGGTAGCATGTAAGTTACATGTACGGCATAGTATGAGAATGAACTTTGGGCCAGCACACAATTCTCAGCCATGTGAGCCTGTTGGCAGACTTGCCATATGCACATTTTCCACAGCAGGGACATGTGTAAAGCAACCCCAGTTGCATTATGCTTAATCCTTTTATGACAGCTTCATTGCCTACTGCTTCCAGGAACAATTCAAAATGTTACTTATAATGTCCTACCCAACTTTTCATTCATGCTATTGTATTTTCCCATGTCACCCTGCCTCAGCTTTGACATCTTAGGAGAGGTCCTTCTCTCAGTCTCACCAGATGAGATGCATTTTTAGTGGCAAAGTGAGAGAAGATTTCTCCAGTGGAATTCCCATCAAAGGAGGCTAAATTGACCTTCTCCCATTGTTCTTCCACCTGCAAGCAAGTGTATTTCTATTCAAGCACGTCTTTAGTAATTGTTTTGATTTAATTGTAGTTTAATCAGTCTTATGTTTGAATTAATCTGTGTTATGTTTTAATTATATTTATTCTTCTTGGGAGCTACCTTCCAGATGTGTGGGATTACAGTGCCCCACATCTCTCAAGATGCTGAGTGCAAAAAGACTGTCTAAGAGTAATTTTTGAGTGCAGCAATTAATGGACTGGTTCACTGCTTCTGGATTATGTTCTATAATTTTTCAAATATATTTAATCCAGGGAAAAGGAATCAATTTTAACATTTTTCCCAGTATCACTGCATGATATTTGTTATATGCCTTTAAACTGACTCCAACTGTCATAGAGTTGGTTTTGCTTTTTTTTTTTTTTTAAGGGGGAGCAAGATTTTTTCACACAAAATGTGCCTTTCTCTTCCCATTAGGCTGAGAAAGTATGCCTTGCCCACAAGGTCACCCAGTGGGTTTCCATGGCCAAGAAGGAATTTGAACCTTGGTCTGCCAGAGCCCTAGTGCAACATTCAAACCATCTACACGTTGGATCAAGAAGCATCACCATATACCAACATAGTTATAGATAAATTTTAACTCAGAGCTGCCCCTTGTTATAAAGATTTGGCCTGAAGATAACGGAATCACGATAGTACACATTTAACTTTTATTATTTTAGCCTACAAATACCTAGCTAGATTTTTTTTCCTCAAATACTTTGCTATTTTTATGTTTTACAACTAACTTGAGATGATACACACACAGAAGGGTGGGAGGAGAGTAGAGAGATCCCTGTCCCATCTGCACAGGAAAGATTGTTGTGTACTGGTTCCATATTTCTTTAAAGACAGAGACATACTCAACAAACTTACTATAGGTTTTTCCATAGTCTCACTAGGAAAAAAACAAAGCTTATCCTAGAAAAAGCAGAGTGTAATGAAAGGGACAGCCTTCATACATCATGCTTGAAAAGTTAGTCCTACCTGTACATAAATGGTGCTACTGTGGCAGTATTTGGGTGGCTGTATTGCTGTTGTGGGTGAGGTAGTTGAACACTCACAGTGTTGCTTCCTGTGGTCTGTGTAGTACTGTTTGTTGGCCCACTGACAGCCTGGGTGCTGTTACTAGTACTGAGAGCAGATGCTCCTCCTATTCCTCTCCCTTCAGAAGAGGCCAAACTTGATGTAGAACTTGAATTCCTCCCATCTAGCTGGGGCTTCTGATGAGAGAGGCCTGCAGCAGGCTTCCCACTGCGGCTTCTCTCGCCTTCTTTTGCTGAACAATTTGGGGCACTTGAGGATTTCCCTGTGGCGTTTTTCATCCCTGGTTTTGGTATTCCACTGTGGGAAGGGGCAGGTGCCTCCTTCTTGGTGCTGTTTAGCTTTCCTCCTTTGGGAATAAAGCTTGCAATCTTGGAGGATTTTTTTGGCATCTCTGTGGTAGCTGGTGGGGTCTGTTCTTCTTTCAGCTCCTCTTTCAGGTCTGCTCTTTCTGCTACAGATGTTCTCTTTGTAGTGTCCTTGTTTTTGTCCTTTTCTTTATCCTTCTGCTTCTCTCTTTCTTTCTCATTGCCCTTTGGGGAACTCTTTTTATTGGTCAGTGCTCGGCTAAATGTTCTTTGTGCAATTCCCTTGAGTGCAATTTTGGGACTATTAGATGTTGGTCCTGGATTGTTCACGTTCCGATTTGCAGCATCCATTTCTTCACTTTCCTCAAAGCTAGGGAGGGCCTCTAGTCTTTCACAACTAGTGTCCCGAGATCCGGGGCATTCAAGGGACGCCCCTCCTGCTTTGGAGCCCCCTTTTGTATTAAACAGTTTCAGCTTCTCAAGCATGGATTTCTGACCATTGGGAGTTGTTTTGACCATCTCTGGAGCGGGTTTTGGAGACTCTTGAACCTGCTGCTTTACCGTTAACGTGGAAGACGTGGCAGTGTGCTTTGCACTCAATGACTTGCTGCGCCAGGGCTTAACGACAGAGTTGGGTTGGGGGATCGCAGAGGAGCTGTTGCAACCGGCAGTACTGGGGCTGCTGCTGCTTTGGACTGAAGACGGCACATTTTCATTCATTCCTGTGGGCTGGGGGACTAAATTGTCTGCTGGCTCTGGAGAGCGGGGAATGAAAAAGAAGATGATTGTGATGAGAACTCTTCAGATGGGCACGGTTTGCTTTCATAGTCAGAGACCTGACATTTAACAGTAACTAAGAAATATTTAGACATTGCTTTTACATTTTCCTATTTATAGATTAAATTGATTCCTCCCCCTGCCACCCAAAAAGTAGTAGCATGATCACCAGCAGTTAGAACTGTTAAGGTTTTTGGGTTTTTTTTCATTGCTATATTTATTGTAAGCCTGCAGGCAAGGACCATCTGTTTCTTATTGCTAGAAACTGTCTATTCTACTTCTATGTACTTACCAATAATACAGATGTCTCTTAGAAGCTGCCTAATAACAACTATGGCTTAAAATAAACAAAGGCTTAAAATAAATGAATGTAAAATTGTTTTGATCAAATAAAGCTGGAAAACTATTATCTACTAAATATTTGTGTGTGTGTGTGTGTGATCCAAACTATTAAGCCTTGTGATTAACAAGATGTTAGCTGGCTGTTAATTGTTAGAATTTGATCCCTACAACTAGTATTACTATTTTACAGTTGAAGATCACTATATAAATTCTCTGTTCTCTTGCACAGCTTCCTTTCTTCAAATGCCATACATATGGTCCGTGGAATAAACAAATAAATCTACTGTTATATAAGAAATACAAAAATACTATATAACAAATTTTTGCTTCTTGGGAAAATCCTACATGTAGAACAATGCAACAAAACATAACACAGAGAATGTCATCAGAAGATCCTGTAGATAACAGTTCACTCAGTTTCCGAGTTTCATTAAAAACTGAATCAGACCCAAATCCAGAAAACTAAAACTCATCATATCCTTATTCCAGTAGCAACTGTGCATGATACAATATCTCATAATTCAAAGCAGCTGAAGTAATAAAAGCTGAAAATACTTCCTTGGCAAATCTAAATCTTTTTTCTTCTGTTTGAAGGCATTTCTTTGTGTTAGAGAGAAGAGAGAGAGAGAGACTGAGATTAAGAATCATCCTTGCTTACTCACCTTCTGAGAGCCACATCTTTTCTAAACTCACGCCTTGCAAACTTTCTCTTCTGGAAACATTACATCGCAATTACTGCAAATATGTCTTCGGTTACATTGCTCATGTTTTCAATTAACTTTTGTCATCCCTGACTGTTAGCCTGCCCAGAAGCTTGCTGGGGATTAACGGCTTTTACCTGCAGTCTTGGATTCTCTAGCTATAAACGGCATTTAGTGAGTCTCCCCCCTTTTTTGAACTTAAAAATAAACAGCAACTGACAGCAAATGTTTGCAGTAGTTTGGAACGGTGAATACAGTTCTGTGAAACCCAAGCTGATGCGGCCACACAGAGGCTGTTTGACTTCACTTTCCACTGCTGACTGAAGATTTGGCTCTGTTAACTTTGCTTGTATGATCTATACCTCACTGCCTCACATTTCCAAGCACACCCATCATCCTTACTTTGCAGAGATATAAGTTTCTAGCAGACTCCTCTTGTAATAAAGCCTATGGCCATTTACACACTGTTATGTCCTAACTCAAAGAACAGATGTGTATGCTTGTTTTATTGAAAAGAGGCATTGCTAGAAGATTTCCAGTGTGCTAGATTACTAACAATAAACTGTTAAATGGATGGTCTCTATTGAAGTTCCAGTCACCCACCCACAGAAAACATTATACCAGAAGTTCGAGAAAGCCCAAGACTAAACGCCTCACAGTTTCAATTAGAGTGATAGAAATGTTGAATACATCTTCATTATATAAAATGTAAAAAAGTAACAGCTAAGCAACTCCCTTTTTCTTTTGCCTGTCTGCACCAGAGCTTTCCAAGAAGCAGAGGACTGTACACACATGATCCCCATATGTGCCTGCCTGAGGACTGAAATCTGCTACAGTAGGGCTCCTCTGCATCCCACTAGTGAGGTCAATACCTTGTTTTAGGACAAGGGAGAAGGCCTTCTCAGTCATGGCAGCCCAACTGCTCAATGTCTTACCTTTGGAGGCCCAGCTGGCACCAGTGCTGGTTTCACTTAGGCAACAAGTAAAACTAGGACTACTTATTAAAGCCTTTGGGCCACATGAATTTACTTCCACTGCTTTGCACAGAGTTTTTAAACCACTACAGTCTTTATAACCTGTTTTAACTTGTTAAGGTGTTTCATATTCTTTTGTCTGTCTAAGATTATTTTCAAGCTTTTATATTGCTTTAAACTGTTAGCACTGGTTTTACCTGCATGCTACCCTTTGAGCTTTTGATATAGGGCAAGATAGAACAATTTTTAAAATAAATAAATAAATAAATGTATTTCAAAAGTTTTGCTAAAAGCATGTGAGGAAATAAATTCCAAAATCACAGAAGTGCTCTCCACGACAAAAGTGCTCTCAGAGGCAGACAGGCACAGGGAATCTGGAAGCTCTCCCACTCCATTAATTTACCCACTGGACTCCTGTGGGCCATACCCAACCATTTTTCAGAAATAAGAATTGAATGGGATGTTACTTAATAGTTTTTAAAAACTGCAGTTTGGGGTGCTTTTGAGATGCAAGTAGTAGGAAACTACAGTTAATTGAAGAACAGGGCCTGCCTAGAGGCCGTTGGAAGCACAATTCTCCATTTGATCTAAGAGGTCAAGAGGTCCAGCTTGCACCAAAGCCCCAGATTGCAAGATGGCCCAAAGGTTTGCATAATTCCCACCCCTGGTGCACATCAATATGTGTACACCAATATGCGTATTGGGGAACAGCAGGAACAATGTTAATTAATCCATGCCTAAGGTTTCCAAGGGTTCTTTTGGAAAATACAAGAAAAGCTGAACTCCATTATTCTAACCAATAATGTATTTCTGTGCAGGTGCGTGAATAACCAGTAGCTTAATCGTCATTGGTGAGGAAGAATCACATCAAGTTATTTGCATTTATAGTTAGTAAATATTGTACACTGATTTCTTGGACCAGCACTGCTCCTGGAAAAGCTAGGTTGCGGCTGTGACCAGGAGTGCCTTTGCCCAGTTTTGGCTGATGTGCCAGCGACACCCTTTCTTAGGAAGGAAAAGATCTAGCCACAGGGGTTATTGCCTTAGTTACCTAAGTAGTCAGACTGTCAGATGTATGTTTTAGAGAATATATAATATCAGTCCTACAAAAACTACAACTGGCTTCCCGTTTGCTTCCAGGATCAATGCAAGGTGCTGCTGTTGACCTACAAAGCCAAGATATCAGAAGACTGTCTCATCCCATATGAGCCTGCCAGAAACGCAAGACCTTCAGAAGAGGCCCTTGTGCAGATCCCTGATGTGTGTCTCATGTAATTAGGTTGTTCTGTACATGTAACAAGGCTTTCTCTGTAGCAGCACCTTCAACATGGAACTCCCAACCCAAGGAAATTAAGGCTGACCCCATCTCTTTTAAGCTTCCAGTGAGCAGCTAAAGCAGTGGTATTCCATGTTTGAAACTGCTGTTTTAACTGTTTCAAAACAGGATGTTTTTAGACTGTTTTTAAGAATTTTCAAAGAGTATTTTAATGTGTTTTAAAAATGTTTTTATCTGTGCGTTGTTTGAATTAGTTTTTATTTGTTCATCACCTTAGGAGCCCTTGTGGCCTAGGAGGTGATACAGAAATACTATAAATAAATAAAGCAAGCAAGCAAGCAAGCAAGCAAGCAGCATTCTGCAAAAAGCATTATTTTCACATTTTCTCAGCTTGACTGTTTGCTTAACAGCTTGCTTAGGACAATCACCACAGTGAGCTGTGCCAAATCTTGAGCTCCTGTCCTTACCCTCCACAATTCTTTTCCATGACAAAGGAGGGTAAAAGATTCTGCTCTCATTTAACAACAAATGATAGTTCATAGTTCAGATATATAATGTTTCCCTCTTATACTTACCTTTTTTTCCCTAAGCCAAACACCCGCAAATCTTGTAACCTGCCCTTGTTGGGAAACTGCTCCGGTCTGTTGATCACCGGGTGTGCTCCTTTTTGCACTTTATGCCAGATCCTCAACAGCCTTTTTCAAGTGTAATGATTAGAATTGTACACAGTATTCCAAGTGTGCTTGCATTATGGGTTTTGTGTAAGGTCTGTATGATACTGGCAGATTTTATTATCACTTCCCTTTGTAAGCATACACCTCATGGAACTTGTAAAATTTGTAAATTTAGAGCCAGGATTAATAGTTGAGAATATTTAGGGAAAAAAGTAGGGGCGGTTGTGTTGTTGTTTTGTGCCTCCAAGTAATTTCTGACCAAAGGTGAATCCTTCATGGAGTTTTCTTGGCATGCTTTGTTCAGAAGGTATTTCCCTTTGGCTTCCTTGGAGGGAAGTGTGACTTGCCTAGAGTCACCCACTGGCTTTCCATGGCTGAATGAGATTTGAGCTATGGTCTCTCAGAGTCTCACTCCAACACTCAAAATGCTACAGACTTCCAGTCGCATGGCGGTTGCGAAAGACAGCTCAGAGTAAGTGCTCTGCTCTGAGCTGTCACCCAGTGTGGATGGTAGATTTGCCACCAGTCCTGAACATCATGCACTCCCAGTAAAGGGAGACCAGAAGGGGTTCAAAGGAGGTCCAAATTCCGATCTCCTAGCTCCTGTTGTGAGTATTCCAGCAGGAGCGGACAGAGATCGAAGGGACCGAAGCACCATCTATGGTCATGCCGTTGTTGCTGGCAGATCAGCACAAGTGCCGCCACTGACTTTTAATTTGAAGTTTCAACTAAGTTATGCACCCTGGGAGATCTTATCTAGGATTGGCACCAGCTAAGACTTCATCACTACAGTTCCTGACAACAATTCACAAGAATGGACAACTAGATGTAAGTTACCCCATCGGTCAGCCTGCATATCATGTACTTTCATTTCTAACTAAGAAAAGATCCCACAGACAGTACTATTATAACAGAATTTAAAAATCTGCAACTTCAACTGAGTGAAGAAAATCTGATTGAAATTGAGAATAAAATTAAACAAGCACAACAAACATTCTTCGAATAAGCTAATAAACCAGGTAAATGGCTGGCATATAGATTATGGAAAGTAAAAGAAAAGAAAAGAAAAGAAAAGAAAAGAAAAGAAAAGAAAAGAAAAGAAAAGAAGGTGATCTTGGAGATAAAGAAGGGTGATACTAAACGTACACATCAGAAGGACGTTAAAAAAGCTTTCTTTGATTTCTATAAAAAAATTTGTGACGCTAATCTGATTTCACAGCTCAAGGAGCAAAAGATGCTTTCTTACTTGGAAAAAAGCAATATATCTAAGCTTACAGAAGATCAGAAGATCATTTTGAACCGATCGATATCTATGGCTGGGATTACAGAAGCCATCAAAAAATTCAAATTGGATAAAATTCCAGGACCCAATGGGTTTTCAGCCAGATATTACAAGATATTTGAACAAGAAATTTCTCTGCTGCTCCAGAAGACACTCAACAACATACTCATTACAGGTGAATCAGAAACCTGGAGCAATGTTAACACAACCTTCATTTCAAAAGAGGGGAAAGACCCTACCAACGTCAAAAATTATCATCCTTGTTGAATGTGGATTACGAAGTCTTCATGGCAATATTGGCTGAGAGACTAAAAAGGGTTCTCCCAGTGATAATCCATGAAGATCAGAACAGATTTCTACTGACAAGAACATTGACAGACAATATAAGGACTGTTCTGAACATTACTGAGTACTACAAAAAACATAATGAGAGATAGTTTGGCATGATATTTGTGGACGCCGAGAAAGCCTTTGATACTGTCAAATGACCTTTTCTAAAAGCTGTGTTATAGAAGATAGATGTAGAAACAAAATTTGTAATCTGGATTGAAGTAATCTATGGCCCTTTTTGCATGGCATTTGCCATGCGAAATGGCCCCTGAAGCATCGTGCGACTGTGAGGAGCGTTCCACAAGACGCACTCACAATTGCGTGATGCTCCGAGCCTGGCAGGTGCCAATTACATACTATTTCATTTCTGGCTTTGAGCCGAAAATGGTGCATGATCGCGCATCACTCCGGGGGCCCGTGCACGCTTGCTGTATGTGCGGAGTTCTGGAACCACGGTGCTCATGCTTCCTGCCCCAGTGCAGCCTGGGAAAATCCCAGGCTGCACTGCGGAAGGAAGAGGAGGGACTCTCGCGCTAACTGCTCGGAGCAGGCAGCAGCTGCAGAGCTGAAGCAACGGGGACGTGAGAGCCTCTCACAAGAGGCTGCTCACGCGATCCCTGCCCCCCAGCTCTGTAAAAAGGTGAGTTGCGGAAAGGGCCTATGATAAGCAAGAAACAATCTTGTTCTTTTTCTGGATGATCCAACAAGCAGCTTGAAACATTTTACCCAAATGATGAATGAGTTCGGTGAATTTTTAGGATTCAGAGTAAACAAAGATAAAAACCACAATCCTGACAGAAAATATAAGAAAACAAGAAGAACAGAAATTTCAGGTTTCAAGATAGTCAGGAAAGTTAAATATTCAAGAATTTGGATTTCTGAGCGCAACAACAAACTCTGTGAAAACAATTATGAGAAGAAATTGAAAGAAATCAAGAAAGATTTAGAGTCCTGGTCAACACTTTGTCTTTCTTTCATGGGTAGATTAGCATCGGTGAAAATGAACATCCTACTTAAACTTAACTTTCTATTTCAAAACTTACTTATTCCCACTAACTACAAACCATTTCAACAATGGCAGAAGGATTTCTCCAAATTTATCTGGGAGGGCCAAAAACCACTGGCTAAGTGGAAAATCCTCACGGACCTGAAAATTAGCGGTGGTGCTGGTGCTCCCAATTTATATATATATATTACAAAGCTGCAGCCATGACTTGGCTTACAGAGTGGATTACTCTACGTAACGAATGGTTATTAGTGCTAGAAGGCGCTGATCTAAAAATGAGGTGGGGTGCCTACACATGGTATGATAAAGCCAAAGTTGACAAAGACTTTTTACACCATTATATAAGAAAAGCTTTATTGAAAATATGGAATATCTACAAGTTCCTGACTTCTAGATGGATCCCAATGTGAGTTTCACCACAAGAAGCCTTCTTTGGAAGGTAGAAAAGCATGCTGGAGTGGTTAAGATACGAAGACATAATCATTAAATGTTCTGCAGGAACACTAACAACAAAAAGCAGAGAAAAACTAGAAGAGGAGGGAAAGATTCTGAATTGGTTCCCTTATCGTCAGCTGGTGGAAAGATTTCATACAGATTTGAAGTTACAAGGCTTTGAAACTACCAGAGAGATGAACGCTGTCATAAAACTTATGTTCAAAAATCCACCATATCTGATGGCCAGATTGTATAAGATATTACTACTGAATGAGAGAAAGGAGGAAATGATCAAACATTTAATGATAAAATGGTCTCAGAATGTAGGCCACTCAGTACAATTCGAACATTAGGAACACAGCTGGAAGCAGACCCAGAAATTTATGGCTGCTCAGAATTTGAAAGAGAATTATTTCAAGATATTCCATAGATGGTACATGAGCTCAAAAAAAATTGCAATTCTGGTATGAGAGAATGCTGGAAGTGCCATGCTGAGATCAGTACGATGTACCATCTATGGCAGACATGCCAGAAGGCTAAAGAGTATTGGACTGGCATACATAAAACAATATTAGAAATTTTGCAAATTGAATTTGTCAAGTCCCTGGAAAATCATTTACTGAATATGTTGCATGACGAGGAAATTTTGGAGGATATTGCTATATATGATAACATCGGCAACAACAGAACATGCAAACCTTTAGAAAAACAAAAGGACCCCCAAGATTGAACAATGGCTCTATAATTTTCAGAAATGAAAGTGGCAGATATTTTATCTCAATGCCTTAAAGGCCTGACAGATGATAAAATTAATGAGTGGGCTCCCTTGAACAACTTTCTTCAAAAACTAAAAACATATGACCAGTTGATCAATTGACTCACTAGTTATGATGAGGAAACTCAGATTAGAAACAAAACAAACAAAAATGGGGTAATAAATTATACCTAATAAGAAATGGAAAGTAAAAGAATATATTGATTTAAGATTTAGCAAGAACAGAAAGCATTCTTAGATATGAAATATATCAGAAATAAACAATTAATTAGAACTTTTTTGGAAGTACGATTAAGACTGAACTATAAATATCACTGTATTCTAGGAAGAAACAGAGGAAGGATATGAAGATACTTATAATAGTTAACTTGTACTTATACTTGCTATTTATTATCTATGTATTTTATTTATTGTATTTAGACATAAAAATATTTTTAAAAATGCTACAGCATACTGGCTCACATTTTTTTGTGTACTAGTTTCTGCCTTCTCTAACTATTTGCAGCCGAAGTTCATTTATCCCACTAAGTTCCACTTCTGAATTTAGCTCCTATTCCTAGACAGACAGACAGACAGATAATGGGGAATACTATTTTACACATGTGCGAAGCTGGGCATTGTAATTTATAACTTGTTCAGTCTTCCTCCCAAAGAAGATAGCTGTGCCACTTTGATCCTTGTTAGTTTAAAAGCAATCATAGCTTAATTTTAAAAAAGTATACTCTTAACTATTCTGTATAGGGCAGAGATAATTGATTCTCTAGACCTTTCACAGGTGTAGGGGTCTTTTTAGGGAAAACTAGGGTAGCTTTAGGTTAGGGTGTTGTTGTTTTTTTAATGTTTCGGAACTGGAACAGAATTGCAATTCTCTTGGACATTTACACTGGTATACTGCTCTGTTACACCAACATAAGGCACTGTTTTGAAGTGGCACTGACTCCATCACCACAGAAAGTTGGGAGCTGGCAAAATAGTTTTCTCTCCTGACAGACACAACGTCCTGTGCTGCATGAGGCCGCCACCCTCGTCACCTGGGCATCACTTGCCATTTTATCTCTGCAGTTGTGCACCCATTTATGCCACTGTCCTCACTTGTAATGCCAGTCAATGAGATCCTGACCCTTGTCTGGTAGTCAGTCTGGTCCAGTTCATCTAGCCCTTGATTTTGTCAGTGCCACTGGCAGCTACTCTTTTAACTGAGACCCTTGCAATCTCAACTATCATTTTTCTTCTTCTTTCCTTTGAAAAAAACAAAACTTGTTTGCATATATCCAGGTAAAAACATGTGTGACACACAGACCAGCCCTATAGCAAAAGCACCATCTGTACTCCTCGTCACTATAAACCAATTCTGTGTTCAGATATTTACAGCTTTTTATTAGTAAGGTTAACCTTTTTTTAATGCTCACGGGATCATGAGAACACAACTACCTTTAATAACGTCTATCTCCTGAAAGCCTTCTTTTTTCTAATAGATTTTCCCGGTAGCAAAACTGTCATTTTCAAAAGATAATGCTTAACATCCACAGCTGTCAATAACTGTCACCACACGTTAGTTCTTGAATGAAAAATTAATCATACCATAATCCTTAATCCTGTAATATATGCGTAAGTCCTGATTACACTGCACCTCTTCCATCATGTCTCCTCAGAGGGATTTGAAACTCTTAAGCTCCACCTTTCTTAGAGGTAAGCTACATACATCTGCAAATAGATCATTCTTGTTCATCTTCAGTTGCCAGCCTCTGGAGCCACTGGAGAAAGTCTATGTGTCAAGATTCCTACTACTTGCCTGTTCATAGGCCTGACTCAGTCTTTACTTGCCAGCACTTCTTCAACTGGCATTCATTGCTTACTCTGGTAAATAGTTTTGGTTCTCCCCAAGTGTTACATCTTAAAATGATTCATTTCCCAAAGATACTTCATTTGAAATAGGCAGGGTCTTTTCTTCCACTGAACACTCAACTTATTTTATGATGAGTTAATCCCCATCTGTCTTTTTCCCCAAGGCAGTTTTCTTTCTGCAAGAACCTTTGCTGACTTAAATCCACAACAAGTGAAATGTGTTGAAACTCAAAATACAGTTAGGCTAAATAACCACTTTCTTTTCTCTTCTCAAAGACATGTCCTGGACCTGGAGTTTATTTAATTCCTCATGTTTCTGTTACAAAGATGTTGGTGGTCCTGTTTTAATGCCAATACACACTGTAGTACGGTTAGGTTGGATTTCATCAGCTCCTGTAATGTCTTGACTGCAAATGCAAGGCTAACCACTCGCAATGGGAAGATGCGTATGGTTTAAATTGTTCTATGAAATGTTTCAGAACTTGCACTATAATAAATGCTGGAGAAAATATATGCAATTTCCCATCATTTGTCAAGTTGAGTCTAAACACAAGCTGCTCTCTTATGGTTACTGACATCTGTATAGTGTTGTTGGAAATAATCAAAATACTTCTGGGACATAGTTCGAAGAAGAGTCACAGAGGAGCTTATAAACATCAGATATTTTCAGGAGGCAAATCTAAGTAAATGGTGCCTTTAATTAATTGACTTAGAAAGCACAAACTATGTGAAAGTCCAGTAGAATATTTTTCATCATAACCTTGCTTAAGATGAAAATACAACAAGTATCTACTGAGGAGGAAGCCTGTATTCTTAAAGCATAAATTCTGGAATTAGATCAGGCAGACTACCTTCCCCTCTCTCTGGGCAGCCTTAATGGGCACCAAGATCCACTACCAATTAGACTGCTCCAAAAGTAGAGACGGGAAGCTGGACTAGTCTATTTGCTCAAATCAGCTCTATTTGGCTCTTTCTGCTCCTGAACTGTTCCCATTCTAGATGGTAACTAAACACTAACACCTAACTAAGCCCAGCCTGATACATTTTGGTGCCTGAGTCAGAACATAAAATGGCATCCCTTCCTGCCACGTCAAGAGGCATAGCTCCCAAGGGTGGCCAGTTTATTCTGACACTGAAGCAGAAACGCCTGTGAGGGCCTGAGATGGCTTGCTTACTCTCTGCCTAAAAAAAAGAGCAACTCTGTACCTAATTTTAAGATTTGTTTCCTTTGCTTGTTTTCCTTTTTCCACTTAACACACACACACCCTTTTCTGTTGTACCCCTTGGACTGTAAATTTGCGGGCAGAGACTGGTTGTTTTCATTAGTATTATGCAAGCCATTCTGAAAGCTTTTTTCGTTGAAGAGGAGAGAAAGTACTTTAAATAAACAAACAAGCAAACATGTTTATTTGCCTGCTAGAATATTTCCTCAAGATTCTGCTGCTGCATTCAGTTGAGGGGCTGTTTCTTTAGCCTTCACAAGCATTTTGTTCCTCCACACAAGCTAGGCCTTTCATACATGATCACATAAAGAAGTGTTGTGTATGCGTGTACCTGTATGCCTGCCTAGGATGAACTGCCACTAACTGCAATAGTTTCTGCATCTGCACATCCTTTTTTGCTGTTGTATTTTCTTCTAATGCATTGACTACTGTATTCCTACTCAATGTATACCAAGAGGATATACGAATATCTCTTTCACGTTATACAGTTATAGCACTTTTATACCACTTTGTCTTTCTAGAACGGTGTAGTGTGAAAGAGACCTTAATATCTACTTTTACTAGATTTGGACCTAAACTTGGAAAACTAATTTTAAGAATTTATTAGTGACAGTGATCAGTCGAGAGGCATTGCCATAAGTTGCCTGCGGTTATAGTCGCAATTTTTAAAATTAACTCCTCACTTTTTTATTTATCAAAAACTAAGTAAATACATACTTTTAGTTACTTTTGAAAAATGTGAATGATATAAGGCCTGTGGTGTAAAATACACTTTTCTACTCCACCTTGTTGTCCTCTCAGAGCCTGAAGCAATAGCAGAAGTCATAGCACAAGCCAGCATTTAAAACATCTGATACTTCTCCACAATTTAGTGAAGCTATACCTCTATAACAGTAGAAGTAACTTTTAAAGTTACAGTTAGCATAAGGACTGGGGTTATTCCTCATTAAGTTAGAATAATAACATACTTATATCTTTTCCCACTGTGGAAAGGAATTAATTACAAAGTAACTAGGTATTGGTAATGAGTTGTTTCCACGTTCTGATGTAGGCCCACAAGATCAAACATGTGCACTTTGAGTACCATGCTACTCAACGTGGTGGTTTATGGACCAGTTCCAGTGAATGAGCCATTAACTGACAGTCCATGGACAGTTTCCAGAAAAACAAGAAACAGTTGTAGCCAATAGATGCAAATGTGGTACCAGATCCTGGCACTGTACAGAAAAAAAATGTCAGTTCCTCACATCAGATAGCATTAGCAGCACTGGTACAGTGGGTAAAAGGACTGGACTGGAACCACGGAAGCCTCATTCAAGACTTCTTAGGAGAGACCTTGGGCTTCTTGATATCTTTCTCAATGTAACATAGCTCATAAGACTGGACATAATAAAACAGGGAAAAGACTGTGGATGTTGCCAAGAGATTCCCTGAAGATGACTGGAAGCCATCTAAATCTAATAAACTGGGAATGGGTTTGAATCTAAAATGAATTTTCCCTTGAGCGTAAGAACTAAACCAGAAGGGAGAATCTAAATGACAGAGCCATCTGAATTCCTTGATGTCCTTGTTTCCTTGAATTTCTGGTTTAGATACTGCTTACGGAGCCGCTTGCAAAAATTTTTACTACTTATTGGGGCACTTCCATCATCTAATTGTGCAAGCAATGGAAGATTTGAGCTACTTCTTAAAACTGAACAACTCACCCCCTTATTGTTTTGTTTTTTTTTTAATTTGGAAAGAAAGACTGGTTTTTTTCATGTGAAATAACAAGATGCCAGATTTCTGCAAAGACCTTTGGATGTTTTTGGGGAGCATCTAACTAGGAAGGGGTGGGCATATTGTGGTCCATGGGATACATGTGACCCCCAGGGTTATTTTTGTAGCTCCTGAGTCAAAAATGTTTTTGCAAATAATAATAACAACAACAGCAGCAGTAATAATAGCAGCTCCAGAATGTCCCCAAATGCACTCTGGGGGTTGGGGAAGGCATTTCCACCTCATTTGGAGGCTCCTAAGTCACCCAGAAGGAAAGGAAAAGAAAGTATAGACAGACAGATAGAGAGAGAGAGAGAGAGAGAGAGGTATAGATATAGATATACACATACATATACACATACCATATTTGCCAGCATATAAGACACACCTGTGTATAAGATGAACCCCCATTTATATATTGGCAAATACTATTTGCCAACATATAAGACACACTAGTGTGTAAGATGCACTTCATTTTCAAACAGCATTTTTCGGGGGGGGGGGTAAGTCTTATACACCAGCAATATATATATATATGTATGTATGTATGTATGTATGTTTCATTTTCCTGTGCCCTAGCAGAGGCCTAGCTTGGTGCAAGTGGGGCAGGGGTGACAGCGCATGTGGGTGGAGCTACGGCATGTGGGGGCAGGGTGACGAAGTGCAAAGGAGGGGCAACAGCATGCAGGAGGCAGACAAGGAGCAGTGGCTCCCTCAAAAAAGTGCTGCCCAGGGCGCACTGCCCCCTCACCCCTCTTCCCTGCACCACTGTGCCCCAGGCCATATTAGGTTAAGAAGAGTACTGCCTTGAAATGCAATACATGATGAAGATGCCCCTATACCCCCTAGAGGTGTTTGGGGACATTTGGGGAGCAGGAGAACGTGCAGCCCTCCAAGTTCTCCTAATGAGCCAACGTGGCTCCCTCGCTTTCATAGTTGCCCATCTTGCTCTTGGAGTATACATATCAGCAGACATGCTTCTCCTCAGAGTCTGACTGGAGGCTTTAGTGAAAAACTGCAGGGAGAGGTCTAGTAAACAAATGAAAGATGTACACAAAAAACCCTAAAAACAATTGTTTTGTCATTGGAAAAACAATTGGACACAACAGGATAAAATAATTTAACAATTTAGGGTCTTTGCTAAACAGGAAAACATAGAAGAGAACCTGGAAAAGTTGCTTTTGGACTATAAGTCCCAAAATCCTCCAAAAGTATCTTTGCCAAGCTTTGGTATGGAATCAAGCATACAGACACCCAGAGATGTAACAGCTTTCTTTGTTCAAGTACAATCTAATACAGCATCTTATACAGTAACATTTCTTTAATCTCTTCTGTCATGTAAGAACCATTTCTTTACTTTTCTTGTTTTCTTTTTCTCATTTGTATTCCTTTTAAATGTGTCATTGGACACCTTGAGTCTCATTATTGAAAGATATTATTGTTTTTGTTGTTGTGTGCCTTCAATTCATTTCTGACTTATGGTGACCCTAAAGAGAATCTATCACAGGGGTTTTCTTGGCAGAATTTGTTCAGAGGGGCTTTGCACTTGTCTTTCTCTGAGGCTCTGAGAGTGTACTCACCCAAGGTCACCCAGTGGGTTTCCATGGCTGTATGGGGATTCAAACCCTGATCTCCCAGTGTCCTAGAGCAGCACCCAAACCATCACACTGGCTGTAATGATACAAATGACTAGTAGTGGTGGGGGTGGTGGTGGTGGGGGTGGGGGTGGGGTGGTAGATTTACTGTAAATCTTTCATGATCAGTGGCAGCACCACCAAAAAAAGAAAAAAGGAAAATACATTGATTCTGATAGGAGAAGTTTTGCCTCCAGAACAGGAATATTTGTCTATTTTATGCTTACAACCTGACTGACAACTGCATGAGTAGGAAATGGGACCATGTCTACAGGCCCCAACCCAGCTACTATATCCCTGGCCTGTTTGGGGGTGGAGTTTGTTTGAAAAAAGGAGTCCGCTCTACAGTGTAAATTGCCACCACCTGCACATCTCATTCTGTGATGTGAAACTGTTCAAGAAACCCTGACTATTCATTATGGGATAAAATCTGGGATAAAATCAGAACAGGGCTCTTGATTACAATAAGGCATATATCACTAACGTGCACAGTATCAAATATCACTATAAGAGTCAGTAGAAGGTTCATAGCTATCAAAACAGGACAAGTGGTGAAGATGAAAAAGACTAGTCTAGACTGCTCTGAATTCCTTCAATGGAGTTTTGATAGGCAGGAAATCAACCACGGAAGACTTGAATGGCAGCCTAACAGTTTGTCATTGATGTTGTTGATGTTGTTGTCTCTTCAGGTTGACTCCGACTTATGGCAACCATATCTTAGGGGTTTTTTTTGGGGGGGGGCAGGCAAGATAGATTCAGAGGAAGTTTGCCACCGCCTTCCCCTGAGGCTGAGGGAGGGCGACTTCCCTGGGGTCATTCAGTGGATTTCTATGGCTCCTGGAGTTTAGTCCCAGAATCCTAGTCCAACATTCAAAACACTGCACCTTGCTTGATTCTCGAGCCTGACAATATTCCCTACAAAATGCTGCAGCTGAAATCTTTGATTATTCAGGTCGTTTGGACTTTAACTCTATAACCCCAAGCCAGCATGGGTAAGTAGTTGTGGGAGTTCTAATCCAAAACATCCAAGGGGACGAAGGTCCCTTGGGCTATCCTAAAGAGAGATGAGCTCAAAACATTACTACCGAAATCTGAAAATGGTCAGGCCTCCAGCCAGTCAGGGGCCCAATTCATCTATGAGTCTGACTACTGCATTTTTCTGGCTGGAGGTCTGAAGCTCAGGTGAAGCTTACTGTTCACCTTTGTGCTGGCTGTGAAGATTCTTCTTCAAAACATTCATGAGGAAAGTAGTGTTCAAGGGAAGAGCATGTGAACAAAGAGTTGTCTTCCACCTCATCTATATCTATTTGCTAAGTGTGCTATGATCTACATTGTGTGCTATCATCCATATTAGCAGCTTCTGGGGGAGGGGTATAACTATAATCAGTACTATCAATCCAGTATTCATTCATTCCTTAAGTAAGTTCAGCACTGTACTGACTATGTCTGCAAAATTTCAAAAGACAAACATTTTATTGGTTCCTGGATATCAAGTTACTTCCCTTGTAGTCAAGAGCTGAGACAAAAAAGTACCTTGAGGGATGGTGAAATAATCTGGCACCATTGATGTCTATTCATTTGTCTGGCTAAGTTAAAAAGACTTCAGTTTCCATCCATAGCTGTCCATCTGACACAGCTCAACTAGCAATAAAGAACTAGACAAAAGAAAATCTACCTGCATTTATTACCAGCTGTTGCTTTCCAAGGCAGCAACCCAAGTCTGAGTGCATTCTGCAACTAAATTGCACAAATACTGCAGACATACCCATCAAATAAAGATATCTGCATTTTGAGAAAATCTAAGCAGCGAATACACAAGGAGTGGAAGACTTTTTGCCTTCCAGATATTTTACGATTCAATCCCCAGAAGGTTTAGCCATCATGATCAATGGTTAGGGATTATGGGAGATAAAGCTCAAAACATCTGGAGGGTTAAAATTTCCCCACTCAAGAAATACTTCCACACAGAAATTGTGCGTGTGTGCGTGTGTGTCGTGCGCACACGCGTGCGTGCATACATACATATATACATATCTCTGATGGACAACATGCCGTGCCATGTCCGTATTTTGGATGAAAAGGAAATATGTATTGTAAACACTTGCATGAATCAATGAAATAGATCTTAAGTAGCTGCACAGTAGCGCAACTGAGATTAGAACAGCACTTCTTGCCTACTGTAAACTGCCATAGAATAGAAAATAACAGCTTCCTCCAAGCAGAACACCTTATAACTATTGTCCCCAACTTTGGTTCTCCAGATGTTTTTTTCACTTCAACTGCCACAAACCCAAGGCAACACAGCAAACGTTCAGGAATTCTGGAAGTTTCAGGCCAAAACAACTGGAAGGGAAAAGGTTGGGAACCACTGCCTTATATAACCAGAATGAACAAATGTGGTTGTTATAACCCCTGGGTGAACCTGCCACTACAGAAAAGTTTTTCTTGGAAGCATGAGCAGCGTCCCCCTTAGCTTATGGATCCTCAGGGATCCTATTCAAAAAGTTTCCTTTTAAAATTACCTTTGAGGCCTTTTAGAAGGTACTGAAAATGTGAGAGTGAAGAGAATTTCATTTGTTACATTTCTTGCCTATGGTTTGGCTGCTGAACAACATTCTTTAAATATAATTTTATTTTATTCTAATATTCTTAGAAGTTTATACCAAGAATGGTAAAATCTCCCACTATCCCAGTTGCTATTGAAACTTTAGCTCCTTTCTGTTTAAGTAAGAGATCTAGGCATGTTTCAAAATGCCAAAAGAAATTGCAAATCTAGACTATTAAAAGAAACTAAGATTAAACAGAATGATTTACTGCATACCTCTATCTTGTCCTCTAACTGTTGGGCCTCTGGATTTACTGTGCCCTGTGGCACATCCCCAATATAAACAAGCTGTCAAGACTGACTCAGATAAGCCAACTGTGCTCCAGACAGTTAAAACGTTACATTAAATAATCATAGTGTAACGGTTGCAAAAGAAAACTCTTGAAACTGGCAGTATTAATACAAACAAATAATACACCAAAAATTTCACAAAATTAACGTTCCTTTTTTAACTGCTGCATTCCTTGTGGCTGAAGAAAAGAAAGGAAAGGAAAAAGAGAGAACACTGACCAGTCAACTCCAAATCTGCTCACTCCAGAGATGCAAATTCATCCACGCTGCCAGCAGAATTTCATCTCAAACCCTGTCCCTATGCTAGCTAATGTTGAAGAGTAACATACAAGGGAACTAGCCAATATGGAAGCATATGTCTTCTGAAAAATAATGAATTTCACTATAGTTGTTCTGCAGCCTGTATATTCCATATACTTGCTGGGCTAAGTGAGACAAGAAGAAGTAAGGTAAATCATTGGGAAATTAGTAGGAAAGGTACGTCTTTCAAACTGTGACACTGCCCTGTGTAGGAAAAAGAATAGTCCCAATCATTCCCAAATATGCAACTGTAAGATTTTGTGAGTTTCTTTTGGAGAAATAACACAATTACACCCATTTCATTTTTTTGTTTCTAATTTTACATATGGTGGATAGACCATTTTGAACCAAAGTTTCTTTGACACACGAAGTTGCAAACATAAAAACACAAGACAAGAAAATCAAGTTTCTTTTGACACATGAAATTTGTAGTATAACTCTGAACTTGATTTTTTCTTCTGCCCAAAAAGTCATGAGATGCTGCTTATACCATTGAAACTGGGCTTACTAACAGCATTTTAACTTTGTTAGGTATTAGTTGGCGTGGGTTATCAAAAAGAAACATATATTTGCAGTTCCCTTTTATAAAATCCCATCAACATGTCTGGTCTAGGTAGACATGCCACATAATCCATGAACTTTTATTCACTTCTATTAATGTAAAACAAATCCACATCAGGGCAATTTAGTGATGTGAATGGGTAGTTAATAGCTTAAAATGATTGATTTTTAGTCTTTTTCTTATAAGGGGCAAAATAAAAACTAAACCTGAAGACAACACCTTTAAGCATAAGCTTACTGGCCAAGAAAAATAACCGTTATAATTTAACCCACCTATAACTGACCCAGATCAATCTGAAATGATAAAGAGTTGGAGGAAACCCCACAGATCATCAAGTCCAACCTTTTGTCAGTACAAGAATCCACAGTAAAAGCATCTCTATAATATCAGCAGGCTGACTTAGAGACCACCTCTCAGATACTTCCAGGGTAATCTAGTTATACTGTACTTTAGTCTTACGGAAATCAATGACACAAGGCGGTCATGGCTAATTTAAATTGCATTGGTTCAATGGAACTAAAGCATGGGTTAGTTGGGATTCACTACATAATTTCTTTGTAGTTCTACAGAAGAACCACTTAAAATAAGAAGCAGCAAATTGCTCTAAGAGTTATGTACTTTCTTCAACTAGGTTGCGGGGGTGGTAGTGGATGTTAATGCATTCCAATATAAATGGCTTGTGAAAAACATTCCCTAAGAGATGCTTCCAAGTTTTTCCTTACAGTCATTTCATTTGAGATTTTTTTAAAAAAAGAAGCTAGTAACTATACTGCATTGAGAAGCAAGCCACTTTTCAAGATTAGGAGTGTGCACAGGGTTGTTTTTTTTTCCTTTCTTTTCTTTTCTTTTGGCTGTGCTGGCATCAACTTCTGCAATGATAATGTCAGGCTAGCTTAACACCCAACGGGATGTAGCACTTCAGACAGTTTCTTGGCAGATGAAGATGTGAAAACATGTCTGCAGTGCTGATATGCACTCTGGCACTGCTGTACAAATATATTTTACTAGATAGAAACCCAGGAGTAGGCTCAACAGATTTAAACTGCACATTGATCGAAAACATAAACTAAGTTGTTCTTTTACCTGGGATGATTTGTTGTCTTGCGTTTTTACTGGTTGTCAAGATGTTAAAAAAATATAGTACCAACACTTTAGAAATCAAATCCATAAAAATTAATAAAAACCCCCAAGATTCCTGACTAACAGTAAGATTACAGCCAGCATGAACCCATTAATAACAGAATGTGTGACAAAATTTTCAGAACAATAAACTCACCAGACTATATTAAGGAGCCAGGCTCCAAAAATATCAAACTAACATGACCACAACATTCCAAGCACAGTGAATAGGAAAGCTTTCATCACAATGGTAAGTAAAAATACTTTACTTACTGCTTTGAGGTGTGTGAGCCAAAATATTTTGCTCTGTAATGGTTCTTGCTCACGTTCTTCTGCATGCACGCAAACAGCGTTCACTGACAGCGAAAATGATCTCTACCTCAAAACCTCTATTTAGTTTTGACAGTTGGGCAAACTGTGATTAATCCCTTTCAGTTGCAGAGAATTTCCCATCCCCACCCCCATTCCCTCCCTTGTCCAGCTAACATACTTGGATTCAGTGCTACTGAATTTGGCGCAGTCAAAAAATCAATTTTACTGATGATTTGGCAGTTTGTCCAGAAAGGGTCACTGGCTTTTCAAGATCAATTAAAGTATATGAGAGTTCTCATTGGCAAATCACATTAATGCAAACAGCACACAAGAGAGGCCAGTAGGGATATCTGTCTCCACAATTACACATTTCTATCATATATATTGGAAACAATAAATTTGTTTACACTTAAGAATGCCAAAAGTCTTTCTTGGAAAAACTAGCCACATATTGTTTAAAACTTTATATAAGCATTCAAGGACATTCTTCAACGTAGGGAAGGAAAGAAAATATTTTTTAAAATGATTGAAAAATATGTTTCTTGAGTGTTCAGAAACCTTGAAGAGGACAATCCTGGATTAATGACAATCTTCACCATTCAGGACTTATTCTGCACATAATTTGTACATCTAGGGGGAGGTTACCAGAAACAGCATTTTTCCAGCATTTCTATGCAAAAAAAAAGGGGGGGGATGTACAAACTTTGCACAGTCCTAAACTGAAAATAGTTTTTGCAGAGAATCAGATTTTACAGCAATGATGGGAGCTGCAGAAATCTCAGGCAGGAGTGACCTCAAACATTCAGCATCTGCCCACCTGTGGTACAGCACACACACAGGAAGAGTCAGCATGGTGTAATGGTTTGAGTGTTGAGACTAGGACCCTTTCTGCACCGGGCTATTAAAACAGTGCAGAGCGACCTCCGATGGAGGTCTTCACTGTAGAGTGGACTGCGGTGGACTACTTTTTGTAGTTCCGCACCTCAGTCCGCTCCGGAGCAACCGGAACTGGTCACGCAGCGTGTTTTTTAAAAACCTCTTTTTAGAGGTTTTTAAAAAGCACGGAGCGCGCGACTCCGTGTCGCTCCATCGCTGCGCTCCGGTGCAGATTTGCAGGCACGCACTAGTGCATGCCTGCAGATCTGTCGGGGGCAGGCTTTAGGCTGGCGAGCTTCTCTGGTTGGTGGAGAGCCTCCACCAACTGGAAGCCGCCATTTTGGACACTGGAGCAGTGCTGAGCGATGAGCTTGCTCAGCTCCTTGTCCCGACGGACTCGCCTGGACGCTGAAGAAGTCCAGTGAGCCCCATTTTTGCGCGGTGCCTTTCCCACATGCGGAAAGGGCCTAGGACACTGGGAGATTTGAATCCCTGCTCAGTCATGAAAACTCACTGGTGACCTTGGGCAAATCACACACTCTCAGACTCAGAGGAAGGCAAATCATGGCAAGAAAACCCAGTGATAGGTTCACCTTAGGGTCACCATAAGCCAGAAATGACTTGAAAGCACGCAACCAGCATATCATTAAATTCGTAAGTCACTGCACAAACTGGTAGGAGGATGCATAGGCAGCACGTGCATGAATCCAGCTGTAGCGCACTCTCTCTCTTTTCCTACTGCCTCTCATTTTACCAAGCAGTCACTATCTTTTCCAGTGCATGATGCCATCTCGCAATATGTCCAGTATGATAGCCACAGTTGAGTTATCTGAATGGATCTACACTAACTAGGACTAGAACTGTTTTAGGTCTTCCAGTTTAATTTGTTTTGGGCTGTGTAACCTTTCATTAGTTAAACGATGGCTATGCTGGCCTCAGAGTTCTTAAAACATGTATCTTTGCTCAGTGTTGTGTTAAGAATTCTAGAGTTCCAGATGTTTTTTTGCAATTTTCAATTCATTTTTTGTACAATAGTACAGGCACAATGCAAAGCTGGCTAACTTCATCATCAATTTGTATGAAATGGAAGCCTAACAAAATTCTTGAAAATGATAGTATGCAGTCACCTCACTTTTTATAAAATGAACAACACAGATTATATTTGCATTTGATTTTCAGTGATGCAGAAGTTGTTGTTTTTTGTTTTTGTTTTTTAATTTTCCTCCAGATTTCTGCTGCCACCTGCAGGTTTATTTTCAAGTCAGTATTTTCCAATGAAAACAAGACTTTCCAACAAACTTAATATTCCTCTGTTATAGATTCTTACAAAAGGTTATTAAGACAGATTTATAGCATAGCTTAAAGTCATGTCAGTATAAGGGCTGGGACACAACCAAGACAACTAAACAATGCAGTTAGGCAAATGAACAGATTAGTCAGGTGATGGTCATGATGACTATGATGTGGAGAAATTTTGAAATGGTTTTGTTTCAAAACTAAAGTTTACCAGTCCACATGAAAGTCCATATAAGTTGAACCTTGATAGAACATTTTGTAAGGTACTTTCTTCCTACAAATTCAAAATATTTAAGAAAAACTAGTTTCACAGGAATACACCTTTGGTTGCTGAATATGGGTTAGCACAACTGCTGACTTATCTAAATGGCAATCTATATTGAAAAATATCAATGGGCTAAGAAATGCAAGCAGACTAAGAGACAAAGGGACCCTTAGGGAGCAAGTCCACAATGATGAATGGAAGTCTTCTGCATACATAGTACATGTTTGTTTGGATTGCACAGAAATGTCTCAAGTAATTAAAACAAGTTCAATAATGGTCTTGTCCACAGGGCAGATGTTTCTTTTGCTGCAGTTTATTCACAGGCTCACTTATAACAGAAAGAAGGTAGGGGGTACATCTAGATAAGCAACAGCTAAATGACAGTGACAATTCAGATGTGAATTACAAGGTTTTAATTACACAGAGATGAGCAGATGACAGCAAAAATTGCAAGCCTGAATGCTTCATCATGTTCTTTGTAAGCCTTTGTTGTAATTAGAGCTACATTTGGTTGCTTGACTATTAAAAAAACAAAACAAAAAAACTTTGAATAGGCCAGGGAGTGCAACAGCCCACTTCAAAACCTAATGTCTGAACTGGTGATTGCTATTATAAGTCATTAGTTATAGCAAAAATGAAACATTTCAAACAAAGAAGGGTGTTAATATGCTCCTCTTGTGTAAGAAAATAATACATTGGATTTCCTGTCATTTGCATAGAGGTCTCTCTGTTAATCTTTGTATAAAGAGTTCAAAAATACATATAGAGTATACTGAGAACTAGTAATTTCTTTTTCCTGGAAGAATATCAGTTGCTGTAGAGGCAGTATTGTAAAAGCTTTCCCCCTCCCACTTTTGTCATGTGGTTGTTGTTGTACCATCTTCAAGTGGGTGGCTTGGGCTACAATACAGACAATTTTAATCCAGTCATACAATCTTAAGATACTATCCCTTTAAGAGATTTTTGAACCCTAGCAAGGTTAGCTATATAGCTACCCAGATAGGTCCACTAGCCACATATGTACATGAAAGAACTGCACATGACAAATGTGGAAAGGAAGAAACAATTAATACAAATATGGTCCCTTCTATTATGTAGTTCACATTTTGAGAAGAATCTTCTTATTTACTTATTACACTTACACTGTGCATATTCAATAAAAATTCCTAGGGTTGCTAAGAAAAGTATAATCTACAAAAAAAAAACCTTTCATTTATTCTGTATGAACAGAAATGATCATAAAGTGATATAAAATCATTTTAAAACACTGTTTCTGAGACAATGTTGAAAACATAATGCTGCAAGTAATACCGTAGACAGACTAATATGTCAAGTGAATATTGTAGCACTTGGTGTTATATCCATGTCTCTCACTAGGGAGCAGCAACATTTCAGACAGATGCATTTCTCACCCTCATCTGCGTTTCATATTTCTATATACCTAGCCAGAAGCTGTACCTGAGTACCTGATATTATCTGAGCATCCAGTGACACATGATTTCTTTGTCTTGGTTGTATCATAAAGAATTGAGAAACATTTATCTGGCCCATGAGTGGGGAAGTTGATAATAACAGTGACAATGTGGTTTGCAGGCTCATCTATTTGACATGTTACCAAAGCTCCACCACTTTGCCCACTCTATCACCTTCATCATGGACATTGCTACTTCTGAAGCATGAAGCCTCCTATATTCCTGGTGGCTCTTCATATAGTTTAGAACCCTGACCGTAGAGACTTCTAAAGTAAAAAGAAGATCCCCTGCTTTGTAAATTAGGCTGGATATGCTGAAGACAAAACAAGGAGGAGTGGTGGATTGTGCGGTGGAGCTAAATACACAGCCCCACTCCCCTTTCACCTCACTTAACCAGTTCAAGGGACCACATCATATTGCTTTCACCATCTCTTCACACAATCACTTAGTTTTTTCCATCTTCCTGGAGGTCCCCCTCTCCCAAGTATGGAACTGATTTTCAATAAATGTGATAATCCTGCGAGGAAAATATAAATGTACTAGGGTGGCTAGGGTTTGCTTCCATACATCTCTCTCTCACGCGCATGGTGTGTGTGTGTAAATAAATAAAATAGCCATGCTAATGCAGGAAGAGAAAAACAAAATTCACAATTCAGCAATGCCTTTATTAGGAATCACTCAGTGCCACAAAAGTGTGCAGGCTTTCAAGCTCTCCAAAAGCCTTCATCAAGCCAGACCACATTTTATGTTTCATCAGCCTCCCTCAGCTCATAATTGAAGATTTAACACTACCATCAGATGAATAACGCTAACAATTACCAGAATATCCGATGATGGATTTGCTTTAGGGTCTCCATAAGTTGAAACAAGGTTGATGGCATACAACAACAAAATGAGCAGAACTGCACAGCACCTAATCATGACGCAAACTTACAAATATTTATGAATGCACCAACCCCAGAAGTTAGAAACCACAGCTTTATCTTGGACTTATCTGTGATAGCCTTATCACTGCCTTTCTACAAGACATATCATTTCACTGATTCTGTATGAACAAGAAATATTATTCCCCACGCAATCATTTTAGAATGATACTTCAGAAACAAAGTTTGGTAATGTAATGATGTGGCTTACAAACTACTGAATCAATTCCATATTGTGATGCCTGAAGACATTACCTTAGTTTCACTCACTAGGGGGCAGCAACATTTTAAACAGGTACAATTCTCACTTGCAGCTATACTTGATCTTTCTGCATATATAGCCATAAACCACATACAGTAATTGATTTTACCTGAGCCATCAATAACATGTACTTTCTTGTATTGGTTGCATCTGAAGTAGTTAATGAATCTTTATCTACCTCAGCGTGAACAGCTTCCTGGGGCATAGGCAGGATTTTTTCTCCCATGTTCCCATATCCCAGGCTTACTGGTTTCCTGAGAGCCTCAAAAGTGGGGTAATTTCCCCATATTTTAGCTCCCTGAGGCTACTTAAGACCTGGGGAGGTTTTTATAACCAAAAAGCAAACTGTACCCCTCCTTGGGAGGGGCTGGAGACACCTTAGCTTAGAGGGCCACATACCTATACAGATCCTAGATTATTTTTGATTTTTAAAAAAACTTTTGGGGCTCCAACTGATAGAAAATCAAGGAGATTACAAAGGGTTCTGCTTTATGAAAAATTTCTGAACAAACTGTTCCATAAGCTTCTAGTCTAGCTATAGCTTCTATATTAGTATAAGTGTTCTCTTTATTTTATGTTTTTCACCTTAATCTGGACTTTGTTTAATACTACTTTACATTTTATTTTGTGACTCTCTTTTATTAGTATTTTAAACTGATTTGCCTTTATTCTGTAAAGCACTGTGGAGCGGGGCCAGGCCTGCTTTTCTTTTCACAGGCTGAGATGGTAGTTGGCCTCTCAGCCTCTCTACAGCACCCTGCTGCTCCACTTTCTTAGACAACCCTGGTTTCCCCTTTTAAATCCACCCCCTTAGTGGGAAGGCAGTAAAGCCTCTCTGGTCTTATTCAAAAGGATTTGATAATCTGTGATAGTGTGCTTCTATCAAAAATAGAACTGAAGAGAAGTACTCTGCTGAGTCAGCAATTATAAAAATAGAATGCAATCTTTATTAAAACAACAAACAGACAGAGGAAAGGTATTGGGTATTATAAGTATATATAGGCAAAACAGAACTTCCAAAAATGTCTAGCCAGATTCCTCAGCTCAACTCGGTATTCAGGTACAAAGCTTTCATACCCGCACAACAGCAACAAGAGTTAGGGGTCTGCAACTGGAGTGGTCCAGAACGACCCCTCCTATTCTCGGAAAATGTTACATAGAGGATCAGGTGACTCTACTAAATGGGGTGTGCTATGGTGCCAGGAGAGGAGAGACAAGGTGGATGTATCTTCCGTTGGCAGAACTCTTCCAACATTGGAAATCACATCTTGGCTCTACTTCAACCATTTTCATGTTCTTCTCAATAACTTCAATAACAATTACATCACAGGTTCTGTGACAACACGCCATGCTCTGAATATCCATTTAGACAATTCTTAGGTGAAAGGACTATTTTCAGGAACCATAATTCCATATGGCATCTTTTAGAAAAATTCTTTATTCAGCATTCATAATAAAATGCTTCATTTTTTTTAAACATTTATAAAATGACAGCACGTTTCCAGTTATCAAGCCTGTATCCAATGATCCTTGAAATTAAATTTAAATCATGTACATTCAGTATCCTTCACCCTTGCTATGGATAGTAAGGGAGAGAAGAGAACAGAAGGCAACAGGCTTATTTATCAAACTAAAACACTGGAGACACTTCAACTGGTTATTTTTTTCTATTCCTGTTAATCAAAACTAGGTTCCTTCTCAGTGGTTTATATTCAACTCCCATTTTCCTAGGGTAGATGATGTCTTTTAAGCAACAAAGCAAAAATTACATGGATGCTCGATTGTTAGGCTTTTCATTCAAACAATTTGTGTGCATATGCTAATAGGAAAGGTTACAGAACAACAAAGGGATTTGCTTCAGTTATGCTGAACCAAAAATATACATTTCATGGTGGTAGCAAGCTGGTTTCAAACAGTAAGTGTTGTATGCATAACAGTAAATGCTTCGTTTCTATATTTCTCTAGGAACAAAGTAGAGCAATGTATGAGATAGGGTTCATAATCAATGCTGAAACGTAGAAAGAACTCCTTTGAAACCTCTTGAATGTTACCCGTGAAGAATAATCTAAAAAACTACAGCAGTCTCCCTTCTTCTTTGACAATGTTATCCTCAAATGAATCCAACTCACTCTTCACAGTCCTGTTTCTAATAACAGGGAGCATTATCCACGAGAGACACTAGGGACAGGTTGAGGATGTGCTTATCCTGTCTTAAAGCCAGTACCTTTTTCTTCAAACTCCCCCCCCAACTGCTTTTTCTCATGAGGTACTAAATATATTTCCTCTTGCAAACCTTTAGGAGAAACAGAGGGGAAACCATCTGGAAAGCACAACTTAGAAGGAAAAGGGCCACAGTGGGGTATGGTCAGAAAGCAGAGCAAAAATAATGATTTGTTCTAGTGTGCTCGGAAAGTGGGGAGCATGTTTCTTGTAGGGAGAGGATGACAGAGACCACTTGTCAGGTCCATCTATTAGAGCCGAGATTTCCTGGTCACTGAGGATAATCTTTCCCTGTCCTCTAACTATTTGTGGAGTCCTTGCTTTTCACATGCACTGCATGTAATAAATATAAAATATCAGTAAAAATATCAAATTTGTACATGTTCAGCCCAAATTCATTTCCAAAAAAATCACTTGAAACATATTTTCTATTATCTCTTTTCTTATGAAAAATCTAGGAAACAAATTAGACAAGAAAAACATCTGAATGCTGAAGGATGCAAGAACACACATAACACTCTGTTTTATACAGAGGCTTCTTAGACTAAGAACTATTTCATATGAACCTATTGAACACAAGCCATAACAAAGCACACTGAAGTTATATTTCAGTTTCAACAAGAAAGGTAACCTCATGCTTAAAACTGCTTCCCTTTCACTGTGTTATGCCCTATATTTGCAATACATCATTCAAATTATTATATGCTTCTGTTCACTTACCTTTTTCATTGCTATTTGATAGGAGGGATGGTGGGCTTGTGGGTTTAGATTTGTCATAGTTGTTAAAGCTCTGGCTGCGTCGGTTGTTGGCACCAACTTGACCACGAGTTTTCGCTTCGCTGCCTGCAGCTGAAACCCTCGTGGTTGGACCTGGAAGTCTGTTTTCAAGTTGAAAAGAAAGACGCAAAGATTAATCAGAGTATAAAAATAAACTCAAATTCATGCCACATTATGTGCATGGAGGGAGGCGGAGATTACCTCCCATAAAAGACAATTGCTCCAGTGTGGAACTCCATCTATGCCCTCATGCTCATGTGGAGCTCCAGTCCAACAGCTTTCCCAATCCCTTCAACTGAGAATACAGAAAGTTCAAAGAATGTGCACAAAGACTGCTCTATTCCATTATGGCAAAACTATAAATCTTTTCAAGCACTTGTGTACTTGAGCTTTTACATCACTCCAGAACCAATTAATCATGGCTTACAAATTACTAAAGCGTAATCCAGAATGCCTATGCTTCAGGAACAAGGCAGAGGACATCATAAAGGTAGCTTACAGAAGATCAAAGCCTTCCACAAACCTAATATGTATGCTTACCTGAACTGTAAGCATGAATTATGAAACCATAAAAAACTTTAGAGTATGACCCCCACTCCTCACACTTTAGAGTCCCACTGCTAGTCTTTGAGCTAATACTAGATCTATATTCTGTCACCAAAGTCCAGACTGCAGAATCAAGATGCAGGGCTCTAGACTGTAGCAATGCAAGATAATCTTAAGAATTTCTACTTATATGTAAGTCTTTGTGAATTCAATAGAACTTGGTCTGTAATAAATATGCTTAATGTTAACATGTGATTAAGCACCTTAGTATTTTGTTCTGTTCACTGTGCCATGCTTTTCATCCTAAGATTTAAAAATAAAAACAGATCACCATAGATACAGCATTTTCCTGCATCAGCCATCATAACCATGCTAATCTTACCATGACTTGTACAGAAATGGCAGTGAGTAGTGCTCTTAATGTAAAATAGCAAATGATTTATTGTATTCTCAAGAATTAAAAGAGTTTATTTCCTTTTTTTTATTTGTTTGATGCAGAACTCAGAAGTGCTTGAAATAATCCATAAAACCAACAGGCTAAAACTAATTAAACCTTTTATTAGTATGCAGTTTCCCTGTTGACAGAATTACCATCTGATTAGCAGCATTACAAACTTTGTTACTCCAATTACACCTTTAGGGCTGGGAAGAAAAGTCAGTTAACAACACTTTCCGCTTTCCTCGCAACAAATTCACAGATCAACCAGGGAAAGGAAATCAATGGGGAGAGGAAACACATACGCCTTAGCAGATGCATGCACATGCATGTTTGAGCACAACTTAACATATTTTATTCCCCAGTACCACAGAACACTTAAACTTAGAATTATATGAGTCTTTCATTCTTTTTTTTCTTTTTTTTTGCTTAAAAACAAACCCCTCAGTTCTCAAATACTTGCAAAGGGAAAACCAAGGGAATAACATTAAGAGAAAATGACTGCAATCATCACAAATACAGACAAAGCAGCCCAGAGGAGGGGGGAAAACCCAAGAGAAAGCTAAGGAAGATAAATAAGGTTTCATGGTCTTGTGAGAGACCCAGCATTGTCAGGGCAAGAACTTTCATAGTGGATGAAGCAGCTCCTTGGCCATTTCCGCACTAGAGTGTTATAGTGCTATTATTCCGCTTGCAACCTCCTATGGAATCCTGGGGTTTGCAGTTTCAGGAGGGGCTGGCTGGCCCCTCCCAAAACTGCAAACCTCAGGATTCCATAGGAGGTTGCAAGCCGAATAATAGCGCTATAACACTCTAGTGCAGAAATGGCCCTAGTGTTTGACAACTGCCTACAACAGGAATGGGCAACGCTTTTTCTATTGACGATGACACTCCCTCAAGGACTGTATAGCTACAGTGGTGGATAGGGCCCAGAGATTAAAAGAAAATGTGCCTACTCTTTCTCCTTCTTCTTCTCCCTCTTCTTTCCTACTTTAAAGTCACTTTGATATAGGCCTGAACTAATCTGCTTCAGAGCACTTTTGAAACTAGGCTAAGGGCCTTTTGAGAGCAGGGTCAAGATCCAAACAGGTCCCTAAGGCCACAGATTGTCCATCACAACCTACAGAAAGGCACAGTACATTTGTTCTTCTCTTCCACTCTGGCTGTCTTGGTGCTTGACCATTACCTCCCCTACTTTCTATTGATATTCAGTAGAAAGTCACATTTTTTTTCTTCCACTGGTAGAACTCAGATAAAAAGAATCTTAGAAGACAGGCAGCAATGTGACAAAACTCAACCAATGTGAAGGGATTACAAAATTCAGGTATTTCATTTCAAGCAAAAGAAAAGACCAATAGTGCATCAATAATGGAGAAGTGTAATGTCTGTGAAAATAAAATGAAAGTGACAGTTCTTATGACAAACACACTTTTGTTTCTTAAAGACTGATGGTCCAAAGAACTCCATGATTCTGAGTTCAAACGGAAAAATTCTCCCACTCCTTCACACAAAAGGAGTGGGGCAAAATCTGCCACAATCTTGCCAAGTGAGACAAAATGTTTGAAATGTTTTCATTCATACAAATGCAAGAATGAAATTAAAAATATTTTTTCTTTCATTCACAATAGTGGGGCCTGAAGGGGTACCATATGTGACCAAGATTTTCTTAGTGAAAATCTATACAATTCCTATTAGAGATCCATTTGACCCCTACATTCTTGTCACTAGGCAGCAATTTTAAAATACCTGTTTGTATAAGCTTTTTGCAAAATAAGCAAGTGTGTGGCTTGTCATTTATTACCGCTTATCTTTATTGTTTTTTGTGTATTTCATCTCACACTGGTTATTTAACATACTCGATCTATGATTTGAGATATCCATTCTTTGGAATATAATTATGTGTTTTTATGTTATTTAACCACCCTGAACTCTTAGGAGTAAAGGCAGAATATAAACCAAGTTTAACAAAAAGGACAAGAATAATAGTAGTAATAGTAATTAATAGCAGAGGCTCAAGTGGAGTAAGCAAAGAGATATGCAGCTGACTAAGAAAGCCACCCCAAAGCTCTGATTTAAATTTGACATGAAGGGTGTACTGAATAATTTTCAGTTCAAAAGTTTTTCAGAATTCCATAGCACCTGCTAAGTGTTTTTTGGTAGAAGATAAAGGTAGAGGTGAGTGAAGAAAGAGAAAGGGGGTGCAAGTGCCCACTTACAATGTGATAAGACTGTCAAGATGAGGGAGAAGTGAGTCAACAAACTGGGCAAAGGAATCTATTCTGGCAGGTTTACCCCATCTAGTTTTAATTGTGCTTTTAATTGTATTTCAATTGTACATCTAACTGTACTTTAATTGTACTTTGAATTATGATATATTTTAATTATAGTATATTTGTAATTAATTGTTCTATGTGTATTTTAAGTATGACTTTTAGCTCTATTTATTCTACTTCTCGCCATGAGCCATGGGGAGAGATGGGTAACAAATAAAGTTGTTGTTGTTGTTGTTATTATTATTGCCATCATCATCATCATTATCATCACCATCATCTATTTGGCTGAAAGTCTGGGTAAACTCCATTGAAATAAACTGGAGCTGTGCGAGTTTTTCTCAGATGGTCTTCATGAATTGTCTCATCATAGAGTTTTGAGAAAAACACCTTCATTAGTGGTATCCATCCTGATAAGCATTTTAAAAATCTGTCAATATTGTCTTTTCATAATAAAATTCTCAGAAAGGGACCCTATATTGTTCTCCTGCAAGCAGAAAAGAAACTTGGAAAAGCTCAATTACACAAATAAAAATGAACTATATGCAGGGCTATGTACACGCACCTGCCACTAGTGTCAAATTTGCATCTAGTCCTTTCCCAGTAGGTGTTCATCTATATTACACATCTCCAACGTTATGTCCAAGTTTGCTCTAAAGCTGACTATAAACCTATTGATGTACAGAGGTCAGATACGTATAGATAAGGATACCCACAATAAGTAAGATGAAATAAGAAAAGTTCCTGCAGGAGAGAAACAGTTCTTCACATAGTTTTCTCCTTCTCTGTATGAAATTAAAAACATGGACAACTGGGAGGAGAGAATCTAACTTATAGAGAAAAATTAATGTAATGTAATACCTTTTTAGTGCAAAAAGGGGTAAACCATTTTAGTCTTATATAATACAAAGCAATAAATGCATTTCTAATGAAGTAAATGTGACAGAATGGGAAGCATGAATTTCATCCCAAGAAAATCTATGACAGATATTGCAGCTATTAATAGAGATTAGGGCAACAGTTTTAAGTGCTGTAGTGGGATGGTTGTAGGAGTAAGAATGCAGATCAACTGTGACTTAGTGGGGTATAAATGGAGTGAAACATCTACTATTCATTCTCAGTGAGATTAGATCTTCCCTATTGGAGGCCCCTTGAGGAAGTAAGAGCAGAGATGACCTCTACACTGCTGTACTCCATCATGTGAAACAATACCCTTTATTATCCTTGAAGAAATGAAATGGATTTCAGAAGAGTCAGAAATGAACAATAATTAGGGACTAAAATTCAAACTAGCCTAAAGAGACAAGATCCCATCTGATCCTGGGAGCTAAGCAGGGTCAGCCCTGGTTAGTACTTGTACCCACTAATGAATATCACCAACAAAATAGGATCTATTTCAGAGGAAGGAACTGGCAAAACCACATCTGAGTATTCTTTGCATAAGAAAATCCTATGTAATTCAGGGGGTTGCCATAAGTTGACAGGCAACTTGATGGCAGATACACTTTGAAGGGGACATTCCCAAATATTATTATTGGTTTATTTTTCCCCAATGGGAAAAATTACAGGGACAGAATCATATGAACACAGCACCACAGAGAGGCAGCACCAACCTAAGACACTCTGCTCCTTAAGGCAAAGTGTTGGTTGGTACTTCCTCACTCCATGTGCAGAAACCAGTTAAAATGGCAGTCAAATATTACTTCACTAGTAGGGGGGATTGGCTCCCACAACACATCAGAGGCAGCATCCTTGTATAGGTGGCCCTTGAAAGCCATGTGGCATCACAACTCTATCCTTCAGTGGTAGTGAACAATGGAGAGTTTACAAGAAATTACTGGGGAAGAGGTTCCTGTCATTCCCCCACCAGCATCTGCCACCTAAACATGGTACCTAACTTTCCCTAATGGTAGAGACAGCTTTGTAGAACAGATTGCACTGCTGCCTCGCTCTTGGCATCAGACATATGAACTGGCCCTAACCCAGTATGTCTCCATGCTGGCATTGACATGTGAACTGGTAAAGAACTTGTGTGAGCACATGGTCACACACAGACTTCCAGGAACCTCAACTGTAGAGTGAGCATGATGGGGAAGGCTATGTAGAAGCAGCTGCTCACATATGAGCTTTATGAGTTCAGATGTCCAAGTCATCATAGTGTCAGGGTTCAGGAATTGTCTGACATTGTGGGTGGGGGGAGCAGTGTGTCTTGCTTTATATTAACTTCTTCACTCCATAGAATGACCCATACCATGGTAAATGAGTGGTGCTGCTTTCATAGAATTCATGTGTGAAAGATGCTTATTTGTTACCATTATCAATGACACCCATTCTTATTCCAGATCACTTGTAGAAGTTACTATGATGGTGCTATGCACTTCCAGGACCTGGACTCAGAGTCTGAGACAGCAGAACCTGCTCTGAGCCCTGGCACAGAGACTGTTACAGCAGCACCTGCAGAGCAGACACCCACCCCAAAGACAGAGCTCTGCTCATTCTGACGCGGAGAGTGACCTATCCATATCTATTCACCCAGCATAGACACCAGAAGGGTCTCCTGCGTCGCTCCCAGTGAATTTATGCCAAACAGCAATTAATCAAGCACCACCTGCACTGATCTTGGAATCTATAAGAATGGAGCCTTTCCCCTTCTAGCTTTTGTCAGTAATTAACTAACCACTTCTCCGGCGCTCTCCTTCGCTGCCCTTGCCTGTGTTTCTGCCTTAACTTGTGTTTGTTTTGCCTGCCTCTGATTTATGGACATTATTGGGACCATTATTGCTTCTCATTATGCAAAGCTGTTTCCTTGCTTAAGTAAACTGACCACTTAAGTTTCTGCTGAGTTTCTGACCTGTGTTGGTTATCAGCTTCTCCTGGTTGGCTCCCAGCCCAGACCAAGCTTGGACAGATGCCAGGTTTTGGAAAAGGTAAATGCTGGGTGCCTGATTCCAGAATCCCTCAACTGCCCTGAGTTCAGGATTCTGGGAGTCAATCTAAAAAGGAACGCTTCCAAGCTCTGACATCTCCAAACTAGTAACAGAAATTATTATTTATAATCACAAGGCTTTAAAGGAAAGGAGTAACAGATACAGAAGATACTGCTATAAATCACCCTTAATCCACAAAAGAGGATGAGGTGTATGCCTAAAAAATACATACGTACATATATATATACACATAAATACAAAAAGCACAACACTAAAGGAAAAGTTTCCCTCTACTTTGGTGATTCTTAAAACAGTTGGTTTAAACTCAAGAGGTAAGCATTGGTAAGGTGATCCCTAAGACATGCAGAGTGGGGTTCTTGCAAGGAGGGTTATCCATGCTTTGCATTAGAGGAAGAAACGCTAACCTAGAAGTCTTTTTCTGACCAAGAGTGAATCGGATGATTTTGCTTTGAGATGAATCCCTGGGTGATACACTGTACAACAAGAAAGAAAGAAAAAGTGGAAGATGCAAGTGAGTAAAGAAGAAACATTCACACATGAATCCACTGAGAGGACAAAGGTTTTTGGAAAGAGATTCAGCCAGAAGGAAAAAAATTCCCATAACCCAGTCAGGTGTTGCACCTCTTCTTAATTTGCGTTTATTAATACAGCAACAATGACAGAAGCAGAATATGCATGCAAATTTATTTCAGGCCCATAAGAAACAGTTTTTTAAAAAAACCTTTACAAACAAATGTATTTTCAGTCTATAGGTACAATAGTGAAATAGTACAATTTCACAGGATGCTACAATCTGGATTTGTAACTGGTTGACTGACCGTACCCAAAGGGTGGTCACCAATGGCAGATTCTCATCCTGGAGAGAAGTGACTAGTGGGGTGCCACAGGGTTCTGTCCTGGGCCCGGTGCTGTTCAATATCTTCATTAATGACTTGGATGAAGGAATAGAGGGCACGCTGATTAAATTTGCAGATGACACCAAATTGGGAGGGGTTGCTAATACGCCTGATGACAGGATCAAAATTCAAAAGGACCTGGACAGATTGGAGAGCTGGGCCAAGGCTAACAAAATGAACTTCAACAGAGAGAAATGTAAGGTCCTACACTTAGGCAGAAAAAATGGTATGCAGAAATATAGGATGGGGGACACGTGGCTGGCTAACAGTACGTGTGAAAGGGATCTAGGAGTCTTCATAGACCACAAGCTGAACATGAGTCAGCAGTGTGATGTGGCAGCCAAGAAGGCCAACGCAATTCTTGGTTGCATCAATAGGAGTATGGTGTCTAGATCGAGGGAGGTATTGGTACCACTCTATTCTGCATTAGTTAGACCTCATCTTGAATACTGTGTCCAGTTCTGGGCACCCCAATTCAAGAAGGATATGGATAAGCTGGAGCAGGTCCAGAGGAGGGCAACCAAAATGGTGAGGGGCCTGGAAGCCATGCCCTATGAGGACAGACTTAGAGAGCTGGGTATGTTTAGTCTGCAGAAGAGAAGGTTGAGAGGGGACATGATAGCCATGTTTAAATATTTGAAGGGATGTCATGTCGAGGAGGGAGTGGGCTTGTTTTCTCCTGCTCTTGAGACCAGGACAAGGAGCAATGGATGCAAGCTGCAGGAGGGGAGATTCCGCCTGAACCTCAGGAGGAATTTCCTGACAGTCAGGGCTGTCCGGCAGTGGAATGTGCTGCCACACAGTGTGGTGGAGTCTCCTTCTTTGGAGGTTTTTAAGCGGAGGCTGGATGGCCACTTGTCGGGAGTGCTTTGAGGGTTTTCCTGCATGGCAGGGGGTTGGACTGGATGGCCCTTGTGGTCTCTTCCAACTCTACATTTCTATGATTCTATGATTCTATGATATTCATCACACCAACAAGCACATTTCAATGATCTTCCTAACATGGCAAGGTTTTTGTGGGGAGGACCTTTAGCTCTGCTGTAGAACATGTAAGTTGCATACAGATGGTGCCAGGCTCAATCCCTGGCATTTCCAGGTACAGCTGGACAAACTCTAGTTGCTGCCTTCCATTTAATTTTGTTGCAGTAAATACCAGGTTTTGCCACATGATGGCACATCCCAATGAAACCTTCACCATGCAGAAGTGATGGAATTACTGCTTTGGAGGCTCTTATCATTAGATAAAAGACAGAGTAATCAGGCTTTATTTTTTTTCCTTATAGCTCAATATATATGATACTTACCTTTAAAACAGAAATGAAAAATACTTGTAATTTTGGTTTAAAAAAGTACTGAAAAATCCACAGGTGCCACTATGCCACTAAAGGTACCAGATCACATCTGATCCCAGGAACTAAGCAGGGTCAGCTCTGGTTAGTACTTGGACGGGAGATCACCAACAAATACCATGTGCTGTAGATTATATTTCAGAGGAAAGAACTGGCATGACTACCTTCCTTGCGTAAGAAAACTCTACAAAATTTATGGGGTTGTCATAAGTCAACAGAAGACTTGAAGGCATATAACCACCCACCACTGTGTTATAAAACTGTGATCTAATTTTTAGGAAATGTATGGTTTACAAAGATAATCACAAAAATAAGCTGTTGATTCAGCTTTACACATGTCTCTAATTTCTGGAGTTAAGTCTGTGAAAAATGTAGAAGAATACATAATGGTTTTACATGTACTGGGGGAGTGGAATACAGGATTTTCTAAATGAAAACATGCCTTGACCATACTGAGGAGGGAATGGGGGGCATCTATTTCCAATGACTCTATCCTAGTAAAAACTATATGCCAGTATGCCACCCCAACTAAGTAAGGCGACTCAAAAAAGTTCTGGATCTGAACATTAACCACATTCACTGTCCTCATTCACAACGAAAACAATGGTCAGAATCCAATGGCATCACTGGAAATTCCAGAAATGCAAACAAGAGGTCCTGTTCCTTCCTTTATCCTACTCCCTGTACACCCTAAAAGCCGATTCCAGAAGGGCTAGGAAAGCTTTTGGAGCAGGTTTTCATTGCAATAGATAGCTACGAGGGAAAGAGAAACAAAAGAAACAACAACCACAGTGTTAGAATCAGACCCCCTAAGAGAGGACAATCTGTTTACTGACTGAGCATACGATAATGAGGAAATGAAAGCATTCACAAAGAGTGCTGTATATGCAAATCAAATATATGTGATGCAGGAAAGGGCATCTCCCAACATGTCTTGTGAGGTGTTCAGCCCTTTTCCTCACCATCATCTTCTTCACAGATTCATTACACCACAGCTGCTTTGGAAAAGACAGGTATTGTATCTGCATTCTTCCCCCTCACCTGAGAAAAGCAGGCAGCCATCTACTGAGGGGAGATTTGCGTCAGAAGCACCATGTGGGGGAGGCATAAATAATTCTTATCCATAATACAGGCCCAGGAATGCTGCCATAGGGCAATTTGTCCCCATGTTCATCACTGGGAGATAAGAGTCTTGTTATCACTTATATCTCATATGACCATGGATTACCCACATCTTGTATAGTTTGACCTTACCGATACACAGATCAGTGTGGCTGTAGTACAGTGCAGAGGATATTGTGTAAAGAATTGTACTTAAGGGTCATATACATCCAGAAGCAGGTGTCTGCATTCATATCCCTAGCAGGAACATCATGTACATGGGGCTCTTGAAAGCAGAATTCCTCCCCTGACAAATCAAATCACCAAGGCCACCTCAAAGCCTTGAGAGACTGAATTTAGTTCCCCTTGCTCCTACTTTACCACAAAACAGAATGAATATTTTATTTCTAATATCTATTGCCAGCATGCTATATTTTGCTCTATCTCCATCTAATGTCTTGATGGTAAAAGTGAACATCACTTTGAAATGATTTCCAGGGTCAGAAAATCAGATGGCCTGTTTGCCACATACAGACATTTCTAGATATAAAAGTGTCCAAGTAAGATGCTATTTTGGCACCGTGAAACAGGTAACATTTAAGCAGGAGGAGAAAACTGCAGAAGACAACCCACCTGGACTGCATTTCTGGTTGTGTTTTTAGCTGAAGGTGTGATGGTTGCTGAGGTTGTTGGCACTGGGTCTGGGGTGAAGCTGGCACTGGTTGTTGGGACTGCTGCTGCTGTTGCTGCAGTTGCTGCAGTTGCTGTTCCTGGAGTCCAACCTGGCAATGGGATGGAGACCCCACTTGTTGAGGAGATGTGAGTGGTGGCTGGGATGAATGGTGCTGAGAATGCTGTTTTGGAGGCTGCTGTTGCTGTTGTTTGTAGCGTGATAGACTGAAGAAAAGGCCTAAGATGGCCTTTAAATTCCCATTCCTGATTTCTGCAAGACAATTTTTTAAAAAGGGTATTTACATCAACAGCCTTTGTCCATTTTGTAGACTTGGTTGCTTGGGCCTTAACAGATTCATGACAGAGATTCCATGCAATTTTTACCAAATTGATTAAAACTGAGCATTGGCCATTCAGTAAATTAAAGACTAGTTTTCTGAAGAACGAAAAGATATGAAGGAAGTTTGGTATCACTATTTTTTGTATTTTTTTTTAGACAGAATGTGGCGACAGTTAACTCTAGGCCATCTCAAACATACACACATCTAATACCCTCAGAAGTGGTTTATGTACTGCAAATAAGGTCTGGTGAGGAGAGTAGTATCAACACAGAACTGCAAGGACACATTGGGAGCTACTGCTGGGGAAGGGGAAATACTTTTTTTATCTTTCCTAAGACCTCACAGCAGACTCTCACTTGTCTTGGAAAAGGAAGCCACACAACACCTCCATTCACATTTTGAAAATACATATAAGGGAGTCACAGCATCTGGTCTTACCTAGCAACCTGCATTAGGCAGCCATGCCAAAGCAGCCCAGTGTACACAGGATGAATAAAGAATTCTCCTTATATGGACAAATTCCATGAGCATCACAGAAGACAACCTCCAAATATTTGTCCGAGAGACAGCAAAGCCAATGTATCTAACAACATAGTGGGGGCTAGTTGACATGAACCATGAACACTTACAACATTGTGAAGGTTGTGCCAATCCCCTTTAGTGTACTGTAGTTAGAATATTTCAGGAAGCGCTACTTAAGTTCCAATACAATTCATGCCTTAGTGATACAAACCTTTAACATTATAGTTTAACTTTTCAAAATTAAGCTCCAACTCTGTAATGGGATAGCAAAATGTAACTGCTGTTTGTTGAGTGCTGGTTTTAGCTCTTTAAAAGTAAGCCATAAACTATGCTTCAAAGAAGTCCTACAGATGTATTTCTTGTTCTCTTATCTCAGGAGATGGACTAAGGTAATTCACCTGGCGCCTTGCCACTGGACTTTGTACATAAAGGGCGGATCTACCTCTTTGTGATTTGCCGATCACTGCAGCCTGGATTACTTCCTCTTACTGCTCCCATCTGTCTTGTGTGTCCGTTTAAATACACACATACACAAAGTTTCAACAGTGTGAGTTTATAACTAAGTCTTTTCCATTTTGGCCACAAAAAGGGTATTATTTTTTTTTTAAAAAAGTTGAAAACAAAATACTGCCAGATGTTCTGGTTTTGAGGGCAGGGAGAGTTTCTTCTTTCAGTCTAGTGTCTGGAAGCTTCCATGCTGTGAGATTCCTGTTGTCTTTGTTGCCTCAATTTCCTTTAATCCCCATTTTTCTTTAAAAAAAAATTTTTTTTTGTCGTTGAGATACAAACTACTTAATTTTGATAGAGATGCAAATGAAGTCACACAGAAGTCTAGCTGAGAAGACCAGTATTAAGGCAAAAGGAGAAAGACTAGGAGGAAGAACCATGTGAAAATGTGCCTTCACTACTCAAAAATGAAAAAAAAGAACAAAACAGGTTTTAATGTTATTTCAAATCAACATATTAACATATCAGGGATTAATCACTACATTTTGATCATGTCAAGACATGTGTGCACTTAATTCAAAGCCCTGGGACGAACCTTTATATCCTGTTCCAGGAAGGAGGAAAAAAGAAAAAAACAGAAAACAGTTGCAGGACTCCTGTGTTTTGACTCAAGAATCATATCCAACAGAACTTTGTATGCCATATAGCACTCTTATGTCAGTCATAAACATAATCAGCCTAAAAGTGGAAGACATCGAGAGACAAAGTATAATTATTCCATTGCCATAAAGAACCTGGGATTCCCTCAATGCATGGTACTTTAATGCTTAGAGAAGGAGATTCTACCGCTGGAAAAAGAAAATCTGTCCTATTTTAACTAAGAGGGCTTTGCTAATCTGTTGATCTTCCATTTAAGCATTCTGGCGAATGACATGTGCAAATGGCATGTATAAAATTCACTGTGATATTTAATTGCTATTGTGAAGCAAACTAAACATCTGCAACCTTTGCTGTCAAAATAACTAAACTACCTCATTCACAAATAAAAATGCATAGTTTGCAGCTTATCTGAGCTCATGGAACCTGTCCCCCTGAGAAATTACCAAGCAGAAAACAGTCTCACCTGTATGGGCAAATCCAGTTGCTAATTCTGTGTATTGTGAGGGAGGTGTAAGGTACAACGTTGGCAGTAATTTGACTACTGTTTACTGAGGTGGCTTGTACTGGTTTCCTCTTACAAAAAGGCAACTGAAAGTAAAATATCAACTCACAATATAAGGCAAATGCTTTTTAGCTCCAATGAGAGTTTGAAAATGAAAATTTTCTTAATGACCTGACATAACAACAGAAGCAACATTGTTGTTGCTTCTTGTATGCTGTTGTTCACTACTGTTATTGATGTTAATCTCCAGTATGTTTTAATTGTATAGTATTTATTTTAATGAGTGCCAATGTAGTATAATGGTTTGACCATTGGACTATGACTGTGGAGACCAGGGTTGACCCTCTGCTCAGTCACAGACACCCACTGGGTGACCTTGGGTGCATCACACAGCCTCAAAAAACCCTGTGACAGGTTCACCTTAGAGTTGCCATATGTTGAAAATGACTTGAAGGCATACAACAACATTGATTTTAATATCAACTCTCTTGAGTTACATTTTGCAAAAAGGCAGGATATAAATAAAGTTAATGGTAATATAAATACAGTATCTTTAAAACATACAGGAGATAGACATTAAAAGGAACTATTACTGACATTAAAACAGTGTAAAACATACAATTAAACTGTTAAAAAGCAACTTAAAAGTAGTGCAATTAATATAACACAGCAACCTTTTAAAAACCCTTTCTTTAAAACCAAAGTCTCAAAAGCCTGTCATTTTTTTTTTCAAAACCCGTCTTTGCCTGACAATGGAACACCAGCAAAGGGGAGCCATTCTGGCTTCCCTAGCTAGGAAGAGAAGTCCACAGCCTAGGGCTGGGGTAGGCAATTGTGGAGATTGTGGGAGTGTTTTTTGCTCCTTCAGTGGGCTGTACTGGCATGTTTGGCATGACCAGAAGTAATACTACGTCAGCCAATTTTCAGCTGAATCCCTATGTCCTGATAGATCTTTCAGCTGACCAGAGGTATGTCTGGCTTTCTGGATTAAGCTTCACATGTCCACCCTCATCCAATTCATTATATTGTAAAGTGCAGCAAGACACTGATTTGGCATAGAAATATCTTCCTTGGAGTTTGACAGAAAGGAGAAATTGGGTATTATCTGCATACTGGGGGCACAGAACCCCAAACCTCGACTGTCTTTCAGCATTTTTAAGGCAATGTTGAATAGCATGGGCTGCAAAACAGAGCCCTGAGGGACTCCATAGGTCAGCAGCCAAGGAGCCAAACAGATATCCCCCCTCCACCTTCTGAAGATATCCCTCTAGTGCAGTGGTTTTCAACCTGTGGGTCCCCAGATGTTTTTGGACTTCAGCTCCCAGAAGCCCTGAGCATTGACCACAGTGGCTGGGGCTTCTGGGAGCTGGAGTCCAAAACATCTGGCGACCCACAGGCTGAGAACCACTGCTCTAGTGCCTCCAAATCCTATCCCAGCATGGCAGCTCAAAAGGTTACTTTGGCTGCTGGTATTGAAAAATGCCAAAGTCCAGCAAAAAACACACATGCACATTTCCCCTGTCCAGTTTCCAGCACAGATCATTCACCAAGGTGACCAACGCCATCCCTTTCCCGTAAAAACGCCTTAAACCAGACTGACTTGGAACAAGATAATAACCCAGATGCCCCTGGAACCGGGAGGATGTCACAAAGCATCACTCCTCAAAACAGAATGTTGGATACTAGCAATAATTATTCAATATAGTGGGATCCAGAGTAGCTTTTTTTAACTCCAGCAGAGGTCTTCCAATGGTCTTCTTCAGGCATGTTGGACCTCATTGTAACTGATTATATTCCCTTCATCTGCTTAACCACTGGCCTTTTAATAAGCCAAGAAAGGCAAGGGTTTAGAGCACATGAGCTGATGCTCACTTCTTCAAAGATCCTGACCACATTGTCAGGCTGTGCAAATGGAGAAGTATCCATTATTACTGGACAAGCAGGAGGAGCCAAAGTTACATCTGTAATAGCATCCATCTTTGAGCAACTCTGAGTGATTTTTACCTGTAAAACATCATGGAGGCTCTTCAAAGTGGGCTGTTGAATGTTCTACATATCTTGCTGTGGACCAGAATGTCATAGACTTCTGACCACTCAAGACAGCACCTCCTTGCAGACACAATGGTGGCACAAAAAGAATAATTTCTTTGCTGCCACACTGCCATGAAGTTGACTCTCAAATAGGCTTTAGTCTTTGTTGGAGCAGACTCACTCCAAATTTTCTGCCAATATCACTCTAGTTTCTGCCTTATAGGAGGCTGGCTTGGCTCCGCTCTGAGGGGGAGTTCTCAGGGGTGATAATGTATATCACGCTGGTAATTTCCCCATGTCAGAGGTCAATGAGAGCTTTAAAGAATTGCCTGAAGAGACAGTGTGATGGAGAGTTCCATGGGTCTATTCCACCTGTGTATCAAGTGCCTTTTGAGCTTGATTTTAATTAAGCAAATCAACACATTCACAAATTCAAGATTCCACTATGGTGTAGTAAACAGAGACTGGGGCCATTTCTGCACTAGCCTGTTATAGTGCTATTATTCCATTTTTAACATCCTATGGAATCCTGGAGTTTGCAGTTTAGGCCCCTCCCTAAACTGCAAACCCCAGGATTCCACAGGATGTTGAAAGTGGAATAATAGCGCTACAACAGGCCAGTGTAGAAACGGCCTGGGACTTAGGAGTTCCAAGTTGAAGTCCAACCTGAGCCATTAAACTGTTTGAGTGACTTTACACCTGTCAGTTTCTCTCAGCATAGCCCACTCTCAGAACTGCCGTGAGGCTAACGTGCGATCAAACAGGAGAGCCTTGTATGTCAGCCAGTGGTAGGAACTACTAAATTAAAATCAATTAAATTATTAAGGAAAGGGGGCAATTTGGTTAAATTTGATTGACTGCCTGAAGTTGTACATTTAGCTTAACTTAATTCCAGGGTTAAATTGTTGTTGCTGTGCTGCTGCTATACCCCACCTTTCCCCAAAACTAGGATTCAAGTTATTAATTAAGTTATTATTTGAGGGGTTAACACATTTTACATTTCTCAACTGGTTCTTTAATAAATGCTGGTGGCTATAGGAATCTTGTTTTATTTTTGGTCACAATCTGAGTATGATTTAGTTTAGTTAATTGCAAGATTGAAATATGTTAACACCCCTCCAAGCTGCAGAAAGGGCAGTATGGAAAGGGTGTGACCTTTTTTTGCATCCAGGTATAGGGTCTTCCTCTGTTATACACTCTACCGCATAGAGGTTCCCCATCTGCCCCAGGAAAACTGGATTTTGGAGCTCTTAACTATGGGACTTTTGCTGGGATCCAGATGGGATCAGCAAGGGAAAGAAAGGAAGTTATCGAGATGAGTTTATAAAGCATGGAGAAAGGGAAATCAGTATAAGGGTTTTTGATGAAGTATACAAGAACTGTAGTCTTCAAAAATAGATGCAACTATTTCTTCTCTTCCAAGCTCAAGAGAGAGTTGAGGGGAGGAGTTTTTCCTTAAACTTAATGTCAGTTTAACATAAATATAATAGTTAACTTTTTCTTCCATCTAATGTAAATACAGTTTTTTAGTTTAGTAATTATTTAGACTTTTTGTTGGTAACATTAACTGAACAATTTAACCATTTTCTACTAGCTCTTCTTTCTCTGATGCTGCCTTGAGTTTACTGGGAGAAAGAGAAGGTAACGTAATAAATAAGTAATCAAGTTTATATAACCTCTGAGTTTTGGATTGTTTTATCAAAGAACTATTGGGATACATGGCCTCTATAAGGGAATTCAATACAACGAGCAATAAATCTTCAGGATCTGGTTTGGCTTAGCAAGTCCAAATGGCAGTTAATGCCATCAAAGCATCCCAGTTGAGACAGATATTGGGCTACACTGGACTCCAGCACGCCTGAAAGGAGGGAGAATATTTCTTGATATGAAGGAAGGGAAAGTGAAAATAGCTGCTGTTCCCTGGAACAATTCCAGCAAGAGTGTTATTTTGTGCATAGGCAATCAAAAGAAAGAGCAGAAAATGGAAGACAAAGCAAAGGAAAATACATTGAGTTTTTTAAGACACAAAAATGAAAGCCAGGGGATTAATTAGTTAACATGCAATATCAATAGCATATTGAATTAATACTATTAATAATTAATAGCTTATTTATATTGATTAGAAATTCATACTTATTTAATTAATATAGTCATATTATATGATTGCATTACCCTAACAACCATAATTAATTACTCCAGCTAACAAGCTTTACGAATTTAAGAAAATGGGAAGCTTCTGGAGATTTCTAATAACCATGAACTCCCACCCCACAAGAACAGTCTTCTGAGTATCTCATGGCCCATCGTTTGGAAAGAAAGCCACAAGTTATTTTGCCCCTTGAGTAAGAAGAAGGAATAGTTGGTTTGCCTGCCATATTTTGTTCTGAGTTTCATTGTATTTGTGGAAGAAAACCCCAAAACTCCGTTCAGACCCTGGTCATCTCTGATTACTACAACTTGCCATTCTTTGGTCTTTGATTATACGTTGGTCTACTATGTGCTGACAAAATAACTAACCTCTTTTGCTGCTTTCTAGCCATACCTACCTACACTGGCTCTTTGTTTGCTCCAGGGTCTTGCACAAATTCATTGTATTAACGGCAAAGTTTACACCCCTTTGCTGCCTGTGGCTATTACTTCTCCATCTCTGTCATCATCTAAAGTGTAAAGATCTTACTGGAAGTGCCCTAGAAAACCTTCACAGTGCTTCCTTTATTTTAAACCTATATTTAAGTGTTGGTACAACGCCATGGATGGGAGACCACCAACAAATAACTAGTACTATAGGCTAGATTTCAGGGGAAGGAACTGGAAAAACCACCTTTGAATATTTTTTGCCTAAGAAAACCTTATGAAATTCATGAGGTCGCCTTAAGTTGGCAGGTGATTTGACACACACACACACATACTCACAAGTCCTTCGTCCTGTTCTTAAAACTAAGCTTAAGTAGACAGACATGAACTAGGCATATACTTATCCCCTCTTTGGTGAAACATCTTCCATCCCTCCTACTGCCTTCCCTGTGGTTAATCTTAGATTTAAATTACACAGAGCAGGCAGTTCTTGTCAATGGCAAAACACTACATTTAATGACAGTGATCAATTATGCTTTGCTACTATGGCTACTACTACTACTACTACTACACGCTCCTCCTTCCCCTCATCTTTCAGACAATCTTGTAATCATTTGAATTGTATTGCTATTCAAATACCACCTGCTTTCAGTCCCAAGCAAAACCGCTGGAAACACAATATCACTTATGAGGGGGTACTCCCTATCAAGAGAGACTCACCTTCTGCAGACAGTCCCTGTATGTTTATTCCTTTGGCAGCCAAGAAACTCAGGCACGCATCTATGTTTTCAATCTTAAACAGAGAGAAAAACAGAGAGATGAGAAAACGTATCACAACCATATATTGATTCATTTGACTGTACATATGAAATCAACTTGTCATGCAGATGTTCGTGTTAAAAAACACCAAATACTGGAAGACATACTTGTACAGCAGGACTTATCTTTTTCCTTCTCCACCTCCATCCCTGCTTTATTCCTCTGGAATAGATTTGGGAGGGATGCAGAAGGCTGTGGGATGGGGAAAGAGGTATCTGTTCTGCTGACAGATGTTTTTCCATTGGTTTGGGTGCATGCCACTGTGTTCCTCCTATTGGCCATATACCCTCAAAACTTTATTCAACATGACATGTTCTGAGCAGCATATAGAATACTGCTTATATTTACTTGGATCAGCATATCAAATAAGCTTCACGCCCTTGTAACAGTAAATTAACTAGGATTACCAGTCCTTACATTGTCCTGCTTATTACTGGAACTGTAAAGCACACGGACCAAGGTGATCTTAAGCACAATCAGAAAGCTCTTATTTTGGAGGTGGGGGTTTTCATGGCACGGGTAAGGTTGATTGGACCACATAATGAGTGCTCTCATTTTAAAATACGGCTTCCAATGAAGTAAGAGGCTATTTTTGCTCTTAGCTGAAAAACAGCACTACTAGAATGGAATCAAGCCTACCTATGTTTTGTGTCACTGCTGGCTGAAAATAAACAGCAACACCATGTTTGTTTGATGTGAAAAAGTTTCACATTTACTCAAGTGGAACAGCTGGCAGAAATTTCCAGCCGAACAGCCAATAAAATCCAAGAAAGGAAACTAGAAACCTCTGCTGGAATCTAGAGCATGTTTATTCACATAATTCTCTAGATGTTGTGAATAGCAGCTGATTACTCAGAATGACTGCTGTTTCTGACATGAACCTTCTTTACATCTGAGATGAATGGAACTGGAATAACTATGAAATGGACTAGGTGGGATTTTTGGGAGAGTCTCCATGATATCCAAAAAATCAAGAGAGTTGATCCCCTATTGATCACCTCCATCAATATGGAGTAATATCTTTTCAGTAATCTTAATGTGAAAGGACTTCTTTCCCTTTTCTCTTATGCAATTGCATACCAGTTCCACATTTAGTTACCACTGCATGTATCAAAATATTGTTTTTCATTATTTAAAAAGGGATATCTTTGGATATGGTGTAGAAAAGAGACAAAATCTTCAGACATAGAAAAGAAAGACGATTTTATTCTTGAAAATAGCCCATCATGTTTTAGCCTGAAAATATTACAGCTTTGAGATCAACTAGCAGGCATTCTAAAAAGAGTCTCTCCACAGTTTATGCCTGGCAAGAAATACTCCTGCCCCCATTTTTTAAAAATGATTTTTCATGTTTAAAATGATAATCCTGTGAATAAAGAATCTACCCTAGCCCAATCCTGGTTACTTATTTATTTGAAAACTACACTTCTATCTTGCTTTTCAAATATATACCCTGACAAAGAACCCTATAGATAGTAAAGGCTATGGACACAGGAAATTAAGCCAAGCTTGATAGTCTGAGATGGGGGCAGGGAGCGATTATTTAGCCTTTCAAGAAAAAGTTTCTCTGGTTTCACTTGGGATCCAATTTCCTCTCATAATCTACAGAAAAAAATTCAGCTAAACATTCAATTAAATATTCACATTGTACCCTCAAAGAGTTCAGTGTATATTCCATATATTTGCAAGTATGTGTGTGCAGGCGAAGGATATTTTACAAGTGAAATGACAAAATATTGCCATTTAATATAAGTTTTGTTTTTGGCTGGACCCAAACTATATTTGGTCAAATACAATTTAATAGAAAACTAGCCTCGTTAAGATGTACTCACAAGCCTATAATAGCAACCAATAAAGATTTGCACTGGGAAAAGCATAAGTAATAAAATCTTTCTAGCTTAGTAAGCATGTCTGGCAAATATCACTAATCATAGCAGAGAAAAAAAATTAAGCATAGTTTGTACAGCCTCTTCTTGGCCCTCGGTGCTTACCATCATTTGTATCACATTGAACATTTAGATACTCTGTTCAGTCAATTCTATCACCTCAGTTACCAGTGTATAACCACCAGAAACACAGAAAGTGAAGAGACCAGAAAATGGAAAAATTAAAAATGTTACTTATATGTCTACAATAATGTCACGATCCAAGCTTCCAAATAAGAATCACGAACTGCAGATGAACAGCAGTATACCCAATACTTCTTCAGCAGTACTGGGAATCCTGAGGCCTTCCAAATGTTCTTAAACTAACTCTTAGCAGCCATTAACCAGCAAAGTCAATGATGAAGAATGCTGGAAAATATAGTTCAAGAGCAAATGGAGGGCTGTACGATTCCAAAACCCCAGGGGCATCTCTATGTAACTGTGACTTGTGGTTCTTTGTGAAACATAACACTTAGCCTCTTGTGCTCTGAACCTAACCAATGCACTTGACATCCTCTCTAGTCATTCCAAACGCCCAGAATGTAAACTTAGGACCCAGAGAAAGCAGACTCCTTAAGAACGAGGGACAGTTCACAAGGAGAGGTAAGTTGGAATGAAGTTCCAAAAGTCCTGGCTAGATAAGGCTGATCTGTCCACTACTAGACAATCACAGATCCTAAAATCTGCAATTTGATCTTCTCCATTGTGTTTATCTTCGCTATGCCCAGTGTCTCTTCTTTTGGACAATGCTGTCCTTTGGACTGCCTCTCCAGGTTTGATCCCATTCCATCTCGAACCCTGCCTTTCAGCAGGCCCTATAACCAAGAACTTCTTGAATTTTGATTAGGCTTAGCCTAAAGCAATCTATATGAGACAGCCGATTCATTTGCCTTGCTAGTAATCATTGATTAGTTGTTTAACTAATCAGACATTGTGACTCTTGGAGCCAACTACGGAAAATTCACAAGACACAATACAAATATAAGTGGAAACTAGTGAAAATGTTGCTCTGAAAATATTTATTAAGTCTCGATTCACAAACAGCATTTAATAGGAAAGCTAGGATTAAAAGGCAATCAATTTTAATTAAAGTTTTGACATTATTAGTCCTTAAATAAGGTCCATTATATCCACAGTACTCTTAAATTCTATTTTTGTACCTCTCTCAATGAACAGAACATATTAACATCACATTTCTTTTTGGAAACCTGTTTAATTTCATAACATCTGAGTGGAGTCCCCAAATATTTTACAAATCACAAAAGGGCAGGACATCAGTGAATGTTTGCTCTGTATCTTAGAGACAGGAAAAATACCACCTGTTGTGGCAGTTGTCATGGTATCATTTTCCTAGGAATACCTAACATGACAACTTCACGTAAATTATCCATGGATCGGGTGGGAAGGATCCAACTGCTGCCTCAGACAAACACAACAGCATTTCATGTAAAACAGTGGCAATGAAAACTACAAACTACATAGAACAGAACTGCTAACATTACAACAGCACTAAGGTATAAGTGCCCAAAGTATCTCTTGAATATATTTACTCTTTAATAAATGGCATCTAATAAAAATAATTGAAACACTGGTCAGCAAGTGTCTTCACAATTATTTTCTAAAACATTCCTATGACTTTTTAAAAAGAAAATGTATATGTCATTTCAGGTGCTATTAAAAGCAGACAAATGTGACTCAGATGGGCCAAAATGGATACAGAAATGTTCATCTTCAAAGCCTGCCTCTTAAAAAAGTTTAAGGTTCTATCAACAGCTTCCATCAACCAGCATTCCTACAAAGAAGGTACTGTCATGGAGAATGGACAGCTAAGTCTTACCATCTGATAGCAGTGACTCTCAGGCCAAGGCTTCCCCAGGCAATTTGACTTCAAGCAGAGTTACAGAACCACAGAGTTGGAAGGAGATCCATAGGCCATGGAGTCCAACCTCCTTTCAGTGCAAAAACTCCAGGTAGAGGATCCTCAGAAGCTAGCAGCTGTCCAGTCTCTTTTTGAAGATGTCCAGAGAAAGAGATCTCACCACCTCTCCAGGTAATTGGCTCCATTGTCAAACCACTCTCACCATTGAGGCGTTCCTTCTAACATTCATCTGGAATCTACCCTCTTGCAGCTTAAAATCATTAGGTCTAGTCCTACCCTCTGAAGCAGCAAAGAACAAAGCTGCACCTTCCTCTCTGTGACAGCCCTTTAGACATTTGAAGGGTGCAATCATGTCACTCCCCAGTCTTCTCTTCACCAGGCTTAACATGCCCAGCTCCTGTTCCCTCAAGTTTTCCTCACACATTTTGATCTCCATACTTCTTATTTTCCTTGTGGCCCTTCTCTGAACCCACTCAAACTTCTCTGTCATTATTGGGTTGTTGTGTGTCTTCAAGCTATTTCTGACGTATGGCAACCATAAGATGAACCTATAATGGGGTTTTCTTGGCAAGACTTTTTCAGAGTGGGTTTGCCTTCGCCTTCTTTGTGGATGAGAATGTGGTTTCCATGGCTGAGTGGGGATTCAAACTTTTGTTTCCAGAGCTCAAACCACTACACCACACTGGCTTTCTTCAAACTCCTCTATATCCTTAAAATTACACAACCAGTACTAAATGCAGTACTTGAGATGAAGCCTGACTAGTGCAGAATACACTGAAACATTTTTCCCCCTTGACTTGGAAACTATGTTTCTACTAATGCAGGCTAAAATAGCATTTGCCTTCTTTGCTGCAGCATCACACTACTAGCTCATGCTCAATTTATGATCATCAATAATCCCTAGGTCCTTCTCATACGTGTTACTGCTAAGCCATGTATCCCCCATCCTATCTGTGCATTTGGTTTTGTGGCCTAAGTATAGAATTTTGCATTTGTATCCATTGAATTCATTTTATTAACTCCTGTTTCTGGTTTATCTAGGTTCTTTTGAATTGAGTTCTGTTCTTATCTTCTAGTGTGTTAGCTACCCGTCCTAGTTTTGTACCAGCTGCAAGGATTCCCTCTACCCCATCATCTAAATCACTGCTTAAAGTTGAAAAGTGGCAAGCCCAGGACAGAACAGTTCTAGGGCTGGACAGTGCAGAGGAGCACCAAATGATCTCCCAGAGAGAAGCAGATGATGGGAACAATGGCAAACAGGGCTGATGTAAGGATCTCGACTGGAGTAAGTGCCTGGGCTACCTCATCAAGGTCCACTGAAACTTCTCCTTCATTTAAAAACATTATAAACAGGGTGGCCAACAGCATGTCAGTTCTTATAAACACTCTTTTTAACTTCTGCTGCTTATGCTGAAGTCAATGTGAAGCAAATGTGAAGCTACCAGAAGCAAACTCCCATTCATTCCTATTGCTATGATGCTACCATGAAAATGCAGAACTATACATGCTCAGGGCATTTCTCCCTCCACACACACCTATAATCAAATAATAAAGCACCAAATCTTAACATGGCTTCACAACTAACGCAATACACATGGCCATCTAAGGTGGTAGGTGCAGGTTTGAACTTATTTAGCTGACCACTGGAAGCAGAGACTTCTCTGCTCATCCTCTTAGTCACAGTTCAAGATCTGACGAGGGCTGAGATTTATGCCATAAAGCTTGACATTATGTGTTCTTGAAGGAATGCACACGTGTGATAGCTATGCATGTGTAGAAAGAAACATTTCAATTCACAGAATCCTCCAGCCAGCCAGGTCACTTTTAGCCAGTTATAGCCCAGAAAAGTAACTTTTCTAAGCTCTCAAAACATGTAATGTGTCAATCAGGCCCCAGTTGGAAAAACCTAGATGTAAAACATATACTGTTTACAATGTTGGTGATATTTCTTAGATTTCTATCCAAGCCAAGCCAGCACACGTTCCAAAACAAACACAAGCCAGTTTGTTGATTTGCCAAGAGGAGACTGTGTTTTCTTTTATCTTTGAACCAATCTGGCAGCCAGTTCTGGTTTTCAACAGCCCTGCTATTCCTCTTGCTGCAGAGGGTAACTGTATACCACAGCACCGGAAGAGAAGAGGAGACGTGTGCTGAAATCAAGGATTTTCTCCACCCATTGACAGAAGCAGCATCAGAGGTAGCTGAACGGTGGCCAGCATAATTACACTGTTTAGTACTTCAGCACAAGTCTAATATGCATATTGTACATGCATGGAAAGGGACAACTACAAACAGAGCACATTTCAAGATAACAGACAACAACAACAATTTCTTGCCTGCTACTATAGAAGTCCATTTCAGCTACTTAAAAATAATCACCATCTTTATAATGTGCATTTGCTTTAGTTCTGTAAGTTTGCATCATGATTTGACCCAAAGGTGCCATCCAAGGCCTTTTTTATGTACAATTCTTAAAGTAATAGTAAAGTTAAATACAATTGCTTCAGCCCAATCTGGCAGAACAGTATTCTCCATAACTCCCAGAGAAATGAATGGGAGCTACTGAAAGTGTTACTTTATTTTGCAGATAGCATTCATATCAATGAACAGAGGACATGTCCACAGGACTGAACCCTTAAGACAATGTGCATTGGGTTGATGCAGTGGGTGGGCTTCTGCAATGTATATTCAGTTTTGTGCAAATGTCTACACAGCACAACACTGGTCTCCCATGCACAGTGTACACAGTGTCTTCCTCTTCTATTTATATAACTACTGTATGTCTAGAGGAGAAAAATGGCTAGAGTATTAGAACTGACATACCTCATGGAGAACATGGGTTATACTGGAAACAGCAATGCTTAAAATAAGATGTCTTGCTCTACTCTTTCTGTAATTAATGACAATTATCCTAATTTAGTAAGGCTTCATTACAAGCATACTGACACATTGAATTTGCCATGACACTGATATAACTCACATTTCAAGCAGGTTATAGGTGTATTTGCACCACACCATTGTTTCTGTTTGATACCACTTTAAATGTCATGGCTCTGTCCTTAGGCATCATGGAATTTGTATTTCATCAAGGTCTTTGCAGTCCCTGCCAGATAAATTGAACTATAATTTCCAAGGTACTGTTACGTAATCCTCAGCCCCTCTTATCATTCTACTTCAGGAACTCCAGGGAAATGCATTAGAGCTTTGTAGCAGACAATTCTGAAGACCCCACTGAGGTACAAATCCCAGCATATCTTAGGATGATGCCATGACATGTACATTGGCAGCAAACTGATATAATTGAGTAGTACAGATACACCTTTTATTTATACAAATTATTTTTGTCTTTCTGTGTCAATTAATCACAACTGTCCACAGTATACAGATGATAGGAGCCATATATTTGCTGTGTGTCTCACCTTCTTAAAAGAAGAGATAGGGAACATTTGGCCCACATATGTTTTGGACTACTATCCACAAAACCAATAGTAAAGAACTGTGGGAGTTCAAAACATCTGGAGGGCCTAAGGTTCCCTATCTCTGTTATAAAATGCCCATAGTCTTCGATGTTCCTGAATTTTCAGGGAAAGAAAGCTCAGAAATGCGGAACAGCTACTGAAAATCAATCTTACCCATACAAGCCAGATTTATTACAGTTTATTTTGCAATCGTGTGCTCCTCTCTGGGGAGAAAATAGTCTTCCTACACTTCCTTTCAAGGATATACTTTGCTGCTTGCCAGGATCTTTTCCCCTATCTGATTATTGTGAAGACATTATTCAAACTAGGGATTAAAGGCATAGCTTCCATGAAAATGGAAAATGTCTATGTCTAATGTAAAAATGCAAGTTGAGGTTATATGCCGTAGTGGAGTAATCACTAGAAAATAATGTTAAAAATACAGAACAAGGTTAAAGAAAGATTGGCCGGAAAGCCTGGGCTCTGATCCTTCAGCAGAATGAGTTCTTTTCTTCTGTTTCCCATCTGGGTTCATTCCACTACAGCTTGGAAGAAGTAGAATCATAGAATCGTAGAATCACAGAGCTGGAAGAGACCACAAGGGCCACTAAGTCCAACCCCTTGCCTTGCAGGAATATACCATCAAAGCTATTCCTGACAGGTAGCCATCCAGCCTCTACTTAAAAACCTCCAAAAGAGGAGACTCCACCATACTCCAAGGCAGCATATTCCACTGTTAACTGCTCTTACCATCAGGAAGTTCTTCCTAATGTTTAGATGGAATCTCTTTTCCTGATGTTTGAAGTCAGTGCTCCTTGTTCTAATGTCTGGAGCAGCAAAAAACAGGCCTGCTCCATCCTCCATATGACATACTTTCAAATACTTAAACATATCTCTCATGTCACTTCTTAACCTTCTCTTCTCCAGGCTAAACATACCGAGCTCCCTAAGCTGTTCTTCATAGAGCACAGTTTCAAGACCTTCTACCATTTTGGTTGCCCTCCTTTGGACATGTCCCAGCTTGTAAATATCTTTCCTGAACTGTGATACCCAGAACTGGGCACAGTAGTCAAGGCAGAATACAGTGGTCCTATCACTTTCTTTGACCTATACACTATATATTATATAAGTATATGGCCTGGTGAGTTGACTGCTTCATGAAGAAGAGTGAGACCCATGACAAGCACATCCCTGGCTGCATGGCTGGCCATCTGGTTTCTAGCTACCCACTCACTGGGCAATGTGAGCTACCACTACTTCTGCCGTGGCATTTGCAGCTGCATGAAAGTTTTCAATGGCATGAGACAGAGCTCTCTGGAATGTCTATCCATGTTTTACTGTTGACTCTGAGGAAGTGACCTGTGTTCATTGTAAGACATTGTAGAGAAAATGAATTCAGAGAATGGCATTGTTACTGCTCTGCTGCAATGATAGCAAATAGCAGGGGTAATCTGCAGGGGAGGCAGCTCACCCCTGAATTTCACAGTGGAGTGCCCACTTATCTGATTATGGCCTGCCTCTACAAAAAACTATTGGAAAATTACTTTACATTTACTTCAATTTAAGTAAATTGCCTAACCTCGTGGCAAGAAAAGCAAGCAATAGTCTTGTAGCATGTTTCTTGGACTAACAAACTTATTATGGACAAGTGCTCAATCTGTCAAAAAGAAAAATGGGCACCCACTATAAGATGTTTTTTAAAAATGTTGCAGGACTTTAAAAAGTTCAATTTGTGAAAAAAATGTTTCTGTGCGGATATTATTTTGGACTAAACACAGTGGTTTCACCCAAAACAATGCTTCTGTGTGAAGCCAATAGTTTTTGTGCAAAGGACATGTTAACAAAAAAATCCTGATGTGTGAAAAACCAATAAAAACTCACAAAAACTGCCATAGCCTTGCCCATAGGGATGAATTTTTTAGAAAATATTCTTTGTTCTTCTTATGTGACACTGATGTGAAAATCTACATCTCTACAAGACCTGTCACTCACAATGCCTTACTTTGAAGAATCCCTCCTCTGGGATCTAGCATTATAGGTTGTAAGGGTTCCAGGAAGCTCATTCTCCTATTGTTAATGCTTCAGCAAGACAGTTTAACACAGAGAATTGGGAGAGTGAAGGCAAATAATTCAGTTCAGGCAGTGCCAAGTCTGGTATTTGATTTTGCCTCCTCAACTCCCTGTTATACATTTCTCCTGACATTTTGCACAAAAACAGACACAGTACTTTGTTGCCCATACAAGTAACAAACTTTTCGTTCTTGCATGTATTAGGCCCTTTCCACAGAAGAACACTCTTGTGCATAGTCCCGTTGCACTCCCGGCAGCACTTCTGCCAGACGGGAGTGTGTCTCCAGCACTCCTCTCTGCACCCAACCAGCTGCCTGTGGAAGGGAGCGCAAGGGACACACCCTTTCCTTCCACACTACAGCTGGCCTTCTTTCCATGCTGCATTGGGGAAGGAAGTGAGTGATCGTGCTTCCAGTCCTTCTGCCTGGCTGGCTGCAAAAGAAGACTCGTCTGATCAGCGGTCATTGATAGACTTTTTCTGCCAGTGATATACCCCGCGATCATGCTGGCTAGCAACGTGAGAAGGGTGGGTCCATGATTACATCATCTGGAAGTATCATTGCGGTCCTGCTCCTCTCGCGTCCCCATGCTGGGATGCTGTTGTCTGGCAGAAAGGGCCCAAGAAAGCACACAGAAAGGCTTATAGGGAATGAAGAAAATAATCTGTTCTTTTAGTCTTTTGTGGCAAATAGTTTAACAATGTTCCAACTAAATATTGGGGGAAATTCAATTATTTTTACTAAAAATGCTAGAGCTGATTTACTTCCATGTTTAAAGGCCTCTCTTGGGCCTAAAACCCTTGGGGGGGGGGAATATAGAAAAACTTGCTTCATTGTCCCACCAATGGTCAGGGGCATAGATAAACTGATAGGAAGACAGATAGATGACAGCAACACCTCCTCAACTCCTGGCAGTTGTCACGCTTGTTTTAAATACATATAATATATAACATTTCCAAATATTTCCACTTTACTAATTTGAAGAGAAATGATATTCTTTTCATTTCTTTGTCAACAAACAATCAAGCATTCTATAGTAGGTATTTAAAAGCGCGAAACTTCCCAAATGTCTAGAAATAAATGAGAATTTAGTAGCAGGAAGATGACAAAGACATTTTTATCTACCCATTCAGAAACCTTTAAAATTCCAGAGGGAAAAAAATAAAACCAACAAAAGCCTTTGTCATTTTTGCCTTCCACAGAATCCTTTGTAGCATGTGACTCACTTCTAATGTGCAAGTGTGAAAAGTGTCAATACTAGGTGTGCTATTTAAATGGTCAGACCTACCTCGGTGGAACCACCACTGTTTGTACAAACAGTTCTGCCATTAAGTCAGATTGCTTATGTGGCATGAAGACTTACCTGCTCTCTTACTGTATGTTATTTAACAACATGGTTTCTATTATTATAAAATAATAAATAGTAAAGCACACATTTACTATTATGAGAAAGTAGTTTCAGCTACATAATCACATGCAGATCTCTTTTATATTCATGATCCATTATAAATAGAACTGAAATCTCTAAGATTTCCTTGGCAAATCCTGCAGTTGTGGCCTGCGTCTAAACTTTTAAAGTGGCAATCCTGTGCATGACACTGTAGAAGTACAACTTAGAAATGTAAGATTGGTATCCTGTTAGTCATTACAATGTCATTAATTATTCTTATGAGCTTGTAACTGTTTCCTATACATATTTACAATCATGGTAGCGCTGCCACAATAAATGTACTCTAAACCCACCTTAAAATTTTGCCAGCACACCAAGGAACAGCATTCTGAGGTACAGGTAAGTGAGGCACTGAAGAATGACATGTACAGCCTGCTCCCACTGTGGTGTGCTAAGGAGTTGCAACAGGACTCCACATGGGTCCCTGTTTGTGCTCCTAGTCCTGCAGCTTACCGGAGGCAGTGGCATGGATGTATCATCCTTCACTAGTGCTGCAAAATTCTGTCCCTCAGCATAGCTATCTGGCTGGATTCTAAAGTGGATTTGAGCAGTCAGATTGGGAGACAAAGCACAGCCATGACACTGTGACTATGTGTCTGATGCGGGATCTTGGTCATTAGTTTTAAAGGTAACACGTTGGTGTTATTTAAAAGTAGTTCCTTATTGCTACTTGTGTGTACAAGCACAGATTACGCCAGCATGGTGCTATTTGTGTGTGCCATAGTGGTTTGAGCGCTGGACATTAAGAGATGAGGGTTCAAATCTCTGCTGAGGAACAGAAACCCGCTAGATGACCTTGGGTAAGTCACACTCGCTCAGCCTCAGAGGAAGGCAAAGGGAGACCAACTCAGAACAATTCTTGCCAAAAAAATTCAGTGACAGGTTCACTTTAGGGTCACTGTAAGTCCAAAATCAACTGAAGGCACACCATCACCACCATCACCACCACCACCACCACCACCACCACAGCAGCGGCAAGGTTGCTACTTGTATCTCCCATTTGAAAAATAATGGCTTATGTTACTTGTTGTTTCTTCCTCTATCACCTAATTCTTTTTCCATTATGTCTTGTTAAAAGTTCTGGAAGAATGTGAAAGCTTTCCACAGTTGTGGCAGAACAAATCTAATTAAACTTAAAAATAAAGGGTTCTTTATTCAGGTTGAAATTGAACTAACTATATGGGTGTGGCTTCACACTGTAACTAAAGGTCTTTCAGCATCAGATCTTAGTAGCAGAGAGGTGCACTCAGCTTCTTGGAAGACCGTATTTTCTTATACAAGTCTGGCCAGCAAGACCTTTCTCCCAGTTCCCACTAAGTTCAGAGGCATGCTTGGTGAGAACACAACTGAGGGCTTCTTCCATTACTGCTTCCAGGCACTGAAAGTCCCTCCCATACTCAGAAACAGTATTCCTATCCCTGATTTTTAGAAGAAAAAGAACTTTTAATTCAGATAAGCCTATTAAAATGTCTGCTTGCTTTGGAAGAACCTTTTAATGGGGAAGGGTACTCCACTTTCCTCACTACTGTGCTTTAAATTGTCTTTAGTTCAGTTGTTTTAGTATAACAACAATTTAATTGTAGGGTTCATTTCAATATTTCAGCTGCCTGTGGTTTTAAGAGCTACCTTCTGGGTAGAAAGGCAGGATTAAATTAAATAAACAAATAGCACTATATCATCTGAATAGTATATGAAGCAAGTGACTTCAAAGTACAAGCAATATTCAAAGCACTGGTTCTTCCCTCCAAAGAGGAATTAAATCTCTCATATCCGTATTGCAACTTTAGGTGTCTCAATGGAACAAGTGCAGCTTAGTACCTGTAATATACATATAACATATATGTTTTTACCTAGATCCAAGAAACTTGAGTTAAACAGAAACCTATACATACATAACTGCAGTCTTACCACATCTGATTCTGGATAAAGTTGTTGGGCTGTTGAGTAGGGTTCATTTTCTTGGAATATGCAACTCCACTAGTATTCAGTCTACACTTGTTTCTTTTATATTCAGTTTAAAGTACCGGCAATGGTTTATTACTTTTAACACTCTATACGGCCTGGATTTTGCATGCCTAAGGCACTGTCTTTTCACACACAATTGAGTCTCCTAGTCAAGAAATTCTGGGTTTGTTATACCATTATCCTGCCACTAGGTGAAATTTGGATAGTAAATAATATTCATCATAACTTCTTTGCCAGCCCCCAAAAATGGGTATTCCAGAGTTTAATACAGAAAATAGTTTTTGCCTGGTATTTGCATACTGCAACTGTTCGGGGAAATTCTGTGCAGGACTACACAGGACAAGATTAAAGAAAACAAATTTGGGCACAAATGCTGGGAAAGCAATGGTGCTTCCTTCTGAATGTCTAAACCTAGCTTTTCCCATTTTAGATTCACTATTTCACCGCAAGCACCACAGTCACCACAGTTATTTCCTATGCTAATTATAAGATAAATTTGTGGTTTCTTTGCTAAGGCTGCATCTCTTCCTGTTTGACTGATATTGCTGCTTGGATGATCCACTGCTGCTTCAGGTTCATTTGGTTAAATCTTGGTCTTTTACTGTTCTCCATTTCTCATTTTCTGTGCTGCTCTGGATGTAAGATTGAACTATGGTTTTACATTTGGTTGTTGCCTCCTTTTCTTTCCTCCTTTCTCATGGCCATGAAGAAGAAATCAAGAATATTTATTTTTAATAATTAGGGACTACCTTCATGAACAAGTACCCTAGGGTGATGCAGCATTCAGGCCATTTTTAAGTGGAAAAATATAATATAAAATATCAAATTTAGAGGCAAAAAAGCTTCTTCAACCGGCAAATAAAAATATAAGAATTTAACTCAGATTCTAAATTTAATTTGTAATATTATTAAAATGCCTCAGCAAAAACTGTTTTGATTTGGCATTTAAAAAAATGATCACAACTGCTTTAGGAGAATATTCCAAAGTCAGGGTACTACACAATAAAAAAAGGTTCTTCCAATATAAACCCTGAGGGCCTTTGTCCCTCTGATAGTACATACTCAAGATGTTAATGTACAGACAGGAGGATATTAAAGAAACTGTTCATCCAGATATTTCAGCCCTAAGTTCTTTAGAGTTTTTAACCTGATAATCAGCACTTTGAATTGGGCCAAGGAACAAACAGGAAGCTTCTAGGCTAGGGAATAATATGGTTCCACCGGGGTGAATCTAGAATTCTAGCTGCTGAATTCTGCTCACAGTGAAGCCTCCAATCCACAAGCTGAAGTTTTTAAAGAAAGCCCTACATCTACATCTTAGATGTTACTGTAACCTGAATCACTGTGGCGAAGCATCCCTATCTCAGAATGAAACAGCTGAAGCTAGCAAAAGCAATTGGCCTTGAGATTTTCGGGTTTTATTTAGTTCTCCATTAACCAGTTTATCTTTATTATGAATTTTATTGGCAATTAATTGAATCCGCAGTTTAGGCTAGCAGTGGGCAACTGCCAAGGGAACAGGGCTATCCTCTTCACTGTAGGCCTCAGCATCACTTGTATCATGGTATTTTAAAAATAATTATAACTTATGAAATTGAAGTTAATTATTTTATGCCTGCGGATTCAAGTTTTTTACCTCCTGTACTTGTCCATTCTGTTATTCTTTAAATCAGCTCTTCATCCTGCAGTACTGTCTTCCACACAGCTCTTAGGCATTAAGCTGTAAATTTATATGCTAAAATGAAATCACTGATATTTTAAGCATTTCAGCATAGGGATATTTACACAGTCCTGCAACCTGGCTCACGTTGCCATTAGGCTCAATGAACTGAGCTACTTCATTCCCTCATCAAAAAACAGATCAGCGTATTCAAAACCTAATTCTACTTAAAGCTTCTTCAATGGACATCCCATGATCCCTCCCATTACATATTCACCAACACAATATGAAAGAGAGGGAGAGATAAAGAGGGAGGGAGCGAACACTTAAAACCAACAGAAATATCCCTACATGAATATCTCTGTTTTGAGTCTAGAAAACAAAATGTAAATATATTAAGATTTATGCCAGAAACTAAAAGGCAATACCTTCATTTAAAAACACAGCAGGTGGACCAAAACACTTTTAAAACCAAAATATAAAATAGGCAGCTTTAATTTTGATATGCTGCCAGTATCTTTAGCTACCCCATCACTTTATATTGCATGACATGAGGTTCACAATACAAAACCTGGTTTAAAGATTACAAGATATACTTATTTTACCTATGTATCAGATCCACATGGATGTATACTAGGCATCTGTATTCTCCCCAGCATGATTTTCAAAATCCCATTTACTATTAAAAACTCAGCTTCCACTTGCATGAACACTCTGAATTGCCAAAAACATAGAAAGTTATTGTGAGGACTGAAGCTAGGGTCCAGTCATAAAGTGTAAATAAGAGGTTAGCAATTAAATAACCATACATTGTAGTAGAATAATGATTTCTTTTCTTTTTAAAGAAATATTGTATCTTTTTGATAAATCACAAGGCTGGGCAGTAAAAGAAATATTCATTGGCTGTTAAATGTCATTGCTTTTGTAGCCTCTTCCTAAATATATTTATCCAAAAGTAAGTCCGACAGAACAAAGTCACTCACTTCTTTATAAGTATGCCTTGACTTCACAATTTCAGAAAATTCAATTTAGATGGATTTAATTTTTCACTTACCATTTGAGATCTATTCTTTGGACAGCCATTGATGTCTTCTATTTTTTCATTTGCTAAAAAATGACCAGAAAGAGTGATTGAAAACAAAGCAAAACAAAACCTGGTATTAAGACACCTGGTCTGGTTATTCCCAGAGCACTTGTTGCAACTAAATCAAACGGCCTAGAGCTGTGGTTGTCCAATCAAAACAAATGTGTGCAACACTGAGCCATCCGACTGAATTCTTCTCCTGAGCCATTCCTCCAGAGACAGCTGGAGAAGGTCACCACCATTTCAAAAGGAGACAACTGGGCTGACAGCATTTCTCAAAATGATGGGTAATCCCTAGCAGCTTGATTGTTTCAAATATGGAAGCCGTATCACACTTTATGCATGAATGCATGCTTGGTTGGGTTAATAACTCACGCACATGTACAAGTCAAATCAAATGTAAATAAAGTATAAAAGAAAAGTCCTCATTTACTATATATGCAGTGAGTAGAATCTGTCTGTTTCTGCTGAAACATTTCAAAGGCCCCTCAACCAATTTGCACCCATAGTTCAAATATATCCAGTGCAATAAGCACAGAAATTAAAACTGAGACTCCCTGACATATTTGGCTAGTCCGAATGAACCCACATTTACAGAACATGTAAAGAGAAAGCAGAATTGCCCCAGATGGCTATGCCACTTACGTGGATGAGCTTGTGCCTATGCTTCTTCCATACGTAGCAGTAATGAC